>RJWH01000945.1:31650-265701 GCA_004363575.1 Solenodon paradoxus
CCCCCCCGCCCAGTCCATTCCCTGTTGGTCACCTCAGTTCTGTTGCAAGTGTCCAAGGGTTGGTTTTGTTTCAGCTGTTCCTTTGTTTTGTCTAGTCACATTCCACCTATGAGTGCGGTCATCTGGTTTCTCTCTTTCTTCTTTTGACTTATTTTACTTAGCAAAATCCCCTCTAGTTCCATCCACACTGATTCAAATGGCAGGATTTCATCTCTTCTAAGGGCTGTGTAGTATTCCATCGTATAGATGTACCACATCTTCTTTATCCATTCATTTGATTCTGGGCACTTAGGTAGTTTCTGGTTCTTAGCTATTGTGAATAGGGCTGCAATAAACATGCAGGTGAATAAATCTCTGTGAATGAGTGTTTTTTAATCTTTTGGGTAAATATCCGAAAGTGGGATGTATGCCTTGGATTTTATTTGTCCTTTCCCTTCTCTTCCTGACACATGAGTGCTGCTTCTTTCTCTCCCTACCCCCACCTTTTCTCTTTCTCATGATTTTTATTTCTCTTCTTTTTGTTACATTTTCTACTCTGACCACATTTTAATTAACAGTTTTTAAATATTAACAATAAATATCAAGAAAGTCACTGAAGCCTAGTCCTTGTCTTCTGCAAGGCCCCATGAGCGTTACTCCAGCTGAGGGCAGTCTCCATTGTGAAACAGCTTCCTGGAGCAGGAGTGCTTTGTTGGGGCTAAGAAAACCTGAGTTAAGGTCTGATCTCCACTGGTAATTTGTCACTTATCCTACAGCAGTTTGTTTGCTCACTTACAAAACAAAATAAACACTCAAAATTCCCTTTCTATGCACGCCCAGGTGACTCAGCCATTAAGTCTGCTGCTAGTCCGTGTAAAGTCCAAGGACCTGGGTTTGTGACCCAGTCCCAGGGGAAACAACCAAAATGACCATATGAGTGAAAAATGCTTCTTCTGCCTCTCTCTTCCCCCCTTCCTGCCTACCTACTTGCCTTCATTCCTGCCTGTTTCCTCCCTCTTATAAAACAAATAAACAAAGTGTACCCTGGTAGAGTAGTGGTAAGATTCACATGCTCTGAAGGAGCATAGTCCATGTACATCTCAGAAGCCCACGTTCTCACTCTGGGGCGTGGGGCAGTGCGGGGAACACATGATCAATGTGAACAACTCAATAAAAAATCAGATAGGGTGTTTCCTCCTCCTCTAAATTCCTACCTGCCTGCTTACTTATCTTCATTCCTGTCTGTACCTTTCCTTTAGGAAAACAAAATAAAATCCCTCTCCACCATCCCTTTTAGTTTTGACTGAGTCTAAAGAAACTAGCCTTTTGAGCCAGGAGTGGTGAAATGCTGGGGGGAAAATTAAAAGACATGGTAATGTAGGTGGAGAATAAGAATGAAGAATGAGAAGTTGACTTCATTTGGAGCATTTCCCAGAGGCTAGGTGTTTATTGATGTCCAGGAGGTTAGATTCAAACCATGTGGCATGAGTCTGAGGCTGCCAAAGCCAGTGCCATGAGGCCTCAGTAGCAGGTAGGACCTGTCAGTGTGGGACCACAGTGAGGGGGTGGTTAATCAGGAGAGGAGTGCTCTGACCTGTGCAGAATGACTGTCAAACTGGAAAAGGGAGGTGATTCATTTTATGCTTCTAGGCAAAGTTTTGGGTGGGGTGACTGCAACAGAGGCAGGGAGAAAGAACTGCGTCCATGAGGGACTGAGTGAAAAAACAGAAGCATAAAATAGAGTCAACTGGTGGAAACCACTGAAGAAAGAGAAATTGCTGTTTCCAAGACAACAGCAGCCTCCCAACCTTTAGGCCCTAACAGGTTAGGGTCAAAGAGGAGGAAGCGTTAACAGTTGGGGTGGTTATACACTTACCCAATGCGCTGCCTGTCTGAGCCAGACACCTTCATGGGTGTTATCTCCATTCATCTTCACAGCAATTCTACACAGTATTAATATCTGCATTTTATACTGGAGGACACTGAGGCCCAGGGAGGTTAAGTCACAAAGTAGTACCTTGGATGGGGTCAGCTTTAAAGCTGGGTTTGTTTAAACAGCCTAAACCTGAGCTCTTACACCAGGAGAGCAAACTTTTTTTAGCTGCTGTGTAGTCTCACCTTCTCACTAACCATACTCACCCCCACACTAGTGACAGCTGGAAGGACGCACTGTATTTATTGGCGGTGGGCAGGGAGGGGTAGCCCACATTTTAAGTCAGAAAATCCTGAATTTGAATCCTGCCTCTACTACGTGGTGAATCTGGGCAAGATGCAAAACTTCCATGCACTTCAATATCCTTTTCTTTAAAGTGGGAACCATAATAGTCAAGTCCTAGAGTTATTGAGTGGATTATCTGAAATGGAAATGACAAGCTCAATGCTTAGCACATTATAAGTGTTTAATAAATGAGAGCTATTAAATTATATTAGCGTGAGCCTGAGTAGTGGCTCACTGGCTTGACTGCCTGTTAGAATCTTAGGCAGAGCTCCCAAAACACCGAGGCCTGGCTTGGCTCCCAGAGATCCTGGTTTAATAGGTCTGAGCTGCAGTCTGGGCATGGGCGTTTGACAAACTTTCCAGGTCATTCTAATATGGTTCTCAAGACGAGGACAGGATTTGAAATCACCTGGAGGGCATGTTAAAACGCAGTTCCTGATTCCCATTCCCAGATTCTACATCTGAAATCTTTCAGACAACCTCCAAGCTTTCCAGCTTCCTTAATGAAAATAACACTTCTATTGATTGTCAGTTATATATCGAACATCATGCTGGCAGCTTTTCAAGGAATGTCGCTCATCACAACCCTCTGATGATTTTTCATTTTAAAGATGAGGAATCTGAGGCTCAGAGAGGTTAAGTGACTTGTTTCGGATCCCACAGTTGTGATGTGGACAGAGGCAGAGGCAGGGTGAGCTCCCACGTGCATTCTCTTCCTCAAAACCCCATGGTGTGCCCTAGTGGTGCAGGTGCTAAGTCTGTAACTTAGTTCAAGGACTCGGGTTCACGACCCAGGGCTGGAAGGAACAATTGAAAAATGAACAAATAAATAAAAAATGCTTGTTCCTCCTTTCTTCCTTCCTGCCTGCTTACCTGCCTTCATTTCTACATGCGTTATTTTGTGCCACTGGCCACAGGTCTTGAACTGGCATGCCTGGCTCTCATAGCCAGCACCTTATCTGCCTGGCTCCTGAGCTGCTTGAGCTGAAAAGCTAGGGGTGGGGAAGTGGGCAGATAGGAGGTTCATTGATCTTTCTGAAACCTCCAGGCCTTGGCCTGTTTTTTCTCTCAGTCTCTCAACCATCCTTCCTTTCTTTCTTTCTTTATCCTCCAGCCAAGCCAAGAGAGACCTGATAATGTGCATTTCAACAACATTGTGAGGTGATAGTGAAGACTTGGTCTGAGGATATACTTTGAGAAGTACAGCTCAGAGGAAGTAGAAGTGCAGGGTTGAAAGGTGAAAGAGAACTGGTTTTAAAATCTCATCCGCAGGGTCATGGTTAGGTCAAACCATTTGCTTCCAAGAGCAGAACAGTGTTCCAAGACTGGTTCCCCAACTGTTAAATGAATGGTTCAGAGTTCTTGGAGATGCGATTCAAATTTCCAGGCTCTGGCAGGTAGCATTGTCATGGGCATCTAACCTCCATTACAATACTCAAAGAATAGCTGTGTCCTATGCCTCAATATATTTAGAATAGGTAATCCAATCAGGAAAGGAAAGTTCTTACAAATTCTTTTAGAAATCACTTTTTTTTTCTTTTTTTAAGAGGAAGGCAGGCAGAAATAAAGGCAGGTAGGCAGGAAGTAAGAGGAGTAGGAAGCATTTTATTTATTTAATTGTTCATTTTTGTTGTTTTCTCTGGCCATAGGCTGCCAACCCAGGTCCCTGGACTGTATGTGGACTGCGCCCCCTAGCACAGACTTAACACCTGAGTCACCAGGGTGTGCCTTCTTACAAATTCTTTACAAAGACCTGACAAAAACTCTTGCCCTTGGCAAAGCTTTTTCTTCATGACCCCATTCAGGGATCCTGGACAATGGCTTTCTTACTCCTGCTCTGCACAACAAAACATCATCTATTATCCTTCCCTGGAATATTTGCAATGTAAAAGAGATTGATAGGGGTGTGACTTAATTACAAAGAATTGAATTGCTATTAGATAAAACTATCCAGAACTAATAAAAATGCCTTTGGTGTGGAGAAAAAGAGCTCAGCAAGAAGTTGTCAAACTGAATCACTGCATGGCTTAGAGATGGGTTTGTCCAGTCAGAGGAATGTTTCAGCAGGTCAGTGAAGGTGGGTGGAGAGCAAATTTAAGAGGCAACCCTGAAGCCAGTGAGGCAGGTTCAGAAGTTCTTAGAGTAGCTGAGATGAGCATTGGAGGTTGGGGTGAGGTGAGGAACTGAACCAGGCAAGAGGAAGATGGAGATGAGGTGCTGAGATTTTACAGATTAAAAACCTTTGGGGTCTTCAGATACATCGAATGTGACTGAAGAAGACAAGTCTAGCATGATGCAGGATTCTACCCTGCTGTGGTTCAGAAGGGAGTTTACAGGCAGAGAAAATCATGTGTTTAGTGTCGAACATTTGGAATTAATTTCTTGTTTTTGGAAAAGCTGAGTGGATGTGTCAAATAACTAACATTGCTATTCTATTGTTGTTTTTGCCCTCCTCGGCTGTGGATCTGGAATTCAGGGTCCACAGCTTTCATAACCTGTACCTTAGCTGTCTGAGCCACAGGAGGGGGAATGTAACTAATATTTATTGATCATAATATGACAAATACTGTAATAAGTGCTTTACAAATCTTATTTAGTAACTCTTTTGGAGAGGTACTTTTTTTTTCAGATTGAGACAAGGACTTCATAAGCTAAATAAATTGCCTAAAGTAGGTGGTAGAATTGGCCTCTGAAGTAAGGAATATTATTCGCATGGGGAGGAGAGGTCTGTTTGGAAGACCTGAGACTTGGGATCGACAATAAAGGATAGCTGGAGCCATGGTGGAGAAGAGAAGGAAGTGATCCTAAGAGAAATCTGCAAAGGCCACAGAGATGGCCAGGCTAGAGAGACAGGAGGACCGGGATAGATAGTTCCCTTCAAAGCCATGCAGAAAGGTGATGTGCCATGTGACATACCTTGTAGGAAGGGACCATGAGATTTAGTAACTTCTCATTGTTAAAGATTGCCAGACTGTTTTAGTAATGTGTGGGGACCAAAAGGAAGACCCTCACTAGGTTAAAAGGGCTGGAAAGTGAAAGGTTTTTTCTGAGCTCCGTGAGGAAAGAAAGTCAATTAGACAAAAAGTCGAATAGCCAGGGCTTTATTGTGGTTTGCGCACCCGGGCGAGGTTCTCCAGTCCGCAGAACGAGGGCCGGGGAAGTCGCGCCCCAACAAAGGGAAGCGCCATCTTTATGCAAAAGAATTTCGCAGGCTTCATACGTGGCGATTGGGGATTGGTCCTGTGATTCCAGGTGTGGTTTCGTCAGCTTCCTTTTTCCCGGGTATGGCAGCCATTTTGTCCTTCTGGGCCAGCCTAACAGAAAGGAGGAAGAGGAAGATACTATTTTTCTTTTTTCTTTAGAGGAAGAAGCATTTTTATTAAGTTAGTTGTTTATTTTCTGGTCCGCCCACACCCTCAGTCTCGAACCACAGTCTCCGGACTTGGCAGGGTCTCGGTGTCCTGAACTACAAGGGCATGCCTATACTACTATTATAGTGGCTAGAAGAGCAAGAAAGAGTGAAGGCATTAGTTGGAGAAGAGTCCAAGAAAAGCTTTCCTTAATGAGACAGAAGGTTTGAAAATACAACACGCATGTCAGAAACCCCACAAGAGCAAGCCTTAGACCAGGGATTAAAGTTCAGCTATCAGGACAGTGAATTACCTCTGGCTCCAGCACCCAGTTGTGAATGCATCCAGATCAATAAGGAAAGCTGATGGATGAGTTTGACATGTGAGACATGTAGTACATGATCAGGACAGACCCTTCACCAAGAAACAAAGGAATGACACCAGTTGAAGAAGACCACCAATAACTTCAAAGGACAATGTCACCTTGCCCAATCAGGAACTGAAGCCTGGTCTGCAGACTCCTCTCTCCATTCCCCTTCCTCACTATGTGGGATTTTCCCTTAAAAACTCAGGCTGCCGGCAAGGCCTCGGATTTCAGCCTCCCTTGGCTGGCTCCATCCTCTCACTCTCTCTGCTCCCCACTAATGGACCCCCAACTTGCTTACTCATTGCGCCTATCTGATATGTGGAGCGACCCTGAACCCACGGTGTCCGAACCTCCCTTGGTCGGCTCCATACCTTAACCCTCTAATTAAACCTCTAATTAAATCTCTGCTTGCTCACTCACCTAACTCTGCTGTGGGTTCTTTGAGCGACTCGAAAAAACCCACAATACATACATACACTTACATAAATGCATGCAGACATAACATGAATATATATTATATCTTGCCTTCCTGTGAGTGTGACTTGAGGTAGAGACACTCAGAGCCGGAGACTCCACAGACCTGAGATGGCTAGCAGCTGAGAGGTGGTGAATGACATCCCCTTAAGTCTGAAAAAAAAAAAAAAAAAAAAAAAAAAGTTCTCCCACACACTGGCTAAGGCAGCTAAGGTGCAGGCCTGTAAAACCTATGGACCCAAATTCAAGACCCAGGGCCAGGGGTTGGGGTTGGGGTTAAAAGAAGGTGGGGGGAATCCAATAAAACTACATTGCAAAAAAATAAATAAATAAAATGGAAAAGAGGCACACCCTGCTGAAATAGTGGTTGGGTCAATCGCCTCCGAAAGAGCAAGTCACATGCCCCTGGGTTCAAGTCCTGGGTCCAGGGAGAAACAACCAGTGTGAACAAGAAGAAAGAGAAAGAAGGAAAGAAAGGAAGATGCTTCTTTAAAAAAAAAAAAGGTCAAGAAACAGAATGGAAAGTGTAAAAAAGTTGAGAAGGCAAAACCTGAAGACTTTGTCATGGAAAAGTAAGTACTGGATGCGAGTCCTGAATGGGAAGGTGGACTATTTCCTGAAGCAGAAAGGACTTACAGGTGCTGACAATACCTAGGAATTTGAAGAAAATTTAGATTGTTCAGAGTTCATGGAAGCATTTCTTTAAAAGTTGATAAAGAAAAAGATGGTACAAGAACAGTGTTATCTGACAGTGACTCTGATGATGGCAAGTCAAAGAAGAAAAGGGATGCGCTAACAAACCAAGAGGCTTGCCAGCGGTTCATGTATGTATAACCGGGGCCACAGTCTGCAGTGGAGAAAGACTGCTTCTCAGGAAATGGAAAGATACAGAGTAAGCAGACCTGGTGCTGGCAAGAGGCAAATATAAGTGTTTTCACATTGCCTTTTAAAAAAAATTTAAGAAAAGTTGCAGTCAGGAGTGAAGGTAAGTAGGCAGTCAGGGACCGAGAGACAGTAGAAGCAATTTTTTAAAAACTTACTTTTTTTTAGTTCTACCCCCACACAAATGCAGATCCGTGGTATGGATGTGGACTACACCAGCCAAAGGCAACGGACCCAGCTACTACTCCACCAGCAGGCCTGTAATCTCTTCTTGTGGAAACTAATTTAGCGCTTGTCCAGAAGAGGAAACTCATGCTTCATAATTGCATGCATCTAGATAGATACATACATACATGTATGTATATACAGTGATATGTGTATCTGAGTTTTTATTAGTGTGAAGAAATAAGTATATCCTAATGAAAATCAAGTTTGATATGCTTGTTTTAAAGTTTTATTGGGACAGTTGTTGGGAGTTTTGTTTATTTTCATTTATAGCACTGCTGACCTTGAACTTTCTATAGTTGCTTCCTTTATCAGAAAAGAATATTTAGTATCATTGTATATCACTTTCCTTGCATTAGGGAATGGCTTTTCTAAAATGTTGGGGTAAGACTCCATAGTGATTTTTCAATCAGAATTTGTGGGGTTTTTGTTTTTAAACACTTTTTTTTCTCCTCAAATAAAGGTGCAGGCAGGAAGAGAGAGGAGGAAGGAGCATTTTTATTTCTTTTTAATTTTTATTTGCTGTTCACATTGTTTTCCTCTGAACCTGGGACAGGAACCCAGAGGTATGTAGCCTGCGCTCCTTCAGAGTGGATTGACCTAACCACTACTCCACCAGGGCACACGTGTTTTGTTTTTTAAAGGAAAGATGTAGGCAGGAATGAAGATAAGTAGTGAGGCAGGCAGTTCAGAGAAGAGGAAGAAGCATTTGTATTTGTTTTATTTAGCTGTTCATGTTGTAGCCACACAACCAGCTTGAGTCCTTGAGAGGTATGTGGACTGCGCCAGCCAGGCAGCAGACTTGCACACTAGGTCCCCAGTGTAACACCACATTTTATGTTTTAACTCTTATATGCATAATGGCCACTTGGTTTTGTTTTGTTTTTCATTTAGTTTTGCCTTTTTTGTTTAGATAAAATACGTAAGTAAATGGTTATACATGTGTGTATGTATGTATTATTATTATCTTGAATCACCTAAACTTTTGTATTGTGAAATCATTCAAGCTATTGAAATCGTAATGATGTACTAAACAGGGCATCCTCTACCTGGTTTTGTCATATCTTAATGTTTTGCACATTTTATATACATAAATACATTTTAATGCTAGAAAACCACATCATGCTTAAGTTTTCAAGTGGTGAACAGTATCACTTGCCTTCTTAGAGGCTATTGAAATCATAATCTTATTTATTTTCATTAAGTGTAGTGTTCTTTGCCTTTCCTGATGCCTGTGGCCCAAGTCAGTTTAGGTAGGGAGGGTGAAGAGAACATGACTATGTCTGGTTAGCAGAACTGAGTTGCACCCACTTTCAGAAAAGGATTAACCTATAAAAGTTTGGTTATAACTCTTGTCAAGTTTTAGAATCAACCTATATTAACCTCTGAGAGATCAAAGTACAAACTTTCTTTTAGAAGATGAACGAATGCTGGAGACCTAATTTTCAACATGGTTATTCTAGTTAATATAATCGAGATGTACCACTGAATAAAAATAAAGTGTTTTTCCCTCCTCTCTCCCTCTGACTGCATGCCCATTTGCCTTCATTCCTACCTGCAACATTCCTTAAAAACAAACAAACAAACAAAATCCCCAAGCATATTAGCCTGGTAATGTTATAAAATATGCTCTCATTTTTTTTTTCAAGAGAGGAAGACACATTTTAAAGAAGGAAGAGGAGAAGGAAGCTATTTTATTTGTTTATTTGTTTTGGCTCCCCCACCCCAGGGTTGAAAACTGGGAGGCGGTCATTGGGCTTTGCATGGTCCACATCCCAGTTGTTGACTTAGCACCTGAGATACCAGGTCACTCCCATATCCTCATTTTTTTTTTTTTAAAGGAAAGGTCCAGGCAGGAATAAAGGTAAGTAGGTAGGCAGGAAAAATTAGGAGAAAGAAGCATTTTAATTTTAATTTTATTTAGTTGTTCATATTGGTTGTTCCTGGACACCTACCTGGGTCCTTGGGATGTAAATGAATTGTACTCCTTCAGAGGTGGCTGACCTAACCTGTACTTCACCAGGGCACACCCTCATCTTTTTTAAAAAAATAGTAAAACAATATAAAATGGAGAGTATGAAATGTAATATGGGGATTGTCATAGTTATATAAAGGCAAAAATAGAGTTGATAAGGAAAACAATATAGTTCTGCAAAGATTAGCAAAACTAATTTTTCAAGTCTTTAGTTTTACATGGAGTAAGGCGAAATGTTAAGATATGGCAGAACTGGGCTTTAGATAAAAGCAACAGATACTTTGCTTCTCTTACAGTCTTTAGACAAACAATTCATCATGTCTGTTTCTTAATACTTTTTTTTTTACTACTACAAGCATTTAAGAGTAAAGAGATTTCCTTCAAATTCTGACTTAACAGCACCTGATATGGCTCTTATATTTTTATTTTGTTTTAAGAAAACTGATGATATTGTGATCTTGATTTGCTTTATGACAGATTTTAGAGAAAAAAAAATATACATATAGGTTTATTTTAAAAGAAAGTATTAAAACATATTTAAGATTTTGTTTTGTCATTGTTTAAAAATGCCGTATGTAGACATAATATCTTGAGATATTAGCTATGTATGTCTTTGTCCTATGATACAGGATTATATTATGTGAATGTTACAAGTGCAGTTAGAGAAAGCACGATTTCCACCTTCGCCTTGTAAGACTTTTCACCTGTAAAGTTTACTATGGATGTTCCAGCTCTGTAATTTCTTGGATTCAGTACTATGGGAATGACATATTATCTTTTCTAATGTACTCTACTTTGCCCTCTTTGACTTTGCTGGATTTCAAACTGGGTTTGGTAACTCTGATTTGACCCATCAGATAGTGGGAACCGTGTGTACAAAGGAAAAGAGGTGCACACAGCACCAGCGGGGTAGTGAGTGATTTGGCTTGGCTGGAGGATAGAGAGGAGTGGAGGAGAAGGTGTTGACCAAGACAGGGATTTTAAAAAGGCCACAGTCTTTGACATCTCACTGAGATCAAAGAACAGTTGCATTAGGAGGAATAGAGACCCTATCAGGACTTAGTTAAGAAGGTACACTGGGGAACATCTGCTTACATAGCAACTGTGGGAGCTGAGGCAAGTCACTTAAGTTTTCTGAGCCTGAGAGTCTTTATTTGTAAAATAAAAGGTAACCAGATTTGCAGTGAGGATAAATGAGATATGCTACCTGTAAAGCAGCCAGCGTAGTTTCAATACGTAACCGGTGTTCAGTAAAGCATCATTTTCATTACAGAAGCCAGAAACCTTGTAGGTTTCCTGAAAGATTTTAAACTTTAGATATACAATTATTCTTAAGTAATTATTTCCTAATTTTGTTTCATAGGAAAACTTTCTATCATTACAATGCTTGCCCATTAGAGCATCTATTCATGATGTGTTTTAATTATTTGATTCCCTAATATAGACTAGATTCTGAAAACTTTTTTATTCTCAGTGCATAAGGTATTTTGTGGGTCATCAATTCAATTTTTGTTGAATCTGACTTGGAAGTCATGTACACAGAAGTTGAGAGCTGAGTTAAATGAGAAAGATCTCTAGCAGAGAATTTTAGATTAGGAACTGCACACTTTGCTAGAGATGAAGTTTAAAGATTTGGATTTTGTTCCCATTAACTGTAGACTTACAAGTCTCACAGACATATTTCACTATGTCCCCATGTGCTGGATACATTGCTTAACTTCTCGATGGCTGCCTGTTATAAACTTGATAATAAAAACAGTGATGGTTTATTAAAAATGTAGAAAGAGCAAACCGAGCAGTTATCTGCTGTCTAATTGTTTGCATACACTGACAGAACCCTAGGCTCCCTAAGAAGTCAGACCTTCCTGGCTCAGTAAGAGGCAACAGAAAAGTCACCAATGCTGTTACAGCTGGAGTCTCAAAAAGATTTTCCTGCTTATTACTTGCGTGAACTTGAAGGAATCGTGTAAGCTACCCGAAGCTCATTTGTCTTCTAAAATGAAGATAATAATTGCTCTCTTCATTTTCTTTTTCATAGATCTGCATGAAATGGAACATTATATGTGAAATCCTTGAAGACCAAGGAAGGCGGAAATGAAACCAGGCAGTGAAGAAGCATTTTAAAAATATTTCTTGTTTCATTTCAGTTTTTCACCCCAGCCCAATCCCAACCCAGGCTGCAAATCTAGGTGCTTGGAATTTACATGCCTGCTCGCCAGCTTGTCAGCCACCTGAACTGCCTACCAGGGCATACTCTCTCTAAAACCCTGGAGCTAAAAGTCCAATAGAAGTGCTTCAGTTTAACATTGGATACTACGACACGCACATATGTTTGTATATTATATATACCTGTACATAGAGATACACATATAATTTTAGTTGTTGTATATTATGACATATAGATAGCATAGTTACTTACTCCAGTGTTTGGCACAATATCTAGCAAATAGTCAGTACTTTATAAATATTTGAGGGAGGGAGAGAGGAAGGAATAAGGCTGAGCAGGCAGGTGTGAACAATAGGTTTCTTACTAGGAAAGCAGGGCAGAGTGATTGTATAAATGAAGCACGGAGATCACTTTGGACTTTTAAGGCAGGATTTCTAGACTGGGCAGAACTGGTGGTGGCAGCCAAAGATGACACTGTGCGCCTCCTCATTTTCTTTCAATTGGAACAATCTCACTTGAAGATTTTGATTAATGGAAGGAGGATGAAAAGGCGTGGGAGTCAGAGGTTGAGTCAGCAGTTTTTCTGAAAATGTTTTCAGTTAACAAAACACTGTCTATTCATAACAATACTTAATAACAATTAAAAATGAAACAATCGCAGTAGGTAGTATTGTCCTTACAACCCATATCTGGACTGTTTTTTTCTCCCACATCAGCTCCGGCTGTTCAAACCAGGGGCTTTTCCTTTTCCAAGCCTCTGCTCAGCCACTAATAATCTTTCCTTCTGATTGCCTGTTAGTCTTAAACTCCTTTCAAAGACGCCAGTGAATTACTTACTTACTCAACAAGAATTTTTTTGTGTGTTCATTGAGTAACTACAATGTAGAAGGGTGAAGGAAGTTCAGAGTCTAATTCTAGTAGGAGGAAAAATACTTATAAACACATCATTTTAATGCTATGATAGGTCCTTTTTTATATAAGTTTTATTGACATATAATTCACACACCATAAAATCCACCGCTTTACAATGCACAGTTCAGTGTTTTTTCAGTCAATCGGAGTTGCAAAATAAACATTGCTATCTGAATTTAGTATTTTTCATCATTCCAAAAAGAAACTTTATATCTAATAGTAGCAATTTCCCATTCTCCTGTCTCTCCCAACCCCCAGCAAACAAAACCTATTTTCCCTCTCTATGAATTTGCCTGTTCTGAACATTTCATATAAATGGAATCATATGTGGCATTTTGTGACTGGCTCCATTTACTTAGCATGTTTTTTCAAGGTTTACTCGAGTTGCAGTATGTATCAGTTTTTCATTCCTGTTTTAGCTGAATAAACCATGTTTCTTACATTTGGGTTTATGTTCCATTTTGAGCTGTATTTTGCATATATTGCTTTTGCCTCTGGCTGCACAGTTGTTCCAGCGCTGTTTTGGTGAGGATTGTTTTTTCTCTGTTAAATGATCCTAACACCCTGGTGGAAAATCAGTTCGCCAAAATGTAAGGATTTGGCTTGTTTTTTTGCTTTGTTTTTTGTTTTTGTCAACCCCAGTCCTGGGTCTCCAACGCAGGTCCACAGCTGTTATTATCTGTGCCTTAGCCATCTGAGTCACAGAGTGGGGCAATTACGTTTTAAAGGAAAGATACAGGCAGGAATAAATGAGTAGGCAGGCATTCAGGAAGAAAGAGGACGAATGAAGGTTTTTATTTATTTTATTTACTTTTTCATCTTGGGTCCTTGGGATATATGTGGACTGTGCTGGTCTGAGGCGGTGGACTTATCCTCCAGGCTACCAGGGCATGCCTGTTCTTTTCTTTAAACTACCAATCCTATTATATTTTTCAAAAATTTTATTGAAGTAACACTGCATTATAACATCCAGGTTTAAGGTGTGCACTATTGTACATCAGCATCTGTATATACTAAATTAAGTATACCACCAACAGTACAATACTACTCTTCACCATATGACTGACTCCTTTTACCCAATTTGCCTGCCTCCTTTCCTCCTTTCTCCCTTCCCTGCAATCCCATGAGTAGTAGGAGAGCTATATTATTTATTTACACACCAGTACCATACTGTCTTGATAGCCATAGCTCTCTACCAAGTTTTGAAATCAAGAAGTGAGAACATTCCAAATTTGTTCTTCTTTTTCAAGTTTTTTTTAACTATTCTGGTTCCTGGGCTTTTGATATGAATTATAGTATCTGTCTGTCAGTTTCTTAAAAAAAAATTTTTTTTTAAAAAGGTTCTTGGAATTTTTTTGTGTTTTGCAATTTTGTATTTGATTTTTCACGATTGTTTCTCCCCCCCCCAACTGCACCCTAGACTCAGGACTTGAACCCTGGGTAAATGACCTGCGTCCTTGGGTTCTTCGGAGGTGTGCCTCACTTGGATTTTTTTAATATACTGTAGTAATGATTCTATGCATTAAAATAATTTCCTATGTATAGGTTCCCCATTTCTTAGATATATTTCAACACACCTTGCCCTCCACCACATCACCAAGTGTTCTTTCCCATTGTCCAGTGGGCTCCACCACCACTTGCCCCCCACCCCGCACCCCCGCACCCCTTGTCCCATTCCCTTTCTCAGTTCTGTTGCAAATGTTTCAGGGTTGGTTATGTTTCATCTGTTCCTTTGTTTCGTCTATTCACATTCCACCTATGAGTGAGGTCATCTGGTATGTATCTTCCTTCTTTTGACTTGTTTCACTTAGCATAATCCCATCTAGTTCTAACCATATTAATTCAAATGACAGGGTTTCATCTCTTCTAAGGGCTGTGTAGTATTCCATTGTGTATATGTACCACATCTTCTTTATCCATTTATCTGATGTTGGGCACTTACGTAATTTCCAGTTCTTAGCTATTGTGAATAGGGCTGCAATAAACATGGGGGTGCATACAGCTCTGCGGATGGGTGCTTCTGTATCTTTTGGGTAAATGTCCAGAAGTAGAATGATGGAATCATATGGGATTTCCAACCTCAGTTTTTTGAGGAATCTCCAAACTGTTCTCCAAAGGGATTGTACCAATTTGCACTCCTACCAACAATGCAAAAGTGTTCCCTTTTCTCCACATCGTTGCCAGCATTTGTTGTTTCCAGACTTTTGGATAATAGCCAGTCTTTCAGGTGTAAGGTGATGATATCTCATTGTTGTTTTAATTTGCATTTCCGGGATAGCCACCTTGCTTGGATTTTGATAGAGATTGTATTTAATCCATAGATCAATTTGAAGAGTGTTGCTATCTTAACAATATTATTTTCCAGTCCATGAACATAGATGTTTTTCCATTTATTTAAATCTTTTAAATTTTATTTCAGCAATGTTTTTTAGTGTACTACTCTTATACTTCTTTTGTTAAATGTATCCCTATTTTATTATTTGTGATGTTATTACAAATAGAATTGTTTGATTTCATTTTTGAATTATTCATTACTAGTGTCTAGGAATACAAATGATTTTTTTTTTGTTACCAACCCACCCCAACCCGTTTGACAATCTGGATATTGGGCTTTATGTGGTCTGCACCTTAGTAACCTGAGCAAAGGTGTGCTTAAAATGGAAGGGAGGGAGGGAGGGAGGAAGGAAAGAAATATCTGTAATTATTTTGACTTTTCACCCTGGCATTGAGAACCTGGGTCCTTGGTCCATTGTTTGCATGTTAATGTCTCAGCTGCCTGAGCCATAATGACTCACTCCTACAATTGATTTTTACATATCAATATTGTATCCTACAACCTTATTGATCATTTTTAATTCTATTTTTTGTGTGAATTCCTTAGGGTTTTATTTCTTTCTTAAAATTTACGTATCATTGTTTCAAAATTTTTCTACATACATCATGTCATCTATGAGTAGTTTTATTTCTTCTTTTCATAACAGTACGACTTTTATTTTTCTTGCTTAATTTCTTGGGCTAGAACTTCCCAGGATACTATTGACCAGAAATTGCAAGATCAAACATCTTAGTTTGTTCCAGATCTTAGGGAGAAATATTCAGTCTTTCACCTTAAGTACGAGGTTAGCTGTAGCTTTTCAGACTTTTTCACTAACGTTCTTTATCATGTTGCAGAAGTTCCCTTCTATTCCTAGTTAGTTGAGTATGTTTGTCATAAAAGGCTATATGATTCTATCAAATGTTTTTCTGTGTCAATTGAAATGAAAATGTGTTTTTTGGTCTTTATTAATAGGGTACACCAATCTTAGCTTCCTGTGATAAATTCCACTTGATTATGGAATACGATCTATCTAATATATTGCTAAATTTAGTTTGCTTATTTTCTATATTCATAAGGGATTCTTATATGTAGCTTTTTCTTATGATGCAATCAGATTTTAGTATTAGGTTTCATAGAATGAGTTGGGAAATTGTTCTCTCTTCTATTTTTTGAAAGAGTTTGTGAAAAATTAGTATCAATTCATCTTTCAATAACTGGTAAAGAAGCCATCTAGACTGATAAACTCTTAAAATACAATGATAGGAAGCATGGACTATTGTGGGACATTAGAGGAGTAAGTGACCAGCTCTGCCTAGAAGAGTAAGGAAGATGGAAAAGAAGACACAGTAAGAGCTTCATTTGTATGGCTGACATGTTGGGGGTATGGAGAATTAGAGAAAAGGGGCTGGAAAGACAGGGTGGAGATAAATAAGGCAGAATACTGAATGCCTGATCCAGACCTTCACCAGATATCATCTGCTGCTTCTCCTAGGTGATTATTTTTTCCATTATTTTGAGGGTAGGGAAGGTTAGGAGATTAGCTGAGGGCTTTTTTACACCAAAGAATAATAGAGCCACTGAGGAATTTTACTAGCAAACAGTCGGTAAAGATAACACTTGATGGTGAAGAATGGAGTGGCTCTTCAAGTGCCCAATAAGGAAGATGGAGAACTTACAGAGTAGGTACAACGTATTGAAGAGGCAAAAAAAGTGAGGATAGAAAATGAGTTAGCTATGTGGTGACCCAGGGTTCAGAAAAGCATTCTTGGGTAGGCTGCTTGCCAAGCCTCTTTCATATGCTTGCTCTAGGCCAGCCCATGTTCTCAAGGAGTCCACAGCACACCAGCCGGTCATGCTTTGAGCTCTGACGCTGCTGGTGTTACTTCTTTGTTTAAAGGACAGGTGCAGGTAGGACTAAAGGTGAGTAGGTATGCAGGCAGGAGATGAGAGGAGGACGCAGAACTTTATTTTTATTTATTTATTCTTTATTTTTATTATATGTATATCTTGGTTGTTCTCTCTGGCTTGGGATTCAAACCCAGGTCTTGGGATATATGTGGCTTACACTTTGGCCAGAGGCAGTTGACCAACCGCTGCTCCACCAGGCTGTGTGAGCTTTGCTTCTTTAACCATATTTCAAGCTGCTTAACAGCAAAGGCCATGTCCTCTGAATTTATAGCTTCCCTAGAGAGATTTACCAAAATCAACAGAAGAATGCAACCATTAAATTTCTTTGGACTGTTTAAAAAAAAAGAAGAATGGCTCATTCAAATCCTCTGCCCACCCCCAGAGTCTTCTACATTCTCAGTGCGTCAAACAGTAACTCCAGAATCTGACTCCAAGACTGCAGGAAGAGACGTCAGAGCCTTGGAGGTGGACACCCAAGTTCTAAAACTATCCCCTAAACTGCTAGGAAGATCGCTCAGCTAAGATATCTTTTCTCTACCAAAACCTTAACAAGAGAGGTAATTTTAACCAAAACCACCTACACAGACATCTCTGAGTCTCATCTAGAAAGCCTGTCATATTCTCAGAGGAAGCACGTTGTCTAGGTCGTCATGGACACAACAGGGAAAGAGCATTGGGTTGGGAGCTCAGAGACCTGAGCTCTGAGTATAGTCCTGCTGCTAATTAGCTGCATCACCTTGGATGGGCAAGTTACTTTACTTCTTTGACCTCCTGTAAAAGGCAGGAGGTAGAATACTATATCTAAAAAGGCTCTTTCAAATATAAAAATAGTAAACTTTGATGTTGTATTTAATACTTTTTTTTTTTTAACTACCATGCTATTTACTATTATAAAATGTTATTTCTTTAATGGATCTCATGTGTCTTTTATTATTCATGTGTTTTTTTGATTTTTTTAAGGAAAGGCACAGGCAGGAATGAAGGCGAGTAGGCAGGCAGGCAGGAAGAGAGAGGAGGAAGAAGGATCCTTTAAAAAAATTTCTACTTAGTTGTTCACACTGGTTGTTACCCCTGGGCCCAGGACTACAACCCAGGAGCATGTGGCTTGTTCCTTCAGAGGCAATTGACCCAACCCTTGTTCCACCAGGGTGCGCCTATTCATGGTTATTTTGTAAACAAGCTGAGGTATAAACTGTAGGCTATTTCAGAAAAAGTAAGGTATGGATCTACTAAACTATTAAATTCATTAACCGTAGTTTGCTCTTGTTCCTTTTTATCGGTCATGTGTAAGTGCTGCATTCTAGCTCTTATGGGGAAATATGCTTTGTGGCCTTTTGCCCTATTTTTATTTATTAATAAGACTTTCTAAGGTATACAAGTGATTCATGTTCAGTATAATGTAGTGACTAAAAGCAGTCTCTGGAGTCTGCTGCCCATGTCCTATTACCAAGTTATTCTTGTTTTCTTAAATCTATTCAATTTGAACTCTATTAGAAATATAAAATTTGTTAATTTCTCACTGGAACTTCTCGCTATTACACTTTCTACTTATTTTTGCAATTTCTGTTAGAAATAAGAGTCACACTTATGTTTTCTTCTCTTGATCCTCCTGTGTTTGGATATTACTGCAAAAATTTTTTAATTACATTAAGTTTCCATTACTCCAGTCTCTAAATAACACATAACTTTTGTATGTAAATATCTTTTAAAAATCATGTATTGAAGCAATTTTGGTTCATGGCATATATGTTACAGGAGTGCAGCATTATACATTATGATCACCACTAAAAATCTAGTTTCTATCCCTGTATATACAATTGACCCCTTTTACCTGTTTACTCCCTCCCCAATACCTAGTCATTATTATTATTATTATTATTATTATTATTATTTTTTTTTTAAGAAATGGTGCAGGCAAGAATTAAGGTGAGCAGAAGCAGAGAGTCAGGAAAATGGAGGAGGGAGAGCATTTTCTTTCTTTTATTTAGTTCTTTATCTTGGTTGTTATCCTCCACCTCCGGTTGCAAACCTAAGGGGATGTATGTGAATTGCACTGGACAGAGGCCACAGACTTAACCACTAAGCTACCAGGGTACATCTCTTGTATTATTTTGATTTAAATATAGTTTGATTTCTGAAAACACAAGTGATTTTAAGGAGAATCAATTTGTTGATAGTTTGCAAAAGGGATCAAGGCAGTGGTTCCAAAACGCTGGCATATGATTAATTTCTTTACAGTATGAGGCTGAATGAGACAAATAAGTAAATACAGAAATTTTTTTAATAAAGCTGACTTACGTTACTAATATAAAAATTATTGTTTATTCTTTTTTTTTTTTAAAGGAAAGGTGCAGGCAGGAATGAAGGTGAGCAGGCAGGTAGGCAGAGAGAGGAGGAAGAAGCATCGTTATTTTATTTTTATTTAGTTGTTCACACTGGTTCCTTTGCCCCATCCCTCATCTCCACCCCAGGTCCTGGCTTCAAACCCAGAAGTATGTGGCTTGCTCCTTTAGAAGCAATTGATATAAGTGTGAATCCACCAGGGTGCACTAAAATAATGTTCTTTATTCCGAGGTTAGTCTATCTTTCTTTTCGGTGTTAAAAATAGCCTTTCTTTTTCGAAATGAAGACAGAAAATGGTAATTGGGTTGGTTTTTAAATACCCTTGTTAGGAAAATTAATACTTGAAATCCTTTCTGTGATGGTTGCCCTTCCTTCCTTTTTGGTTCAAAGATCTGAGATCCAGTAATCCTAGAACCACTGGATGCACAGGAAGGATTGGTGCACACAGTCAGACAGCTGTAGTCCTTGGAAAGATTCTAGACTTCTGGGCCAGAAGGGTCACATGATGCACAGAGGCATGGCAATCCAGTGTGTTGTCATTGGGAAAAACTCTATGGAGCTTAGTGACCAACTGGATACAGGAGGAAGTAAAGGGTAATGTCTGAGATCTCGCTTTCATCTCAAGCATCTTCTGTCCTTGGTTTCTTTCCTCACTATTTCCATCGCCATGACCCTCCATCATTGCCTTTGCTCATTTCACTGCCACCGACAGCCGTCTTTCCCTTACCTATACCTCTCTTAGCTTATGTCACCTGTATTTGCAGATTCAAATTTCAATACCATTGGCTCATTGAACTCTCCTGGTCTTTGGGTGTTTGGTTGCTCATTTTTTAAATTGAGTTAATATTCAGTTTACAACACAGTATGTTTTATATTTGCAGGTTCACTCTTCACATGCCCACAACCAAATTTCTGAGTCCTCCATCACTGTCCTTGGACCCCGCCGAGACGTTTTGTTCCCACCCCCACCCCTTCCCCCTCTGGTAACCTGAGTTCTACTGTCAGTGTTCAAGGGTTAATTATTTTATTCTTTTTAAAGGAAAGGTGTAGGTAGGAATGAAGGTGAGTAGGCAAACAGGCAGGGAGGGAAGGAAGAAGCATGTTATTTTATTCTTATGTAGTTGTTTACATTGGTTGATTCCCCCTGGCCCTGTCCCAGGAACCCAGGTCCTTGAAATGCACACGGACTGTGCTAGGCTGGAAGTGGCGGACCTAACTGTTATTTCACTAAGCAGCTCTATGTTTTGTTGTGTTGGAGGGGGAGGAAATGCATTTTTAAGGGACAGGGGGAAGCATGTTTTATTTGTTTTGTTTGTGCCTTCCCCTGACCCCTGACTGGAAACTAGTTCCCTGGGTTTGCATGGCTCATACCACCTCTACAGCCAACGCAGTGCCTGAGCCACAAAGGCTCCTGCCTGATCACTTTATTATTTCACATTGTATCAACTTCTAAGGATATTGAATTCACACCTCAGTCTGTGCGCACTTCACACCACAGCCACCACCAGACTCCCTGTTCTTTCTCTTATCCACCCACCATGATTTTTAAAATTACTTTTTTAAAATGTTTTTTTTTTTTCCTGCAATTCCAGGTTCCACTGAGCCACAGGGGTGCACTTTCAAGGATAAGGGTTTTTAGTTTTTGGTTTTCCTTTCTTTTTTTATTGTAGCAACCTATTCTACACATTAAAATAAACTCATATGTATAACATTAGATTTTATTTTATCTGTTTATTTGCTTTGCTCCTTCATACTCCATACACGAGTGTATCACCTGGCATTGGTTTTCTACTTCTTATTCTACTTAGCGTAATTCCCTCTAGTTCCATCCATGATGTCACAAATGGCAAGATTTCTTCATATGTGTATACATATATACATATATCATATATATACATACATATATACATATATACATATGTAGTATTCCATTGTGGATATCTACCATGTGTTCTTTATCCAGTCATCTACAGATGGGCACTTAGGGTATTTCTATTTCTTGACTATTGTGAATAGTGCTGCAATGAACATGAGGGTGTATGTATCTTTTCATATTAGTGTTTTCATATTCTTTGGATAGATATTAGAAGTGAAATGGCTGGATCAGGTGGCTGTACAAGTTTCCTTTCCTACCTTGTGGGATTGTGCAGCCCCAGAGTAGTATTCTTTAGAATATTTAACATTGTAATGATTATCATTTGTGTAATCAGATAGTAGTTTCTGTGATGATTTGTCTCTCCTACTCAAGGGCAAAGAGCATGCTGGTGTTTATTCATTATTGTGTCTCCCCAGTGCCTGACACCTTTCTTGTCTGGTATGAGTATGGAGCCAATGAGTACTTGCTAAATAACTGACTGAATGTGCCCATAGTTCTGACACTTTGTATAGACTTTATACACATAGAAAACTTAAGAAACTGTAGGTGATAATGGTCTGACGTGCAAGTGGAAGAAGTATAGGCCCATCATAAAAATTATCTTTACTGTCTCCAAATGGCAGTTGCCAGCAATTATACTATCTCAACGCTTTAAATACTTCAAACAGACAACAAAGCAGGTGAAAACTGTTTCCTGGTCTTTGGGTGACAGTCTGCCAGAATAACAAGACTGGTCCTTTATCAGCTAAATTGGGTCATAGGCATATTATGGGGAAGAAGAGAAACAAAATTTTTCTTCTTAAAATCTTTCTTTATACTCCCTCTACCGCCTCTCTTGTCAACCCATATTGACTTAAACGATAAGGTTTGCTGCTGTGTCTCCTTCTCTGACTGGGTTTTGGGAGATATGGATGTACTTAGTCCTGAGCAAAAAGCATGAGGTCAGGAGTAAGGAGGGAGGAATACCCTGGACTCCAGTTAAATGGATAGGTTCTGTGGTCCCCAAGAAGATGTAACTTGTCCACATTGACTGTGCAATTTCCTCTTGGTTATTTTTCTGTGTATTTCCCTATGACAGAGTAGTCAAGAAAGTTTTGCTTAAATGTTTCACCTGGACTTGAAGGTGACTTTAAAGTTAAGGTCAGAAAGTTAAGGGCCTTTGTGATTATTGTCTGGAGAGACCCCTTCCCACTTGTAAATTTCTCTTGGGTAGTTAACTTCCTGGTTCTCCAGGTTTGTTTTCTTTTTTTTTTTTTTTTCTTAAAGGAAAGGTGCAGGCAGGAATGAAAATGAGTATGCAGAAAGGGAGAGAATGAAGAAGCATCCTTATTTCATTTTTATTTAGTTGTTCATACTGGCTCCTTCCCCTGGACCTGGGATTCAAACCCAGGGGTATGTGGCTTGCTTCTTCAGAGGACATAGACCTAAGAGGCAACTGACGTAACCACTGGTCCACCAGGGCATGGTTTGTTTTCTTTAAGAACAACATTTCTTTACACATTTTCTCTCCTTAAAAACCTGTGAAGTGTACATTACCATCCTATGCATTTTTCTGGGTGAAAACTGAGTCCTTGCAAGGTTAAGGAACATGCTCAAGGTCATGAGGTAGCACATGGCAGGGCTGATTAATAAACCCATATTTTTCTAAACAGACCATCTATCATAATTGCTATAATAAAGGGTCAGACCAGTAATTTGTTTAAATGTGTAATGCAGAGCACTTCATAGAAAATTATAATGTGTTTAGTTATCTTGACCATCAGTTCCCCCTACTTCTCCACTTCGGAGAGGCTTAAGTTGTTTTGAAAGAAGAAAATGTGATCTCTTTTACAAAGAAATAGTAATGCTTCGTGGTAGCCTCGGAACCCAGGCTTTTACTTAGATTTTCTTTTTTAAAAAGCATAAAATTCATACTATAAGACACCCTTTTAAAAGTGTACAAGTCAGTGGTTTTGGTGTATTCACGTTTGTGCAGTCATCACTGGTACATAACTCAAGGACATTTTCATACTTTGCTTCACTTTTGAAGGCTCGTCCAAGAGAACTAGGTATGTGCCATTGAGCGCTCCATGGAATATCCAGGAATCTCAAACAGACTGGAGCCGGCAAATGCAGCACTGCTATTATAGTTTTAAAAGGGGAACTGCATTGCAAGTAAAAAGAATGGGATGCGTAGGTACCATTGTGTCAAAGGGCAAGTCACGGCAGCCACATTTGTATTCTGTCCAATTTAAGGGATGCTCTCTACAAGTGATAAGAGGAAAAGGGTCAAAGAAGAGTAATGAAGATAATTAAAGGGCAGGCCAGTAAGATTCATGATGAAAGCTTTAATTTAGTCTAGATAGTTATTTAAGAATAACCTTAAAGTATCTGAAGGGATTGTTATTCCAAAAAATGGTGACTTTTTCTCCTCTCACTAAAGACAAAGAAAATGGATTCATACAACAGTATGAAGAATAAGATTAGCATAGAAGAAAGTCATGACACAACTTTGTTAAACATCAAATGGTGGTGGCAGCAAAAAAGAAATCTTCAGTCTTAAAAAAAGAGGAGCGCCCCAGTGGCTCAGGCTCTAAGCCTGTACCTGTGGCAAAGTCCATATAAAGCCTAAGGACCCAATTTGGGAGTGGGGGACAAGATGACCCAGAATCCAAATGAACAGCAAATAAATAAATAAAATGCTTCTTCCTCCTCTTCCTTCCTGCCTGCCTTCCTTCCGCTTAAAAGAAAAAGAGTTGTGAAGAATAAAGAATTTTCTCACTCTGATGCCCCAATGTTAACATTTTATCATATTAGTTTTATTATTTTCTGTCATATACATACATATTTTTGTTGTTACTGTTGTTAAGACCATTTAAGAGTCAGTTATAGAAATGTTTCCCCTTTACCCTAAATATTTCACGGATAACTTACAAAAACAAAGGGCATTCTCCTACTGAGCCACAGAAACATTGCAAAAATCAATAAATCAATAGATACGAGTGTTTTCACAACGTTTTTGAGTTTTACAGACCTTTTTCAAATTTTTCCTATTGCCATAATTATGTCCGTCAAAGCAAAAAATCAAATCAAAACAAAACAAAACAGAAAACAAGGTTTTCTGGCCCAGATTCCATGTTGCATGCAGTGGTCATATCAGTTGAATTCTTTTAATCTGGATCAGTTCTCAAGCATTGATCTTTCATGACTTTACTATTTTTAGAATACACGTCAATTATTTTGCAGGCTCTTCCTCAGTTTGAATGCTTGATTCTTTTAAAACAAGTTTCTTCTCTCTTTTGGGAGTTTTAGGTGTGGTTTTGAGAGTGAAGACCAAAGGTAGGATGAATCTTCTCAAGATTTCTCCCACCAGCCTAATACTAATTATACTTAGTATATCAGATTTATAGAAGGGATGGATAAGAAAACATTACTGTGCTCAGAACAGAATTTGCATAACATAGAAATTTTTTCGGTACTCCTGTAAGTCACAAGAGTTTACTTTCTATTATAAAAGTCGGTTTATCTGTTTAAGAATTAGCATCTATTCTTTAAAAATAATTGAGACTAAAATTATCTGTAGACTCACATTTCCAGAATCACACCTTTGTAGATGAACTATGCCCTAGCACAGGAGACAAAGAGGTGCAAAAACGGGTGGCGCCATTCATTAAAATCATTCGACAAATATTTGTTGAGTACTTGCTGTATGTTAAGCTGTTCCAAGCCCTGGAACTACATTAACGAAAGAAACGCAAACAAATCCCTGTCCTTGTAACCATGATGGACAAATATAAATTAAAAATTTAAGACATCAGGTATCCGACTTTCTTAAACAGGAAAAAGGTTAAGTCTCGGTGAAAAGGGCGGCTCTGAGATTCGATTCTAATATGGATAACGCTGCGGAATCCCTGGCCCCAACCGCACTAATAAAGTTCTCGATTTATCCAAAGGAGCTAAGCAAATGATTAATCCGAACACCAAAGACCTGAAAGGGCAGGCGGCGCAGGACTTCCTGAGCTGCTCTAAACACTTTCTCAGCTACAGTCACCCGCCCAGTGTTGGGCCTCCCGGCCATCGCCGCGCGCTCGGATCCGCGCGGCTGGGGCCCCTCCGCCCACCCCGCGCCGCTACGAGGAGGCACCTCCCAGGCCGGGTAGGGCCGCGCACCTGGGAACCGCGCACCGAGGAAGGCCCGCGGGAAGGTGGCTCAGGGGAACCGGCTTCTCCGGGCGGCCTCGCCCACTGCAATGCAATCTGGGTGGTTTTTCCAGGTCCCTCCCCGCCTCATTCCGCGCCCAGTCCCGGCCCCCGCGGTGCCTGCGGGCCGGGGAGGGTGGCCCGGAGATTGGGGTCTAGGGCGGGGCGAGACTGCCGCTGCGATCCGAGCCGGCCCGGGACGCACGGGGCCCCTGGCCGAACCTGGAACTCCTGAGATCCAGGAGCAGGAAGCACGCGCCGCTGAAACTCGAGCCGTGGTGTGCAGACCAGGGTGGTGCGGAGCCGCCTTGCGCGCCCTGGCCCCAGCAGAGCCCGGTCTCCGCCCTTTCTCCGGGGACGCTAGCTGCTACCTGCGCCAACTGTTGCCGAGCCTCCGCCCGAATCTCTCCTGCCAGGAAACTGGGTGGTGCCGACCTCCGGCTCCTCACACTCCTTCGGTCCCTTTTTTGCTGCCTCACTGTCCGCAAGGCGCTGTCCCATGCTTTCCCCGACACGCGCCCTGATCGTTTCTATTTGTACCGGAGTGGCTTACCGTACAGATAGGTGTATGGTTGCCTGATTTCACCTTCTAAACAGAAAGGGCTGGACACCTGGAGCGGGCTTAGTCGTACTTAAGACGTAATTTTGTTCCCAAGAATACATCAATTTGAAGTGTGAAACTCAAGGAAACTTCTTAAAAATGTCAACAGAACATTTTTCTTTTTTTATTGTGCCTATATGAGATAATAGATGCGAACTACACTTACTGAGATGGCTGTTTCACAATATATGCAAGCCAAGTCATTGTGCTGTGTACTTTAAACATAGTGATGCATATAAAGTTATAGCTCAATAAATGGGGGGACGGGTCAACACACATTGTCCATTGACTCGGTGACTGGGGGGCAGGGGGGGTGATGGTGCAGCTGTGCGGACCTACCAGATTTAGAGCAGGGAGACTGTTCTGGGACCGGGTCAAACAGACGCATAGATACAAGACAAAAGGTTGAGTAGAGGACGTGGGATCTGAAGAAATGAGGAAAAGGTGCTTCCGCCTGATTTTAGGAAATCTTTAGGCACGTGGAGTAAATGCATTTTATTTGGGATTCAGGACAAATCAAAATAGGTCGCTGATCTGGAGGAGGCGCCAGCCTCGAAATAGCCAGAACTAAACGAAACGTAGTAATTACGGAGTAGTTGAAGGCGAGTGGGGTCCTTTGTGCCTGAATTTCCCCACAGGGGTCCTCCTGCAACTTTGAGCGCCGCAAGTGTTTTTGGGGTAACAGTGGCTGGCAGTACAGCTCCTCTAGCGCCTGACTCCGGCGGGCGCGGGGTTTCTCTGCCGGAGGTGGGCAGCGCCTAGGGGTTTAGAGGAGAGTCAGGAGAGGGGGAGGGCCCGCAGGGTTTCGCCTACTGTTTGCACTTAAAGCTGTGTTGGGCGCGAGAGCGGCTTTTCCGGTGTTTGGCAATGGTCCCGCCACCTCCTGGCTGCAGTTGACGGGTCTTCCCTCCCAGGTTCGCCCTCTCTGGACGTAGGGCCCTGGGCAGCTCCGCACCCCCGGCCTCACCTCTGGCCTCTTTTTGCCTCCCCGCATCAGGCTGTTTGACTTGACACTTTAGAACCTCCCGCTTCGTTCCAGCTTTTCTCCAAGCCTCCCACACCTCTCTTTTACCTCCAAAGGGGAGGACTCCCCCACCCCCACCTACAAGTGACTCAGGTTCTCCCCTCGAGCCCTTTACCCCTCACCCTTTTCCTGTCTGACCTCCGCTACCCTC
This sequence comes from Solenodon paradoxus, assembly GCA_004363575.1. Classification (NCBI taxonomy): domain Eukaryota; kingdom Metazoa; phylum Chordata; class Mammalia; order Eulipotyphla; family Solenodontidae; genus Solenodon; species Solenodon paradoxus. The sequence goes on from RJWH01000945.1 coordinate 58,599, forward strand.
TGGGGCGGCGACCGCCTCCTCCCCGCCCCTGGTGTCTCCCCCTTCTCCTATCTCGCCCTCCCCTCTCCATTCATCCAGCCATTGTTTCCCGCCCCCTCCTCCCCAGGCCTAGTCGGCCTCCTCCCCCACCGCTGCCACGTCGTGGTTTGAAGGAGCCAATGGGCCGGCGCCGCCAGGTGTCTCTTACCTGCACCACGTGGGGGAGGGGGAAGGGGCGGGCAGGTAGAGCCACATCCCAAAACAGAAAAGCTTTCAGCCATTGCGCGCGCCTCCTGGGGGTGCAGCCTTGCTCCTGGCTTTTTGCATAGACGCACCGGCAATTGAATACAAAAAGGGCAGGCCTCTTGCGGCCTCCTTCCCACCCCGCTTCCAGCCCCGGGTGTGGAGCGCCGGCCAGGTGTGGGCTTGGGTAGTTGGTTACCGCCTTTTGCACCAGCGGCGGCGAGGAGGGGGGTGGGCGCCCTTTCTTTTTCTCTTAGAAGGTTTTAGCACTGGTATCCCCGCTCTCATTTCTACTCCGCCTCGCCTCGCCGCCGCCCGACCCCCCTTCTCCCCCTCCCCACCTATCGTCATGACGGCGTCTCCGGATTACTTGGTGGTGCTTTTTGGGGTCACTGCTGGGGCCACCGGGGCCAAGCTGGGCTCAGACGAGAAGGAGCTGATCCTGCTGCTGTGGAAAGTCGTGGATCTGGCCAACAAGAAGGTATCTCTCCACGTTTCTGTTCAGATGGTAGGAGTGGGGTAAGAAGTTTGTTGGAGAAGTTTGGGAAGTGGGTAAATAAAAGTGTTGAACCACTTGTGAGGTTGGACCTGAGGCCTAGAGAATCCAGAATAAAATCAAACGCCTTGGCCAACCGCTCTGGAGCCATTTCAGGCCTTGGAAACGTGACTCAGGTGGGGATGCCGAGGGGAGCCGGGGTCGGATCCCTGGGGTCCGGGTGCCCACTTCCAGGGCCTTTCCGACCTGATCCGGGTGGGGGTGGAGCCGGGGCTGGCTTGCTCCGACTTCTCCACCGGTGGAGACAAATGAGCTTTGATTCTGCGGCTTAGACCCCTCGAGAAGCGCGGGCCGCCGGAGCTGGGGAGAGAGGCAGGAGGGTGACGAAAGAGGCTCCGGAATTGAGCGGGGAGCTAACCCCTGCTTCTCTTCCCCGGGAGATGGGACAGTTGCACGAAGTACTAGTTAGACCGGATCAGTTGGAACTGACAGAGGATTGTAAAGAAGAAACGAAGATCGACGCCGAAAGCCTATCCTCCGCGCCACAGCTGGACCAAGCCCTCCGACAGGTGACATCCCTGGGCCGCGTCGCGCACCCCTCTGTGCACCGCCCGGGCTTCCCCCACAAGACCGCCCAGCCGGACCAGGCCCCAAGCCTTTTCCGGGCAGTCCGCGCGCGTCGGCCGGGCGAGGTGACCAGACGTCGGGCCGCGTGGGTGGAAACCCCGCTAGGAGGACCAGGTGGACCTTTCGGGAGGAAGTCGCTGCACCTCTTCGCCTCCCATTCCTCAGGGTCTTGGGCCAGAATTCTCTAGTTCGAGTTACTGCCTGCGCCAGCTGCGTTTTACCTATTCGTGACGAGCCGGGTTTGAATCCTAGCTCCTGGGTCCCCGGACCCAGACCCCTGATTCGCCTGTTCTCTGCGGGGGTTTGGGTCTGCGGCTCAGTCCTGGGGCTGGGGGCGCTGTGGTTTAGACCTGCGAACTGGCCCCTCGCGGCGCCCTGGAGGTGGCCTAAGTTTTGTGGGGACCTTAGGGTACCTGCTTGATTTCAGACTTCTGAGGCTCGGTTCCGGTGACATTATTATCTCTTGGTCCTCGCGCCGGGGAGGGTTTGCAGGCCCGAACATGTCGATTGCTCGTTGGGTCACCGTGGAAGTGGTGGAATACCCTTATTGGAATTGAGGTGACCTAAAAACCGGCTGCTCGGTGGTGGTGACCGGTACTGGATCAGGAATAGGGCGGGGCGCAAAACACCTGTGCACAGGTGGGTGTTTGCTCTCACGGTGTCTGCTCTAGCACACGAATTGCGAATTATAGGGGAAAGTTATTTCTGGGGTATGTTCCAGGAAACGTGACTTGAGTTTTCAGAGGTCTGTGTACTATTTATCCATTACTCACGGTTTATCAGAAACCGGCATCTTTCTTAAGCCTGGAACATCCAAACACAGGAGAGAAAAAAAAAAAAAAAAAAAAAAAAGTAACACCAGGGAATGATGTAATCTGAAAGCAACCTGCTGATGAAATGAGACCTCTGACATAAAGTGTTGAGTGGATTCATGGCAAAAATAGAAGAGGGGGTGGAAGGAAGAAAGCCTTTACTAAATTCTCCTGTGTGCAAATTGCAGGCTGATTGGAAAGCTTCCCTAAGTGAAGGAGGGGGCGAGACTGTTGATGGGAATGGAGTCTTTTTGATGTTTGCCTCACAGCACTGGTGGTGTCCCCCTTCAAGGCAGTGTGCCAGGTTCTCTTGTTAATCACCAAGTGGGGCCACTTAGCTGTTTGTAAATCTTTGTCAATTGCATCCTTGTGTGTATCCTGTTCTTTTCAGTTTAACCAGTCAGTGAGCAATGAACTGAATATTGGGGTAGGAACCTCCTTCTGTCTCTGTACTGATGGGCAGCTTCATGTTAGGCAAATCCTGCATCCTGAGGCTTCCAAGAAGGTAAGAGTGCTGACTTTTCCCAAAAATAAAACCCCCAAAACGATTGGATCTTTGGGGTGGCTGGAGTCTTTTAAAAATAGGAGTTTTTCTATTTAAAAAAGTTGCGTGTGGGGAGTTATTGTTTCATGTATACAAAATTTCAGTTTGACAAGATGAAGAAGGGGCAGTGATTGTTGCCTAACAGTGAAAGTACTTACTGCCGTTGAACTGTACATGTAAAATGGTAAAATGGTAAATATTAGGTAGATTTTGCTACAGTTAAAAAAAATCATGACCCTTTCTAGAGATGTTTGAGATTGTAGTCATTTTATAGATACCTTTTGATTACTTAATACAATAGTTTCTATTTTTATGTCACTTTTTTTAGATTCTTGACATTTTTCTATTCCAAAGCATATTAGCTGAATGTTTGACATTGAAAATAACTATAAAAAAATGTAAGCAAGCTCTGGGTTTTAACACAATGTACTATTCCTACCCCTGTGGAAAATGCGTTAGCCTGAGAAAGAAGGAACAGAAAATTCAGTTAAAACATTTTTTTTTTTTGTGTTTCATTAAAAAAAATGTGTGCTGTGAAATGACAGACTTTAGTTATACAGGTTACTGAAATCATGGCGTATACTTGAATGTGTCTGACAAAGTAAATGTATCGAAACAGTAAGGTCAGCTCCATATTTTAACTTTGCTTATCTTTCTGATATGGAAAAGAAGATGAAGTGAGAAAAATACAACCCCATTGTAGATAAAACAGGATTTCTCTCCCTGGGAAGGACTACTAGGGGCGATGGGGAAATAGAAAGCACAGTAAGCAGCCCTAGTGTAGCTAATCAGTGCTAATATAGTTAAGCTTATTAACTTAATTAGTTTGAGCTGTAGCTTTTTATTGTCGGCAGATAGTAAACTTGGAAAGATGATAGTAAATAAACCCTTTTCTTTTTTTTAAGGAAACAGGTTAACTCTCACAATGATAGGTCAGACAGACAGTTAATGTTCAAGTGAGTAGTCAGTGGTTCAGAAGTGAGTACGTGAGGAATTTTCCCCCCTCGATCTTATATGAGGAAGAATATAGGACTTAATCCTTTCCCTAACGGACTGGATAAAAACAGTTGTTTTTGTTATTTGAGATGGACTATGTTGAATGTGGAACAACTTCAGAGAAAAGACATTTTCCTGATCCATTTCTATTAGGATTTTTAATAAAATAAATGAAAATTTTATATTCTAGTGGAAATAACTATTCATTAAGGAAAAGTGGAGGAAATAGCGATAGTATCCTGTCACTCAGAAAACTGTTAGTATTTTCTAATATGAACATATTTGGATATATCCCAGTTTTATTGTAGAAAAGCCCTATTTTTGTGAGGAACATTCATACTACACAAACGTTGTAGCCTACTCTTTAGCTTACTGAAACTATCTTTTATAAGCACTGAATAAAAATTTTTAATTGACTACAATTATTTAAACCAACATCTTATTTTTTGACATGTGAGTTCTTTTCAGAAAAAGTTTTTAAATGAACGTTTTTGTAGGTAATCTTGAGAATTCATAATTCTTTTGGTAACTTTTGAAAATTGTGGCCAGGGTGCTTGATAAAGATTTCAAGTGCAGCAGGAACAGGTCACATTTCATAGAATCCAATAGAGGAAATTTGGATAGAAAGATATTATTATGTATGTGTTATGGGTCACAAACATTAAAAGCAGCTTTAATTCCTTGACTATCTAATTTGAGTTCTTATGTATAACCAGAATAGAAGTTAGGAAACTAATGTGAGACTTCATTTGACACTAAAATCCTTTTTCTGATAATTTGCTCTCAATCTGATTTTAGAATGGAAAATATTCACCATCAGATTTCAAATTTAAAGCTATTTTGTTTTATAGCTTAATCCTATATCTAAGTATACATTGTAAACAGTCATTCGTATGAAAACTGAGAGGGCTAATACTAATGCCTGAAAATACAGATTGTATAGATTGATTTTGATTGGAAAGTGTGTAGTTTTATCAACCAGAAAATATAAAGTATTACCCAAATGTGTTATAGCTTCAGACATATTTTAAGTTAAAGATATAATAAAACACATTGTAATTCATTAAAATAAAGGTTTTTTTCACATGAGACATATAGGATATAATGCTATAACAGAAAATAAAGTTGTTGATAGATTTGATTTAAAACTTTTAAAGTTATGGTAAATACTTAGAATCAATTCTTAGGCTCCTAATTACTAGGGAAACATTGAACTAACTTCACCTAATTACAGTGTCTACTTTGTCCTTCCTCAGAATGTATTATTGCCTGAATGCTTCTATTCCTTTTTTGATCTTCGAAAAGAATTCAAGAAGTGCTGTCCTGGTTCACCTGATATTGATAAACTGGATGTTGCAGCAATGACAGAATGTATCCTTTAAGTGATTGAGCAAGAATCATTTGAAAAGATAGTTCCATAGCAAATGTTAATTCAAGAAACAGAAAAATATGTTTAGCATTAACATGAGTGACAGTGGCTTGTCAAATTTGTCTATATGCTAGGAAGAACTAATAGTACAATTGTATCATTCAAAGTAGTTGTAATTTACTGAATTTGAACAGTGATTCAATCAGATGGATTTAGAGATGGGATGGATTTCTGTACATTGGAGTAGAATTTGACTTTAGATTATGGAAGTTGTATGGGACGAATTGAATGTGAAGACTTTTTTTTGATGCCAGTTTCAAGGCTGTTTATTCTTGATTACCTTGGTTTTAGTGTTTCTTTTTGCTTCTTTTGAATGGATGAGAATTGTTTTTAAGTTGTGAATATATGTTCTACAAAATGCTGTTCAGGGACATGTGTTCTTAGCCTCCCTTGGGTTTCTCAAATACGTATGAGAGCATGGTAATTATAATAGATTTTTTGAGATGATAAAAATGAGGCTGACATTTTACCTCAAATTCTTTCATTACCAATCTAGTGTTTGATCATAACTTCTAGAATCACACATCTTGTAGCCATGACTCATCATCTTTCATTCAGTAAGTCTTTAGATGTGAAATTGAAGTAAGTCTTTAGATGTGAAATTGAAAAATAGAAGGGTTAGGAGACTCAAAGCCACCAAGGGAATCATCATGAAGTTGGATTTAACTTACTTTTAGGAACTGAGTTATACATATTTGTTCTTAAAGACTTCCTCATTCTTTTTCAGGAGTCAAAGCCTAATTTTTGTTTTACTTCAAAAATATTTTTCCTGATTGAAATGTGTTGCTTACATATTTTTCTTAACTGTGTAAGCAGGTCAAATTTTTTTTTTTTTTTTTAATCTTTTTGCTTCCTGTAAGCTGGAATTTTGGTTTTGTTGGTTTAAGTACAATTAGTTATTGGTTCAGCTCCTACTCTGCTGCAAGGAGGGTGGAAAAGCTTCATTTGAGGAAATTCTTAAAAGAATTTTATTAAAAGTTTGGGACAACAAAAATTCTTGTATTTCTTTTGTTGATTAGAATGCTGTGTTGGTTAGCTCCAGCTGCCATAGCAAATACGATAGACTGTGTGGCTTAAACAACAGAAATGTATTTTCTCACATTTTGTAAGAAATGCATTTTGGAGCCTGAGAAGTTCAGGATCAGGGTGCCAGCCAGCATGGTCAGGTTCTGGTGAGGATTCTTCCTGGTTAGCAGATGGCCACTTACTGTGTCTCACAGGGCAAAGATAGCGGAGATAGCTTTCTTTTCCTCTTTTTATTACAACCTAGTGTATTAGGGCCACATCCTTATGATCTCACTTAACCTTAGCTGCCTCCTGAATAATTATCTCCAGACACAGCTTAGTAAAAACTTGATAAAAATTAGTCCATTTTTTGCTCCTTGGTTTTTTCTTAAATTTTTTAAAGGAAAGGTTCAGGCAAAAATGACGAGTGAGCAAGCAGGCAGAGGAGGAGGAGGAGGAAGCATTTTTATTCATTTTTATTTAGTTCATTCTTTATTTTGCTGCTCACCCCTTACCCCCACCCCGGGTCCCTGGGATGGATGTGCACAGTGCATGCACTTGTTTTTGTTTTCTTAAGACACACACACACACTTCGAGTTATTAATAGTTTCAGTTTGGTAATCTGGGCTTCTTACTTACATGGTGCTGGATTATCACATTCTAGTATGTAGTTTCTTAAAAGGTTGGCATTATCTGTTCTTTTGGTGAATGGGTAAGATGCTATGCTGATTATTCAGTCACTCCTTTCAGTTGTAGTTTTTTAACTTTTTGTTGTTGGCAGTCTTTTTCCCAACTGCTATGGGAAATCAGAAGAGATGCATTGCGAATAAAGCAAAGTTAGGCTTCATTTCAGGCATATCACACCTAAAATTTGATCAAAGATCTCGTGGTCATTTATAAACGTAATGTCTTCTTTAAAAAATAATGTCTTCTTTAAAAAATAATTTAGTCTAATTTCTTTGGGCCTAACAGTGGATGAGTCTTAGATTTACAGTTTTATCACCAAAAGGTAGATTCTAATTTTTTCTTTTTTTTAAAGGAAAGGTATAGGCAGGAATGAAGGCAAGTAGGCAGACAGGCAGGAAGAGGAAGCAACTTTATTTTTATTTAGTTCACACTCATTCTTTTCAACCATATCCTGGACTTGACCGGGGATATGTGGCTTGCTCCTTGGAGGCCGTTTACCTAACCGCTGCTCCACCAGGGCACACTGTGTATTCTAATCTTAAGGGTTTAAAATATTTTGTATTTTTCTTTCTGATTTAATGGGTAAGAAATATTAAGCTCTCCAAGCAGTGGTTTTTAATTTACATTGCTGCTTTGATCAATTATCTGACTTGTTCAGGACTCATTGTTTCCTCTTAAGGCCACCAAACCAAATTCCTCAGATCAGAAACAAGCATGCCAAATTTGACTATCAACTTGTTCTTATTTATGCAAAGGATTTCTATAATGTCTGAACTGAAGAGTTGTTCAGTTCTTCTAGATAACCAAAGATTTTCTAATATGGAAATGGCACTGAATTTGGAAACAAAGATGGCCATTACACATCCTTGATGGTTTTGTTTATTTTATTTTAAATGTTTTTATTGTAGTAATTATTCTAGCCATTAAAATTATTTCCTATGTATAGGTTCCCCATTTCTTAGATATATTTCAACACACCATGCTCTCCACCAAATCACCTCCTTGATGGTTTTGCCAAGTAGATGGAAAGTCATTTGCTCTTGAGGGGTTACCTGTTCTACCAGTTAAAACAGCGGGTGAGGAAGAGAAGATTTTATGCCAACCCCTGGAAAGGTGCAAGTGAGAGAATATGTAGCTTTGCTTCCCTGGGAAAGTTACTTGCTGTCTCTTAACTATCAGGTGCTTTGTAAATGAAAAAAAGTATGATTACTTTGATAAAAGAAAGGAATTTCTTGTGCAATTCTGGTTGTTAAATTAGCATTTATTTCTCTTTGTGCTGGTTCTAAACCACTTCTGGTGTTAGTAGTGGTTCCTCTGAGTTATTCCTATTACAGTTCTATTACCTGCTTTATGAATTATACAGTTCCTGCTGGAGAGAAGACTTCTTTTAGCACATGAAATATGGGTGGCATTTTGTAAGCTTTCTTTGATAAGGGTGATAATAGGGACCAGGGCCTCTGTTTGTTTTTTAAGAAATCTCAGATCCTTTGGAGAAATTAATACTACTTGTTTTCTGCTGAAAAGTTGTTTTGATGATGGGACTTCTTGTATAAATGACTTCTTTTATTTTTAAAAAGAGCAAGCTATTCCCCCTCCCATGTTGATGGACTTAATTCCCCCTGGTTTCTTAACCTACTTTTATTTTGTTTTGTTATTTATGAATTGATTTATTCTCATTTATCAAGACCTCTGCCTTTGTATTTACTTCACTGTGCCAGCCTTTGCTGAGCACTTAGTTCAGTACGGCCTTATAAGGAGATCAGTGATTTTGTGTGTGTGTGTGTACACACACACACTTGGGGAACTAGGCTTAGAGGTATTTTGTCTTTAGGTGCTTCAGCATTTAGTCTGAGTCAGTTGCAGAAATCCTGTTCATTAACTAAGGGATCATCTAAAATTTATAAAGACTATTTGAGGGGTTAGCGTTGGGTATTTAAATAGCTTCTCTGCTTTCTAACCTATGTTCTATATTTCCTGAGTATATATGACTAAACTGTTACTCATCAGGAAAGGGAAGCCAATTTTGTAAAATTTCTATCCAGTTGTAAAGTATTGCATCTGTATATCCTGCTTGACATTATTAGCAAGTGCTGTTTCACTTTAGCACATGTTTCCCGTCTGGGGTACAAGTCACTAAACCACGTTGCTTGTTCATCCAAGGGTTATTAGTAGGGGTACATGTTTGTGTTTGATCACTTTTTTTTTTAAAGGAAAGGTACAGGCAGTTATAAGGGAAGTAGGCAAGCAGGCAGAAAGAAAAGAGGAAGAAGTATTTTATTATTTTGTTTAGTTGTTTATACTGATTGTTACCACCCCCCACCCAAACCCAGGGGGTGATTGACCTAACTAACCACTGCTCCACCAAAGCGCCTGTTTGATCACTTCTTGGTGAGGATAAAAATATGTATATATGTGAGCACACACCTGTGTGACTGAGGAGGCTAATGTGCAGACCCTATAAAGCCCAAGGGCCTGACTTCAAGATGGGGGCGGGGTGTGTGTATGTGTGTGCGCAAAAAAAACAAAATATGTGTATGCCTACTAACAGTGTGACATCCTGTTTTTCACATAATAGGAGATTATACTATAACAGCATAGTTATTAACAGCACAAGCTCTGGAATAAGAGTTATTGGGAGGGAACTTACTGCATCTTTAAGCCTCAGTTTCCACATTTAAAAAGCAGTCCTGATTCTTACAAGGACTGATGGGAAAATACATGTAACCACTTAGCCGGTGCTGGCTGCTGCACACTTTCCGATGCTGCCTGTGATCCTTCCAGCCTTATTGCTGGGTGTATCGTGTGAAGGAAAATAGTGCCCAGGTGGAGCAGCGGTTAGGTCAGCTGCCTCCGGAGGGGCAAGTCACATAGCACTATGTTCAAGTCCTGGGTCGGAGAAACAACCAGTGTGAACAAGTAGATAAAAATAAACTAAAATACCCCTTCTTCTTCCTCTCTTCCTGTCCGTACCTTTCCTAAAAATAAACTAAAAAAAAACACAAAAAACCTGCCATAGACTTTGAAAATATTATCTTTATTATTTAAATAAGGTTATTATTTAAACTATTTTGCGAAAAAAACCCAAAAAAACTCTCAGGTGGGCACGGGTGCCTAGTGGATAGATAAGTCCACTGCCTCTGGCAGTATAGTCCCCATAAACATCCCAAGAACCAGAGCAGGGGTAGGAGTAGGGTAGGGTGGGGGTTGGGGGGCAGACTGCCAAGAAAAGCAAATAAATAAATGCAGTGCTTCTTTCCCCTTTGCCTGTCTGCCCGCTGGCCTTCATTTCTGCCTGCACCTTTCTTTAAAAAAAAAAAAATCACAAATATTTTTTTGCCTCCTCTGAGACTGAATATAGACCTTCTGAAATTGCTGCATGTAGTAGAGTTAATGATCAAGGTTAATTTCACTTCATTTATGAACTAGTCTTTGTGTATGTGGTTCGTTGTGCAGTTATTTATCCCATGCTTTATTTGTTCTGAATTAATGAACTGAACCTTTGCAATCTCACAAAACTTGATTGCCCTACTTAAAAAGTATAGGGACGAATGGCACATACCTGTGACTCAAGTGGGTAAGGTGCAGGCCTGTGGTTCGGGGCCAGGGATTAAAAAAAAGTGTAGGAAAGTGCTGAATCCTCTTTGAGTACCTTTGTGTATGAAAAGGATTTTAAATATCACGAAGTGTACAGTTAAGCTGGGTTAGTAGTTGACCTTGTTAGCTGGAGGGAGAAAGAAATTATCTTTGGCATTATATTGGCATGACGTGAGCCAAATCTGCAAATACTCAAGTTTGTGGTCTACAATAAGTGACTAGAAACACTATATTCTTGGCCAGTACTAAGAATTGTTACGTTAATTTTGTATAGTTTGTTTTTATTATAAAATAACTTAAAATGTGAGGTTTTTTTTGTGTTTTTTTAAGGAAAGCTACAGACAGGAATGAAGGCAAGTAGGCAGGCATGCAGGCATGCAGAATTATTTTATTAAATAATTTTACTACTTTAAAAAACTTAGTTGTTCATCATCATTGCCCCAGTCCCCCACCCCTGCCACAGGTCATGAACCCAGATCCTTGGGATGTATGTGAACTATACTCAGCCAGAGGTAGCAGACTTATCTGCTAGGTCACCAGGGTGCACCATAAAATGTGAATTTGAAAATTTCAGGATTTTTTTTCTAATTCATCTCTTTTGTTGCACTTGCCCTTAATCTTATTTATTCTAGAGTATAAATGAATCATCGATGTTGTTATACATCATGCATCATTAAAATAATACTTTCCAAAGTAATTATTTGTTAGAATGGATCTTAAATTTTTCCTCTTGGAAAAAGTAAACTTTGGAGGACGAGAATTAAAATGTTTTAGATTTTTCCTCCCAGCATTTTATTACTGGTATAAATATTTTTTTTTGTTGATGTTTTAGTTCCTGGATAAGACTTAGTGACATTCCTGATTCATTTCAAAGCTCGCTTTAGTATCTAGCAGGTTACTCATATAAGCTGTTTTTTAAATTATACAATTTGTTTAGGAATCATTTGTCACTATTTTCTTTTTTACTCCACAATGTAGGAAATTTAGTTCTTTGTTGGAGCACTAATTCAACTTTTTTTTTTAAAAGAAAGGTTCGGGCAGGAATGAAGGCTGAGGTAGGCAGGAAGAGAGGAAGAAGCACTTTATTTTTATTAAGTCATTCATCTTAGTTGTTTACTCTTAGGCCAGATGCAAACCCAGGACCTTGGGATGTATGTGGACTGCACTCTGGGCTGCTGACCTAGCCAGGACTCCACCAGGGCATGCCCTGATTTAGCTTTTTTTTTTTTTTTTTGCCATCTTTTTGCAATTCCTTTGTGCGTTAAGCATAGATTTTGTAATATGTTGGACAATTTAGGCAATTGTGTTGTATTATAAATAAAAGTAGGGGAGGAAGAGGTAGGTCTATGGCAGGGAAAATGGTTTTGTACAGGAATTTTGAATTGGGAGGCAGTTATAGTTTAAACTTTCATCATTCCAAAATGTATTTGTTACTTTAGTTGTGTGATTCTTAGATATAGACTAAAAAAAAAATTTTTTTTTAAAGAGAGAGAGGGAGGGAGAAGAGGAAGGAGCATCTTTAGTTGCTTATTTTGTTTTTTCACCCCGCTTGGCTCTCCACCCTGTTTGCTGGCCCTTCCCTGCTGCAAGTGCGTGCATCTCAGCCACCTGAGCTGCCAGGGCAGGCCTCAAAAACAATTTAGAAAATGTTGCTTTTACAAGTGAAAAGTCGGTGTTCTAAAACCAAGTGGGTCCATTTTCAGGTAGTCAAAAAGGCAGGATTTTTTGAGTCAATAAGCTAACATTAATTTTGTAAATTTCTTTGAATTCCACCTTCAGCTAATGTCAGCATGGGTTATTTCCTGAAGTCGGTTTCACTAGAAATGGAGCGAAAGAAAGTGTTCCTCCTGTTCAAATATAAGCAAAGTCTCCAGACTTCTCCAGGCTTGGTGTAAGGGCAGCACTTTGCTCAATCGTAGCCTGAGATGTTTTGTTCCCACCACGTGTGGCTTTACCCTTTCTTCATTTCCTCCTGGTGATTCTCATCTGTAAAGCTGGCTGAGCCTGTTGGTGCTGTTGTGGCTGCCTCAAGGGCAGAGTGAGTAAGTTGCATGACGGAGTCGGAGTCATAAATCAGGAGGCATAGACTCACCTTTCCTTCTCTCAGGATCAGACGTGCAGCCAGACATTCAATATGTAATTATACATTGATAGGGGAAAGAATTGGTACTGAATTTTTCCCCCCTTACTCCATTTTATGTTGTTCATGTTAAATTCTGGTAAGGATTACGGATTAAAGGAACCTTCCAAGGAGAGTATGAACGAGTGAGTGTGTTTCAGAGAGAGAGAAAGGGATGGTTTGGGCATGTAGGAGGTTGGGTGACTTAAAAGACATTAGGAGCGTAAAGCTGCTGATCATCTTGGTGTGTGATGACTTGAAGGAAAACATGTTTGGACGTGTTACATGGAACTCAGTGAGTCAAATGTTGAGAATATATACTTAATCAAAAAATAGTTCAGTAAAGTAAGTCTTGAGCTACAAATTTGTATCTACACAAACAGGATACTTTACAGTTTGACTTTTGATCTCTTTGTTACACTTGGCTTTTATATATAAATTTAGGAAACTCACAGAGAATTGTTCAAAACAAATGAACATTTCTTTTTTTGCTGCAGAGAGCTGTGTGTCCTTAGCCACATCAGGACTGTATAACAACTCTAGCTCTTACCAGGAAATTGGGGTGAGTTACTGAACTCCTGTAAATGCTTGTTTCTTCTCTTTGGTTTTATATTTGTCTACTTGGCAAGGCTGTTGTGAAAATTAAACACAGTAGTTTGGCACAAAATGGTGTTTATTGCTGTCATTTATGTCAACAGATTCTTAGAAGTGATAGATGTGGTAGATGGAAAGAGATCAGACTCAGGTAGGGCCATAAGCTCAGGAAATAAATTTATAATGCAGTTGAAATGAACCTAATGTACTGTAGGAATAGTATCCACTTAACTCTGAAATTGATGGTTGTGGCTTAGAGCAGTTAGGGAAGGCTTTGGTGCATGTTGGGAGTTAACCCCTCATCTAATTTGGTTAAGGAATTATGAGATAAATGCTTTATAGGGGAGTTACTTAAGCAAAGGTGAGAATACTGAAAACCTTGTCATCTAAGGAAGAGAAGAAACAGTGCTTTGGATGGAACATACTTTCCCATTCCTGTTTGTCCAAAGCTTGATTTTTCCCCCCAAATATTTTGGGGATTATTGAGAATAGAAAGTTATAATGTGTTAAACATACTCATGATGTTGGTCATCATGTCTCCATGTCTTTATGTCTGAGGTCAACAGACTTTCAGTAAGGGCCAGATAGTCATTATTTTTGGGTTTTGCATGCCATATAGGGTCTACTCATATTCTGTTTTTTTTTGCGATTCTTTAAAAATGCAAATCCATTCTTTCATCTGTGTTTCACTAAAACGGACTGATTAGAGGATGGGCTTTTGCTCTGGGTATTTTCTTTCTTATTCCCTAATGTAGAAGGAAGAGGGTACATGAATCTGTCTGCTGACAGGTATTTTTGATAATACAGTGTCAGGCTAGTCATGCAGTGTTTCCTCGGCCATTTCAAGAACTTTGTAGAGTAATGGTCTCTTGAATTTTATCAGGGATTGGTAGGGCTGAAGTTGGTACTATTGTGAACTGTTTGTTTACATGTGTGGTTCTCAACCTGGGATGGTGTTTGCCCATTAAGAGATATTTTCAGTTGTCATAACAGGGAATAGAGGCTAGTATGCTACTAAAAATCCTATGGTACACAGGAAAACTCCCAACAAAGAATTATCTGGCCTACTTGTCAATAATAGCAAGATTGAGAAACTGACTTATGCAGTAGAATCAGTCTTGGATACTTTGCTCCATTGTAGGCCCTTACAAATCTGAAAGTGTTATTAGAATTGTAGGTTTCTAGATACTTGTTCATTGACAGAGTTTGCATGATAAACTGTGGACAGCCACAGCTAATCTTTTGTAGCTTTGTAAGGATCCTTAAAGTCTTCCTCATATTTCCAGAAAATTTAGGGCAGTCGTCTCTCAAAAGCATCTTCATCCCTTGGCCCTGGTTTTACAGTCATGTCTCATCATATCTTTTGAAAATGGCACTGGATTAATAAATATTATAAAGTGGCTTCCAGGGACATCCTTTGTTTTTGTTTTTGAAGGAAAGGTACAGGCAGGAATGAAGGTGAATAGCCAGGCAGGAAGAGAAAGGAGAAGAAGCATCTTGAATTTTATTGAGCTGTTCACACTGGTGGTTTTCTCCCAGATCTGGACCTCCAACCCAGTGGTATGTGAGTTTCTCCATGGGAGGCGATTGACCTAACTAGTTTCACCAGGCTGTGCAGAGATGTCATTTTAATGACATCAGTTGGTGGTTGCATTCCCCTATTGCTTAGGACATCTCCTAGGATTGATTTTGTAGTCCTTCAGTGAGTAGCACATTAATTCATTATTGTATCAGGAAAGAGAATGCAGAAACTATCTACCATTTTTGTTTGATGATGATTCTAGGAGAATGCAAATAAGCATCTGGGGAATTCAGGTTGTTTTTTTTTTTTCCCTAAGTATGACCCTTAAAGTATAATTATCATGGGTTATGAAAGTTGGGTCACTGGAGGATTCTAGGAAGAAGGGGGAGGACATCACTTAGAAAATGCCTGCTTTGTGCTCCAGGCTTGTTTTTATCTCATTTAATCTTCATAAAAAAGCCCAGGGAGGTAAAGATTATCACAGCTTTGGCTTTGCAGATAAGCTGAAGTTCAGTGAGGTTAAGTAATTTCCCAGGAACATATGGCTGCATTTCTACTTGTAATATATTTAACTACAGAGAAATACAGCTAGTTGAGGGACAACACAAAAATGAATTTGCCTAGCAGGGTGGACACGTGATGCAGTGGCTGTACTGGAGAAAGAAAGGAGGAAGTTGGGAATGAAATGGAAAGGGAATTTGAATTGAGAATGGAAAAGGATATTGCTCATTGAATTACATTCTTCAAATGACTATAGCTCTTGATCAGGGAAGGAGGAAGCTCTCTGAATTGTTATAACATTGTATCCTCTTTATAGTAAAGTTATACCTATAGACTTTCTTTGAAATTTTTTTTTTTTTTTTTTTTAAACGAAAGTTTCAGGCAGGAATGAAGGGAAATGGGAAGACAGGTAGAAACCTTGGACCTTGGGATGTATGTGGCACTGCTCCCAGGGAGAACTAAGCCATGAGACCACCCCCGGGCACATCCTGTCTTTTTTTTTTTTTTTTTTTAACCTTTATTGCAAAATACCAGTCACAAAACTCTAAGGCAAAATTCTAGTTACCACCACTCAGATGACTGGTTCCATTTTGACCTTGAGAAATGATTATCTTATATTATTTTGTATGCATTGTTCCCACATTTCAAAATGTATGTAATTTATATATAATATGATGATAGTATTGAAACATAAAAATAATGAACTATTCCAATGACTCTTCAATTATAAATTTTCTCCAAAATAAACTGTAAAAAAACTTGATGGAAATTTCTTCTGGTTTCACCCCGAAACACACTCTGAACTAGGCATTTCTGAAAAGCCATGTTTCTTGGCTTCCACAGTGTGTTTACTTGAGCAAGGACCACAGTAGCCAGTATTAGCTGAGGGTACTTGAATTGTTTCTAAAAATTTGCCTTCAACAAACAAGCATTTACTGCCATAAAAGTCAACAGTGCTTTCTAGAAGATAAGTTCTGAGTGAAAATTGCATCCTAGAAAGTTGTTATTAATCTAAGGTATCCATTTTTTTTTTTTTTTTTTTAAAGGCAAGGTGCTGGCTTGAGTACAGGCGAGCAGGCAGGCAGGAAGAGAGAGAAGGAAGAGGCATCTGTTATTTTTATTTTGTAATTCAAACTGGGCGCTTCCCTACAGACCCGGGACTTGAACCAGAGAGTATGTGGCCTGCGCTCCTTCAGAGGTGAATGACCTCACCGCTGCTCCACCAGGATGCACCAGAAGTGTCCATTTCAAACATTTGTCTGAAAAAAAAGTCATCGATCTTGACTGATATCACCATACCTTTAAGTCAACATAGTTGGTGTGCCTCTGCCTTGGGAACTGAGATAGTTGGAAGGGTATGGACCAAGGAAACCCCTGGGGCCAGGGGAATACCAAAATAAATCAGAATGCTGCTGCTTCTTTCTCTCCCTTCTATTCTTTCTATCTTCCTCTCTTCTACTTAAAAAGTGTCCTCATGGTCTTTTGTTGTGTTATAAATAGAAAGATAGGATGAAGGATTCTACAAACTTCTGTTACATCCTTCATGATTTGAAACTAAGTAGAAGTTCTTAGTCTTCCTACACTTGTTGCTGAAACAGAAAGTTTAATTACTGGTATTAACAAGGATTGATTTGGACATTTTGCCCTTAAGTGCAACTGGAGACTTAGGAAGTATGGGTAAAGTTCAGACTGACAGGAAATAAGCACTTTTTGAGATGTCAAGGAATTGTGCATTTAGATGCATTTTTTATGACTTTTTAGCTCTTGGGCGAGCATACTTTGCAGCTAGAAGTAAACTCATTTTTTGTCTCCCCAAAATATTTCCTTAACGTAATTCCTCAGGTTTAAATTTTGAGAAGAACAGTTCAGTCTCCCGGTACGGAGCCTCTCAAGTTGAAGATATGGGGAATATAATTTTGGCAATGATTTCAGAGCCTTATAGTAAGTATTGCTGTTGTGATAATGCAGATCTAGAATTTGATGCTACCCTCTCTTTCATGTGTACGTTTGTATTTCCTCTCACAGCTTTCTTTGTCTTCTGAGTAGTTAAAATGATGACTTGTATATTCTCCTTTTTAGATCACAGGTTTTCAGATCCAGAGAGAGTAAATTACAAATTTGAAAGTGGTACTTGGTAAGTACTTGAACACTATTACATTTGACCCCTCTGATGTGTTTTTATTCATATTGTGATATTTAAGTATTTTCACTAAAAATATTAAGTATTTTCACTTATTTAAGTAATTTCACTAAACCTTTTGGCTCTCCATTTTTTAATATGTGGTCATTTGTAAAAAAAAAAAAAAAAAAAAAAGTTGTATCTTAAGTAAGCTTGACTATTGGGATTAAAAGTTAATGAAATATTTGCTTCCGTAGTCATTATGACCTTAGGTACATGATACATTCTTATTTGTGATTCTTATTTTACTTCTCCGAACTGTTCATCCTCCCTGGAAAACTTCCAAAGGAAAAATCACAGGCTTTAAAAGATTTTTACTGAGATAATTTTAAGTATGTTCTATCAGCTTCTACTTTAAAGCAAAGGAAATAAGTGTATAAGGAGTATAAAGTGGTGGTATCTCCATTTGTGATCACAGGCAGACCTGTTTAAGTTTGTAAATCACTACAGTGAATTGCATGAGATTACCTGGTGTCTGAAGTGATCAGAAACTTCTCATATCTTTGCCCATAAAGAGACTTTGAGATCTATTTAGTGATGGAAGAATGTGACTCATTAGGATAATGTCTTAAGAGTACTGAAAATACGAATATGGAAGGAATAGAACATCAAAAGGTTGTGAAAATGTATCATTGGTGATTTGAAAATGACTCATTAAGGTGTGGGGACTCACACATTTCCATAAATACTCTCTGTGATGGTTTTCCCATTTAATATGGAAGATATTTGAACAGCAGACTTCTGACCACATGTACAGATTTGTTATGTAGGTTAATTGTCAGCTTTATGTAGATCTTAATTTTGCTGTCAAATGAGATTTAACCCCAGCTCTTGCACTAATCAGATCTGAGAATGAACTTAAGCTTCTCCTTTGTTCTAAGAACTTTTATAGGCTATTGGTGGTATTGGGAGACTTTTTTCTTCTATGAATTAATCCTGTGTCCTTCTGAATTTATGGCATATAAACTGAAGCTCAGCAAATAGATGGTATGCTAGGTAACCGAGCTGTGTTGGACCTGCATAGGCAGTTGTCTTTTTATAGTGAACTACCTAAAGAATACTTTGAACTGTGTCTGGATATTTTTGTGTGTATGAAGAACATCAGGCAGTATTACAAATGAACTCCAGATCAATGACCCTCATATGTAACTAAGCAAATTGTCTTATGTGGGAGGAATGCAATAGGTTAGACTTACTAGCATTAATCATGCAACCTGAAATTTTGCTTGATCCACAGCAGCAAGATGGAACTTATTGATGACAATACTGTAGTCAGGGCTCGAGGTTTACCATGGCAGTCTTCAGATCAAGATATTGCAAGATTCTTCAAAGGACTCAATATTGCCAAGTTGGTTTTCTATAATCTTTTATTTAATAATCCCAAAGGAATAATGGGTTCTCTATAAATTTTTCCCCTCACTGTATTATTTTTTTTTTTATTGCTATATGTTTTATTATTTTCAAAGGGGAGGCGCAGCACTTTGTCTGAATGCCCAGGGTCGAAGGAATGGAGAAGCTCTGGTTAGGTTTGTAAGTGAGGAGCACAGAGACCTAGCACTACAGAGGCACAAACATCACATGGGGACACGGTACATTGAGGTGTGTCCTCATAATCTAAGACCCTTGACACTATGAAGGAGTATTAACATTAGAAGTTTCAGAAACTATTTCCTTTTCTTTTCTTAGGTTTACAAAGCAACAGGTGAAGATTTTTTAAAAATTGCTGGTGGTAAGTACCTTTTATATAAATGTGGCTATAATGAGAATTTAAAATTTTGTTTCTATACCAGGGGATGATAATTAGCATCATGAATGATTTTTCTTTCCCAGTGAAACATATTAATTGTTTTTGGTTTTTGTTTTAATATAAGGAAGAAATATCCAGTCATATCTGTGAGGGTAATATATAATGCTTGCCTTCAGGCTTGAGTCAAACAACTAAGTTAAACAGCTATTAAAAATAATGCCATACAAAGGTGAAAGCGTTATACATAACACACAAAAGGAAAAGAGTTGTTTTTGAAAGAAATTAAGTAGTCCGAAGCTACTTTCAATAGCTACCACAACCAGAATACTTAGAATTGGTGCATACATGCTTCCAGAATTCCTTAATTCCAGTGGCCAAGCACATGATAGCTTTCTGGTTACTAGTAGTTTTGGATCTGTAGTTTTTGCAGTAACAAAAAAGTGGGACCAGGTATCATCTTTATCCAACTCTTGAGTGATTCATAACTTTAAAACTTAAAAGTGGTAGATAAATAAAAAGTGGTACCTATGGTTTGACCATCAAGGTTTTTCTGTGCTTAAAATTATTTTGTAAATTTCTGTTACTATTCATTTCGCTTTATAAAGTTCTACCTTTAGTATGAATATCTTCTGTTACCCAAATTTTCTTAAATGGTCATTGCTATTTGGTAGTATAGATAATTTTTTTAAGCAAGAAAAAGGAGAAGAGAAAGAAGCATTTAAGGAAGAGGAGGAAGAAACATTGTTGTTTATTTTGGTTTTTCACCCTAGCCCCAGGTCCTTGGGTTTTATGTGAGAAAACCACCATACCTCAGCCACCTGAGCCACAAGTTTGCACCTTTTTAAACTTTCTTAATAAAAAGTAGGAAAGTAACAAAAATCAACAATAACTTATTTCTCATAATTTATGAGGCATGTAATTTTGCCCCCGTTTCACAGATAAGGGAACTGAGTTACAGAGGTAAAAGTTCAGTAAGGTCATACCCCTAGTAAATGGTAAAATCAAGACTGAACCCAGGCATCCTAGCTCCAGGACCTGTGCCCTGACCCATCATGATGACTTACTGCTGTTCCCTGAGTAGAATACTATGGTCAATCTATGACTTACTTGTTTGACTGCCTTCATAAGTTAAGAGAGGGGTGTTTTATGAAAATGGTAGTTTTAGATTTGTGGCAAGAGAATTCTGATTCCTAGGATGTTATAAGTTCAGTGGGAATATGGATTATGAATTCAAGAGAGTGTCAAGAATTTTGCCATTTAGAATTAGGTAGTGTTGATCTCTAACTGTTTCTCCCCATGTATCCTGATGTTTGTGTTCCCTAGGTACATCCAATGAGGTAGCCCAGTTTCTCTCCAAGGAAAATCAAGTCATTGTCCGCATGCGGGGGCTCCCTTTTACAGCCACAGCTGATGAAGTAGTGGCCTTCTTTGGACAGCATTGCCCCATCACTGGGGGGAAGGAAGGCATCCTCTTTGTTACCTACCCAGATGGTAGGCCAACAGGGGATGCTTTTGTCCTCTTTGCTTGTGAGGAGTATGCACAGAATGCATTGAGGAAGCATAAGGACTTGTTGGGTAAAAGATATATTGAACTCTTCAGGAGCACAGCAGCTGAAGTTCAGCAGGTTGGTTTTTAAGAGCACATTGGTGGCTTTTCATTCATTTCTATTTATAAAAACCTACATTATTCACTGTGTTAAAACTTTGAAATTACTGTAAAGTGTAAATGCATGAGGAAATACTTTCCATAATCAAATGATAATCACTATTGTCTATTACACACAGAAAAAAATCTGAGCTTTCATATAACTGAAATACTTGCTATATGGACATCTTGAAAATTTACCTGTGTCTAAAAAATTTAATACACCTCATGGAGGTATTTAGTTTATTTAGAAATTCTTTTGTACATTTAGGAGGTTTTTTTTAACATAATTTCTTGATAAACATGCTTGTAAAACTCAAACTCACTTTCTAATTGACTTTTTTTTTTTTCCACAAGAGGAAGAAGCATTTTATTATTGTTCATACTGGTTGTTTCCCCCAGATCTGGGACTTAAACCCAGGGGTATTTGGCCTGCACTCCTTTGCCAGGCCATTGACCTAACTGCTACTCCATCAGGGTGTGTCTCTAGTTGATTGCTTTAGGACTAGATATAGGGTATAAACTTAAGGTTTTTAATGTCTTCCCACATTTATTTCTCAAAAGGCTTAATAAGTTCTACATGCTGATGACAATGAAAAGTGTTCCTTTGTCTTGTTATTACTACCTTTCAGAATTTAGGGTGGTTTTTGAGATACAGATGGGGTAGTTCAGTTCCTGAAAACATACTAAGATCCAGGTGTGAAATCATCTGTAGTATCTCCACCCTTTAGTCAATTCGTCACTGATCAGGTGCACGTTTTTTCTTTAAGACTCAGTTTTGCTTTGTAGCTGACTTCATGTAAAAAACTACATGTCTCTTCCAACTTCTTCTGCTTGGGTCCCATTGTAGAACATTTCATAATTCCTTTGGGCTGCTTTTTTTTTTTTTTTTAAAACAGAGGAAACGGACTTGACTATTAGGTCTATGAAATAATTTCATAATTTTGTCTGGTTCTGCAAAGCCCATAAAATACTGTGACTTTAAAATCACTGCTAGGATGCCAAATTGATTTTTTTGGTTTTTGTTTGTTCCCCAGCCCCAGATCATGAACCCAGGCCCTTGGGCTTTAAAGGGTCTGGACATTAGCCACCTGAGCCACAAGGGTGCAACTCAAATTATTTTTATATCCAGAATAAGTATAGGTGAAATTCTGTCTTCTGTGTCCCAGTGCTATCAAACTCTGAACTATGATTATGTGTAGTTTAAGTAATTCTGTACCTTACACGAATTCAGAATTTCTAAAATATGTTGAACATATTTGAGACTTCAGGCATAACATAACTTTCCCAAACTAGAAGAAAAGATAATTGATTTTAGGTCTTTAACTGGAAGAAGTTTTTTTGAAATCATGACATAGAATGGGAACTAGCTCAGGGCTTTGATTTCTATATATTGATTTGGCTGTGAGAGTGCTGCCGTTATCTGATTTTACCTGTAGGAGGTTTTAAGTGCGGATAAGTCCACCCCGTCCCCAACAATTTATTTAACAAATGTGCTTACATTATTTAGTATGTGTACTTGAAGTACTTAATAGGCTCTTCACTGTCTTCATTACTAATGATTATTTCATTCAGTAACTTTTTTGCTCACTTCCTATTTGGAAGGTATTTTGACCTTTCTTGTTCTGAGCTTGTCTGTAACCACATTTATTTTCTGTTCCTATTCTCCCCTAAATGGTTATGTCGTGTTTGGATTATATAATTTTTTAGGCTTTCTGTCTCCTTGTCAAAACATTTCTTTGACTGAATTTGATTTTTTGTCACCTTTTGATCAGATAGCTACTGAACCAGGGTACTAGTAAGAAAACCGAAACAAACTTTTGGGGATTAATACTATATTTCCAGTTTATGGGATGATGAAACAGCAGTGGTTATTGCTCAGAAAGCCTAGAGGTGCCACCCATGGTGTTTGCAGAAGAGTCTGGTATTTTCAAGTAGTAGACATACTAAGACAAACAGGAAAGAGGCACGCCCTGGTGGAGTAGTGGTTTGGGCAACTGCTTCCGGCCAAAAGCTCAGACCACACACATCCCAAGGACGCAGGTTCACGTTCTGGGCCAGGGAGAACAACCAGGATATAAAACTAAATAAAAATAAAGTGCTTCCTCTCTTTCCTCTTGCCTGCCTGCCTACTTGACTTTATTCCTACCTGTCCCTATGCCTTTAAAAAGAAAAGATAGGCATTTGTAACATCAGCTTATCTGTGAGCGGTCCCCTCTCCAAAATGAACCGGACCTCTCATCCATGCTCACAATAGCTGAATTTCAAAAGCTTAATCCACTATCTTAAATTCACATGGAAAGTAAATGATTGTTATGGTCACAAAGTAGTTATTTGTAAGTTTGACATTATCCAAAAATTCTGTCTTGTGCTTTATGCATCATTATAAATTTGGCATTGTATTTGAACATAATCCAGAATCATCTGACCTGTGACTTCTTCACTGGGTCTGGAGATATTTGAAGACAATATTAAGGGGAATATACTTAGTGAGATGAAATCTAATGGATTGCTCCCAACATCCACAGTTAGTAGTAAGTCCAGATTTTTATAAAAGTGGAAGACTAAGGACACCTACCCCAAGGTAGATAGTGATGACATTTGTCCGGATAGTTCAGTGTATCGTGGTGTGTATGGTATATGTCTCTCGCATTTATATAACAAAATTGGGTTTCGTGTTTTCCTAGCTGAAAAGCATGAATCGCTTTCTCCATGAGTACTTCTCACACTTGAATATACTTATGAATCATCTGGGAATCTTGTGAAAATGCAGATTCCTATTTACTTGGTGTGGGAGAAGAACCGAGATTCTGCATTTCTTCATAGGCCTCCCAGTGAAACCAGTGCTAACCTGCAGGCAGCATTCGTGTATGGAGAGTCTAAGTCTCTTCTGTTTTGCTTTGAGTACAGGTGCTGAACCGATTCTCCTCGGCCCCGCTCATTCCACTTCCAACCCCTCCCATTATTCCAGTGCTACCTCAGCAATTCGTGCCTCCTACAAATGTTAGAGACTGTATACGCCTTCGAGGTCTTCCCTATGTGGCCACAATTGAGGACATCTTGGACTTTCTGGGGGAGTTCTCCACAGATATTCGAACTCATGGAGTTCACATGGTCTTGAATCACCAGGTAAGAAATTTGCTTATCAAGCGTTCTCTTCCAGTAAAAAAAGTACAAATATTCATTAGCTGTAGAATAAGGCTTTAAGAAGAGATTTAACTGTAGATACAAGGAGTCTCTAAGATGAACCCTCCAGAATGAATGTTAGTAATTAGTGTCATCATTCAAATTTAGCTCTCCTTCATTACATTATCCACCACATGATCAATAATACCAGTCTGAAATAATTTCCTTATTATACTTCAGAAATGGCTTATTTTATTTCATATATGGTAGCTGCCAAGTTACTTTCAGTAGCTTGTAAGCTCAATAAGGACTTGTATCTGCATCACCTAGAATAGTACATGATCATACCAGGCCCTCACATGTATGAATGAATTGTTGAGAATACTCTATTAAATCTTAACCAAATTCTCATGGTTTTCCAAGTATATTAAAAGAAGTCCTTAGCTTGGTGGCTCTTAATTTTCATTAACAAATTTAATCATTTGCTGGATAATTTGCTAGTATTTTCTGCTGTCATAAGCAGGATAGGAGTCTAAAAACCCATAAACAATGTAACTAAAATTTGGGAACTATTGACAGTCAAGTTGTATTAGTTTGTGAAAGGTTTTCTGAGCTTTGTGGGTTGAAAATACAAATGTGTGTTGGAAATAAACCAACTTTTTTAAACTGGAAATTCCCCACTCATGCTCTTCATGAGGCACATTCAATTATAGTTCTGTCTCACTGGAAAGTGCCTGCCACTGGATATAAGGGATCAGAAAACACCCTGAGCCTCTGTGTGGTTTTCCACACAAAGTACATGCTCATTCTAATGCTTACCATCAATAGTAAGTTATGCAGCTTTTTATCTGACTAGGTACCTTCTCAGCATGCTTGCTGGTGGGAATCCATTTGAATCAAATTCCCTGCAATTCAGCATCACCAGGGAATGCTTTGGTTTCTCTTTGAGTCACCGAATCTAATAACCCTAGCATCTATTATTATTCTTTCGTTAGCAACAGTAGACAGATTTGCCTCTCATTGACCCATGTGAGCTGACCTATTGTGATTACACTTGGGAGAAGTGCTTCTTTGATGATGGACAAGCTCTTAGCAGCCTCGAAGATGTTAGGTTTCCATCTTGGACTGGGTTTGTTTCTAATTTCCCTGGTATGGTAACTCTTATGGTAACTTGCATGGTAATACTTTTCACTGAACTGTCCCATGGAGACTTTTAAGAGAATCCATAAAATAAGAAATAAGTCTTATAAGCTGGCTATATCTTTGTCTCCCTCATAAAATGTCCATGCTTAAAAAAACAAACAAACAAAAATAAAGGCTTTCCAAAAACTGATTGTCTGAAACGAAAATCTACCAACTTGGTTTTAAATAGGGATTTTCAGTAAGCTATTAG
The DNA here is from genome assembly GCA_004363575.1 of Solenodon paradoxus. NCBI lineage: Eukaryota > Metazoa > Chordata > Mammalia > Eulipotyphla > Solenodontidae > Solenodon > Solenodon paradoxus. Next base: position 83,837 of record RJWH01000945.1, read on the forward strand.
CAGTGGAAGAAATGTCTATAAATGCCTGTTTGGAGAAGGTTTAAGAAGGTAATGCAAGGGAGCAGGTGAGAGAAAGGTTAACAACTAAGCAAAGCTGATAATACAGTTCTTACCAACCTTCAGTCTACTTTGCAGTCCCCAATTCCTTCTCCTCTTGCCTAACCCAAGCCACATTCCAACCTAGGCTCCAGGGATCAGTGAAAAGCAAGAGATGTTGCAGGTCCGTGATGGACAGAACTGACAGCCAAAAGAGAACACTGGTTTGTTCATTTTCATGTAGGAGGATACATAAAACTCTAATACAGGTTCTGTTAATAGCTTTTCTCAAATGAGATTTAATCGGATTTTTTCAGAAGGGGTAAAACCAAATATTCAATCCTATACTTTGAAACCACAGTCACAAGGAGACCCTTTCAAAACTCTGTAAATCTGATACTAATTAATAGAAACCATACAGGATCACTTTCAGCTAGGAGCTCTCAAAACTGCTTCGTCAAAGTTTTGTGGGCCATTCTGGTGATTAGGTGATGAAATGCAAGTCAGATTTCAGTAGATCACACTGTCACCCAGATTTGCGGCTAAAATGTCTGTACTATGGGTGATTGTCACATTGCGTGTTTTGTAAGCAACTATTTCCTTGTTGAAGGAGACAGTCTCCTTTTGTTTTTATTCTTCCCCCACATGCTCAGGGCCGCCCATCAGGAGATGCCTTTATCCAGATGAAGTCTGCGGACAGAGCATTTTTGGCTGCACAGAAGTGTCATAAAAAAAACATGAAGGACAGATATGTTGAAGTCTTTCAGTGTTCAGCTGAGGAGATGAACTTTGTGTTAATGGGGGGCACTTTAAATCGAAATGGCTTATCCCCACCGCCATGTAAGTTACCATGTAAGTTTTTCTTGGGTCTTGGCGCTCTTCTACGCTGTATGCTGGTAGGTGCTTAAGCTGCTTTCATAACTTTCTGTGCCCCTGGATCTTTCTGAGGCAGGCAAGGTGGTTACATAAGGCTTTCCCATCTGAAATCAGTAGTCTCTGGTAATCATTTAAGACCTTGGTTGCGGACACCCATAATTAGAGATGCTACGAATACCTCCTTTCAAATTTTATTCTTGCTTTTCCAGTGATAAGCACTTGATTTCTGAAGCTTAGTGTGCTCATGATAAGCACTGACTCTGGGAGGCAACCTGGCTATGTAGAAAATTTTTATACGCATTTAAACATAAAATAAGTATGGCCAGAACTTTTTTATCCTATACACATTAATCTTTTTTTTTCTTTTTTAGAAGGGTGAGTTGATGCCCATTTTTTACAGTTTAAAGCTTTTGAGCATTGTATTTTGGAAAAGATAACCTGGAGAACATGTCTCTTGTTCTCCAGGATATCTGATATGAGCAAGTTGGTTAAAAAATATAAATGCGTAAATAAATTAGCCAAAGTTTCCATTGGATCGCAGGATCAGTGCTTAATTTCAAGCCATGCTCTTGCTCATTGGCACCTGGGTGCAAGCCATCTAGTCTTGCTTGAGAGGAATAAGCCCATTAGACTGGAGAACAAGTTTTGTTTAGTGATGGAGGGACATCTTGGGAACTGATGCTAAAACTTGAATCTTCATTGTGCAGTTTTTGTCTTTGAAGTAGACATACCTTGTTAGGAGGCATGCTAGGTATATTTTTAAAAGAATGTGGCACTTGGAATATGGTCCAAAGGTAATTGAGAAAGTAAGCTGAATTCTGAGCTTGATTCTAATAACATGGGGACACCACTTTCTAGTAAAGAGGGATGAATCTATACTAATTAACCTGTTTGCTAAAGTATTCATAGAACATTTGGTGGGGCTTAATCCTTTTTTTCCCTCGTTATTCCTAAATGCTAATATTCCATTCATCTGCTGCTTGCTGTGGTGAATATCTGAAAGTCGATTATTAATGAATATTGAGTTCTGAAAATTAGTTTGGATTTAAGTGAATATCTTTAAATTTTATAGTGATAATGTATTATGTCCAAAAACTGCTGATGTCAGTAACTTATGAGATTTCCTTTAGTGATAATCTATCAAACATTGTAAAATAGGGAATTTATCATGCGTAACACAAATTTTAGTGTTAAAATATTCTTTACTCTCTCTTATCCTGGTAGAAAACTGGTCATTACAGACTGTTCATAAGACGTTATTTCTTCCCTATTCCCCTACTCAGAAGCCCTAAAATGATAGCGCAAAAAAAAAAGCACTTTGTCACATAAAAATGTTTTCTTTACCTTTGCTTTTGATACTTCCCCAAAATTTTAACTAAAATTTGGTAATTTATCATTTTTAATGAAAGTATTTACTCAAGGACAAAAAAACCCAAAACTCCAAATCAAATATGCCAGTCGTATGCCTTTTCTTTCCAACCAACTTTAGGTGACTGCCTTTTTTATACAGCAACCAAAAAAATTAAGAAATTAGGTGTTTTGATCTAATCCCAAGGACTAAAGCAGTTAAAATAGTTATTTCCTACTGAGGAGTTTCTTGTTGAACTTAAGCCTTAAACTTTAAAGGGTTTATGAAATTTAACATTTTTTAGAAGTTGAATATTTAAGGTCAGCTCCATTTTTCTAGTACCCGAGTATATTAAGTATGTGTTTATATACTAGAAAAATGGAGTTGATCTTAAAATATTCAACTATTTGAAATAGAACAATAGTTGTACTTTCATTTGAATCTGAGCAGTGTAATCTTGGCTTAGCTCTAACAAATTTTTACCTTTCTTTGTTTCGAGGCAGAGAAGACTTGTGTGGCTGTCTTATTTGTATGAGGCACTATCACGAATTGCATGAAATAGTTTGGAAAGCAAGATATGAGCACAGGCTTTATAATTTTCTGACTTAGGTTCCTTAATTTGTTCCTTTGTGGACACTTTAAGAGATCATAAAATTTATTTTTCCATTTTTTTAAGGAAAGGTACAAGCAGAAGGGGAGAGCAGAGGCAGGCAAACAGAAGAGGAATAAGTATTTTATTTTGTTGTTCATCCTGGACCTTGGATGTATGTGAGCTGCGCTCAACCCCTACTCCACCAGGGCATGCCAAGAGACCATAATTTTATTGTATCTGCATTAGATATCAATATAGTTTTTAGTGAGTATGAAGATATAAATAGCTTGAAAGCCCATCTCTTGGGTTCCCTGTAGGTGGGAGTGCAGAGTGAATCTCCTTTCAGGTCAGTTCACCATGACACAATGTATGCTTTAGCATAAGACATGGTACTGGTGAATGGTTGTAGTTTTGTCATCATTGCTAAAGGGAATTGATTACAAGGTAGAATAGCAACATCGTTCTCACAAAAAAAAATTCAGATTTTAGTTTGAAGTTATTAGTTCCATGTTTCTTTCTTTAAAATGTTAGTGTGTGGTAGCTGGCAGTCAGGAGTAGAGATTAAAACACCTCTCAGGAAGTGGTTGAGAAGACTTGAAAGTGTACTTGACTTTTTTCTCCCAGATTTCAGACTGCTGATGGTTCTTTAGATCGATGGAGTGTGACCTTTGAGATAACCTCTAGTTTATCTATGTGATCAAAAGGAAATTACTTGGGATGGTACAAAACACTTTAAAATGTATATATGAATGGTGACCTTCCGTTTTCAGTGTAGCACCTATGTGTCAGCTGCTACAAATGTCTCAGAGCTTCTCTCTTTGCTTATTTAGGCCTGTCTCCACCCTCCTACACATTTCCAGCTCCTGCGGCAGTTATTCCCACTGAAGCTGCCATTTATCAGCCCTCTGTGCTTTTGAATCCACGTGCTCTACAACCCTCCACTGCCTACTACCCAGCGGGCACTCAGCTTTTCATGAACTACACAGCATACTATCCCAGGTAAGGCTCTGATGGAAGTGGAAATGACGGGCAGAAACAAAGGACTCCTTTGATAACTGGTGCCTGCGTCTACAAAAGAATATTGTCTGCCACATTGCAAGTTATCATGGGAGGCAACAGCTTCTGATCATACCTCTGACTAAGAAGCTAGTTTTAAGACAAGCCAGAATAAGTTTATTTTTAACCATCTATTGATAACATGATCTTTTAGGTTACTTATGTGTATAATTTTTCTTTTTTCTTTGTTTTTTAAAGGAAAGGTACAGGCAGGAGTGAAGGTGAATAGGCAGGCAGGCAGGTAGGCAGGCAGGAAGAGGAGGAAGAAGCACTTTATTTTATTCAGTTTATCAGGGCTAATGCTACAGGTTTTTTTCCTTCTCCTGTCATAGGACCATAAATGAGTGGTACTGTAATCATTGTCATAGGGTGATATATGAGAATTAAAAACAGAAAAATCCATAATGAGAAAAATTATATATATATATATATTTTGTTTTTCGAATAACTTTACTGAGATAAATCTAAGTAGTAATAGTTGCTATCAGCTCACAATAAATGAAAACTATTGTTTCAGAAACCCCGCTGTAGCTCAGGTGGCTAACGTGTGGACTATGAAAGTGATGGACTGGGGCTAGAAAAATGCAGATGAATAGGGTTTGTTTTGACGTACTCCTGTGGCGTAGCAGCTGAAGTATAGGTCACTTCAAGCCTAAGGACCTGGCCAGGTTCGAGACTCAGAGCTAGGGGAAGGAGAAAAATTTTTGCAGGGCTTTTGTTCTTTACCCCTAAATCCTTATTATAAATAATAAATGAATGAAATTAATCATTACATGTTGAGAATAGGTCTATTTTTAATCTCTAATTCTTTTTAATCGACATCCATTTCTGGGAGACAGCAGAATATAATGGAAATAAAGTTGTCTGTCTAGAAGCTGCAAGACCTCAGTTTTAGACTCATCTTGGCAAGTCACTTTCCTGGTTCTTATACAATGATGGAATTGGTCAAGTTTTTGGAATCTCTTCTAAGTAAAATCTTTAATTCTAATTTGGATATTTCATGGCTTCTTCTGAATCTTTTCACGTTTTTTTCAATGTGGTTAGCCAGTCAGCAATCAATTCATTTTGTTAAATGAAATTTTAATTTGGCACAGGCAATACTGCTCAAAAAAATTTAAATTATATTCTTTTTTTCTTTAACTTTCTCAGCTATTTAGACTAAATGATTTTTGCTTTTCATTTTTTTTAAAGGACGAAGCATCCATTTATTTAGTTGCTCATATTAGTTGATTCGAGTCTTGAACCTGGAGCCTCAAAGATGTACGTGGACTCTGCCCAGTGGCCTTACCTGCTAGGCAACCAGGATGCACCTGCTTTTGTTTTTATTTTTTGTTTTAAGAGAGGAAGGAAGAAGGAAGGGAGAGAATGAGAAAGAAACTTATTTATTGTTCATGTTTGGTTTTTCGCCCTGAACCCTGGGTATTGAACCTGGGTCCTTGGGTTTTATGTGGTTTGTGCACCAGCTCCCCAGCCTCCTGAACCACAAGAGCACACACTAGATGTTTTGAGTACATCTACCAATATGTAATGAGGTTTTGATAAGTGGACTCGTCCATTTATCCTGTTCCCTAGAGTTGGTGTGTCGATTTGTGTTTTTCTTCCCTCTATAGTTTTCCGGTACAAAGTAACAACTTTGGAATCTCAGTAGCAGTAGTAACATAGCTAGTATTAATTACATTGATTTATTTTGTTAGGAATTTTGTAAGCATCATTACTCCTATTGAAAGTATTTTTTATGCTTTTGGAGAAGAAAAATAGGGAGAAAGCCATGATAATTGTCAGCAGGGCATCTTTCGAAGGTCTGAAGAGGCTCAGAAGCATGAATTGTTCATGCTTGACTGCAGTGTCAGGCACCTTGTCCAGTCCAAATCTGTCACCCTTCTGTACCCTGTGACAATCACTTGTCGGTAGTGGGCTCTGGTTATAAGAAAGACCCTTGTCTCCCTTTCTCACACCGTCAGAATGAACGTCAAGTGTGGAATGCACCATGCCACTGACTGCCTGGTGCAGTTTCTTGTGCCTTTACTACATTTGCAGGGTATCCAATTCCACCACTGACTTGCTATGTAGACACTATTAAAAGAAGGACTCTCTCATGGGAATTGAGTCTTATATTGAAGCTGCAAAGGCAGGAAAGAGTCATGACATAGCTCAGTTGCTTCTGTCATTTTGGGCCCCTGCCTCTAGGTTAATTTTTTTCTGCTAGTAGTTTTAAAGTTTGTAAAGTCCTCATTGCTAGGTTTAAGAGTGTACAAGTATAGTGAGTTAAAATAGACTCTCATTTTACATACCTCAGAAGTAAATGCTAGTAACAGTTTGGTAACATGTGTTTGTGTACTTGTTAATTACATGACACATTCAAGGAGTAAGTGTACAGTGTCTGTTTTAAACTTGCCAATGTGTCCTTAGCATCTTCCCTAAGGAATATTTACAGGTTCCCTGCTGTCTGACAATAGACCCTGCAGGCACTTCCTGGTGGCTCAGGTGCTAAGCTGGCAGTCAGGGTCGGACCATGTGAAACACAAGGACCCCGCCCCGAGGGTCGGGTGGTGGTGGGGGCGGACAACCAATAAGAGTGCTTCTTTCTCCTCTCCTTAAAAGAGAAAGAAACAGTACAACATTTCTATTTGGTATGATTTGGTAGGTTGTTTTTGGGTCTGGAAGTGTTCAGTGTTTTGTTTTGTTTTTGTTTTTAAAGGAAAGGTGCAGGCAGGCATGAAGGAAGAGATGAGAAAGAGGCCCTTTATTGAGTTTAGTTCATCTTGGTTGCTCCCCTTAGGCCTCGGGCTCAAACCCTGGTCCTTGGGATGTGTGTCGACTACATCCAGTGGCCTGCTCTGCTCTGCCGCCAGAGCATGCCAAAGGTGTTTTCCCTATAAATTCATGGTAATGTTTCTGGATGCCCCCAAATAACCCCAAATGGGACATTGTGATTTCATATAGTGGGGAAAACATGTACTGACCTCCTATAACTTTCATATGGTATTCCAAGTGTGAAAATACATCCACATTTTAACAGTTTCTTGATTTGTGTTCACCTAATTTCATTTTTCTCTGTTAAAGCAAGCTCATCTGGATCTTTGAATACTTAGATTTTGTAGGGCAGTTACACAGAAGTGGAATTTTTTAATTGAATGTCATGTACATTAAATTTATACTAATATTTCTAAATAATCCTGAAGTTATTTTAATTTACATTTCCCTAGTTCTAATGAAATTACCCACAGAAATACAGAAAGTGTTTAAATATGAGATTATGCTCTTATTTATACTGCAAACTTTAGAATAATTTAAAAAGCAAATTCCAAACATGAAAAAAATATTTTGTAGTTGGGTAAAATACCATTAATTGCTAACATGACATCACTATAAAACATTTGGAGATATAGAAAAACTGTTAGTAAATGTTCAAGTATATTTTGAACTATTCCCTAATAAGTAGAAAAATCTGAGAATAGTGTATTTGATGCCAAAAGAGAGTATTAATATGCTATTAAGGTAAGCTATTAATAGTGTGCCTTTTTAAGTAAAAAATTGTTTTAGACTCCATTTTCTTAATAAAATAGCATCAATTTCACCTCAGATTATTTTTTTATGACTGAGTTTTATTTTTATTTACATTTGACATGATTATGCACATTCTTGTATCTAACGAGATCTACACTGTTAAACTGAAAATACAGTACAATAACATTCAACATGGATCTCAGATTAATTCAACATGCTCATTGCTTTTAAATGTTAAGATGTGATACCCCTGATGCTTAGCTGCTAAGTCTGCTGGCACAGTCCAAATCCATCTCAAGGACCTGGGTTTGCGACTCACGCTGAGGGTAGCAACCAAAAAGTGCTCCTGCTTCCTCTCTCTGCCTGTCGGCCTGCCTTTATTCCTTCCTACATCTTTCCTTTAAGAAAGAAAAAGAAAAAACGTTAAGATGCTAATGTATTTTGCAGATTTCTAAAAGCTTGCGCTGCAAAATGGGGATTGTTTTTAACTGGTTAGCTTCAATTTAACTAAGAAACTATTTAGTACCTCTGTGTGGAAATGTTAGAAGGAATAAAACATGAACCCATTAGAATATTGCAAGAGTTGACAGACTTAGTTTCCTGTCCAAAGTCAATGTGTTCAAAAGATTCCTGAGAAGAGGGCATTGTTGTTTAGTCGATCTCCTTTAACTTAGTACATTTAAAAAATTGGAGATAAATTCTTTAGTGAGCATGGCTCTGAGAATATAGTTATCTGCATTTGGGTTATTTAAGGAGAAAACATGAACTATAGGATTGCTTTTTATTTTTGAGTTTTTAGTCACCTGAGTGTTTGACTGAACAGCAGCATATTGAAAAGTAAGTGAAATTGGATGCACCCTTGTGGCTCAAGCAGCTGAGACGCTGGTGTGGAGACCACATATAGTCCAAGGATTTGGGTTTGAGAGGGGACGGAGGTGTAAAACTAATATGAATAATTTAACAGAAATGTTTCTTCTTCCTCTTTCTTCCTTCAAATGCTTCGTCCTCCTCTCCCTTCTTTTTTTTCTAAAGGCAAGTAAAATTGCAGTATATGTTCCTCAAGTGGTTTTTGTTTTCTGCTTTGAACAGTGTTTTCCTTTCCTTTCTAGGAAAAAATTTTCAGTTATCCAATATCCCAGAATTCAGCCTAGAGATAGCAAAGAATTAGGGCTCTGCGTTAATGCTCACCCAGCTTATCAATCAAACCTCAGTTATATCAAATCTCTTTTCTTTCCCATTAAATAAAGTCTCACCTTTTATCTTGACCTCATTTTTCTTTGCATCAAAACTGTAGCAAAGAAATAAGCTGATTCTTAAATGTCATCTAATGACAGATTAACACATGTATGTATCATCAAACACTAGAAATAACATGTCACCTTGAACAGGAAAGATGATAAAGGATATTTGACATTTTTCATAAGTGATGGTTTATTTGCATGCTCATGTATAAGCCACTCTGCAGTGTTTGGTTTGTTGTATAATGTTGTATTCTATTCTGGAATTATATGCATTTGAACTAGAAGAATACTAAGCCTCTTGTGAGATGTAATTGAGATGTGTTGGTTCATTTGGAATTTTAGCAAAACAATGCAGAGAAAGAGAAATCCCATATTCAATTTATCTTGTTTCTCTCGGTAGTAACATTTGGCAACTAATTTACTTTCTAATTGTTGAAAGTTTTCTGACTGACTCAAGAAAAAAATTCTTTTTAGATTTGCAGAAAAATACAAATCACAGCAAACCTCAAGGAAAAATACTTTTTCATTACTCAAAGCACCTGTTAGGATTGGTTTCAATTTAGAAGTTTTTCCTAAGGGCTTTTTGTTTTTGTTTTCCCTTTGAACATTGGAATCATTATACATGTTATTCTAAAGCATAACCTTGAATCTGTATTCAAGATATCAAACAAACACGGTTATGAGACTATCTCAAGTGGTTTCAATGTTATGTGCCAAGTATCTTTAAACTAAGCACCTTGTCACTACAGCATTAATGACTAATTAAAGGAGAACCTATAACATGTTCTAACCTTGATAAACAAAACAACCCTGTTTTGTCTCTTGCTCTGTTTCAATATTTCCTTCTTTCATCTTTGAGATTGCACTGAAGGAAACATTTATATTTGTCTGAATTTTTTCAGCAGTATTTGTTTACTAGTTTTAAGTTTCTTTTACTATGTGGTCTTAAATTTTTCAGTTTCACAAAAGCAAAATGACAGCAAACATTTAGGTTAAAAATAATAAAGTATCAATGGAGAGATAATCTTAACCAAGAAGCTGGGAATGGGTTTTTTGTAGACAAAGATTCTGATTTGTTGGGGGTAAAGGGTGTGGTGAAGTCGCTCTACTTTATATTGTAGCTTCAAAATGCTATACTCTATTCCTTTTGAAAAACAAGGCAAATACAAAAGTGCTTATAAAAAACAGTGATGCAGAGAATCTTAAAAAATAATGGCTTCTATGAATGCACCTCTTTGAAAATTGTCTTCTGTTATTTTGCCAAGGATCACAAATTCCCATGGATCACAGTATGTTTTGTTTACTTTATTATCTAGCATATTTCATTGAAGTGTTAGTTTCAAAAATGTTCTCCCTTTCTAAACATAAGAGGATCAGTTGTGTTGTTTTCTACTTTAATCTGAGCAATGAAGTTAATGTAAAAATAATTTCTTAAATAATTTCTAATACAGAATTCAGGCTTCAAATTAAAAATGGGGTTTTGTGGAGGCAGCTTTGTTTGGTTTGAGCAGCCTGTTGCTTTACTATTATTTGGAACATATTAGGATAAGTGTCCTGTAGGGTTATATTTTGTAAATTTTGATTTTAGGAAGCATAAGTCCTAGTTTCTTTTTCAGTACAATTGGACTATTCTGTATTTTCATATATTTTAGAATCAGCTTTGTCAATTTCTGTAAAAAGAGTAGCGTAGCAGGGATTTTGGTAATTATTGCATTGAATTTATAGGTCTATTTAGAGAGTATTGTCATTTTAACGAGAGTAAATCTGTTTATGGACATGCTGTTTATGGACATGGGCTGTCTTTCCATTTATATAGATGGTTATTTTTTTTTTAATAATGTTTTGTGGTTTTTGTATAAAGGCTTTGTAATTTTTATTTTTGCCGAGTATTCTTTTTGATGTCATTATAAATGGAATTGATTTCTTAATTTCATTTTTTGGATTGTTCATTGTATGTATGGAAATTCAATTATTTGATTTGCATACTAATTGTTTTATAACCTTGCTGAAGTCTTATTATTTTAATAAATTCTTTAATTTTTCTATGGACAGGTTCACCTTTTCTCCATCCTGTCATTTTTCTCCATAAATTATTTCTTTTTATTGACTTGTTTTAGTCATATGACAATCCTTGGAATTTAGGTTGCAAAAGCATTCTTAGGCACTGTTAGGTAGACACACAAATTAAATTTTACTATGATGCCTTGTATATAACAGGTAATCATAATGCAAAAAAATAAAGGCAGTAATCCAAGTTGTGCTGTGTGGGCTTTCTCAGAATAGGTGCTAGTTTATAGATGCTGAGCGTAATTGTTATTTATAACCTTAACTTTCTAATTGGATAACTTTTATCTTGCTTTTTTTTGTCATTGAAGAAGCATGACATCATAACAAATCAACATTTACATTTAATACAGTCAGTTTACCAACAGTCTGTCTTTCCTTCACAATATAATTGACCCCTTCTGCTTATTTTGCCCCCACCTTCCTTCCCATTTCTTTCTGGTAACCACTAATTGACTATATACTAAATGCTGGGTTTGGTTCATTTGTTCAGTTTCCCTATATGCCACATGTAAGCTGAAATTATACAATGTCTGTCTTTCTCCTTCTGGCTTATCTCACTAAGTATAAGTCCCTCTAGGTTGTTCATGTTCAAAATGGCAGAATTCTCTCTTTTTTTTTAATAGCTAAGTAATACTCTGTTGTGCATGTACCATGTTTTTATTCAGTTATCTGTCAATGGGCATTAGGTTGTGTCCAGTTCTTGGCTATTAAAAATAATGCTGCAGTAAACATGGGGGTTCATTTATCTCTGTGAATTAGTGGTTTTCAGGCTAAATGCCCAGAAGTGAGATAATAGAATTATAGCTACTCTTTTATCTTGGTTATATTGGTTATAGGTTAATAGATACCTAGAGCTAATTTATAGGAGATCTTTTAGCAAAAGAAATAGGACATACCAGGACAAAATTATCATGAAAGCAAGGTATTACATTAAATGAGCTGAGCTCTCGTATTTCTGTGTGCAAAGTCAGAAGAACTCATGATGAAATAATGTGGAGAGACCTTGATAGTCTTTGAATATTTGATTCAGTATCTACCAGGCATTTGACTTGAACAAAGAAGGTGTTTGTATAGTGATTGTGTAAGTGTAAAGCATTGAACCAGAAATTGAGAGATCTGGATTGTTCTTTTAGTTTGGTGAAGAGCTAACTGGTTATGTGACCTTTGGGCAACTATTTCCACTGGTAGTTTCTGTTTCCACTTTTGTAAAAATGTGGAGACAGAGCTACAGGTTAGCTAACGTCCGACTCTGGTGTGTTGCAGTCCCTCTCTGCTCTCACAGTTGCATATAGAAGTTGACTTTGTTTCCAAGCAGGCTTTACTCAGTTTAAAAATTTTGCCAACACTGCTGTAAAGTCTTAAAAGGCTAATAGCAACTTGCTGTGAGGTAATATTTTCAGGCTTCCATAAGTTATTATATCTTATGTTTTATTTTTTCCTTTCCCTGGCCCTGAGTCTCAAATCAGGTCCTTGGGCTTTACATGTCCTGCATCTACCATATTTTATGATTTCTTGAGTAATTTGATAGGTTAAATCATTGAATTAGAAGAACAATTCTGTGAAACTTGGAAGGTACTGACATCCCCATTAGCAAATGATCAAAGAGTCATAAGGATTATTAATTTTAAACTGTAGATCCTTACTGCCTTTTTTTTTTTTTTTTTAAAGGAAAGGTGCAGGTAAGAATGAAGGTAGTAGTAGGCGAGTGACCAGGAAGAAAGAGGAGGAAGAAGCACTTTATTTTTATTTAGTTGTTCACACTGGGTGTTTCTACCCCAGACCCAGTACTCTAACCCAGAGGTATGTGGCCTTCAACCTTTGGAGACAATTGACCTAACTGCTACTCCACCATGGAGTGCTTCTTTATTGCTCTTTAAAGCTAATGGATTTCTTTTTTTTTAATATTCTTATATATATATTTTTTTCAATTATGGATATCTGGACACTAATTGTGGTAGAAAATATTGGGTGGGAGACAGGGTGAAACTTTCATAATATGGTAATTATGAGAATTACCACATAAAGAATAATTAGGTATTGACTTGTGATCCTGGGAGGTAATTGCTCTGGATTCAAAAAAGAAGATCCATGCATCAACTTTCCCCTCATGTTAATCGTGATTGATTTACTTTGTTGTGCATTTCTTCCCATTTTAGCGCCCCCTGCCCATTCCACCCCCTCCACCATTCTCCCAGTTAGTATGGAGGACAAATTCCTGTGCGCTATAGTAATTTGCTGTATTATTATAGTATGCATTTGTCTGTATGTATGGTAGAGCAGTCCTAATCTTTGGAGCAATCACTTGGACACTTTTCTCTGTGGCTATGGTTTCCGTTAGCGCTCTGTGTTCATGCCTTTTCATGCCTTAGCCTTCCTGATAACTAGCCAGTTAATCATCAATGAGCCGGGCTTTGGAGGTGTGGTGCTCTGTGGTTGAGTGACTGGAGGCTCCATTCTCTTTCTTCTCCCTTTAGCAATCACAGAGAGAACCACACCTTTGAAGAAGCTCTGCATTTAATTCTCCATTAACCCCTTTAGCCCTCTACCTTTCGACCTTTTGGCTTTGTGGCTATGTGGGACAGAACAGCGTGGTGGTCTTACCTGTCTTAGGGGCAGTAACCCAGACGTCTAAGAAAGAACACCTTGCGAAAGGCTTGTTTCCTTAAGTAATAATGTTTTTAGAGTAAATATTCAACTGTCTGTTCGTATTGGTTCACTGTGCTTTCTCTCCCTTTAGCCCCCCAGGTTCGCCCAATAGTCTTGGCTACTTCCCTACAGCTGCTAATGTTAGCGGTGTCCCTCCACAGCCTGGCACGGTGGTCAGAATGCAGGGCCTGGCCTACAATACTGGAGTTAAGGAAATTCTTAACTTCTTCCAAGGTTACCAGGTCAGTAGCTTGAAGAAGAAAAATACTCAGTGCCCTTATTAAGTTGATTTGCCTTAAAAAAAAAATGCTGCCAGGAAAACAGCAGATTCTCTGAAACTCGTGTGCATGTGATAACAGATTTGATAACAGAGGCAGAAAGAACTGGGATCAAAGTCAGCAGAACTGGTTGTAGATGGGTGCCAACTTCACCTCCCTCCCTCTGACAAGATGAGGGCTTTCCCATATCCTAGTGATGGTTTCAACCTAATCTGTTATTGCTCTTTTCAAAAATGTGGCTACTTGGGGAACTCTTCGTAGGGTACACAGCTGTGTGAGTCTTTCATCTAGAATAGGATTCACTGTGAAGGATTTTTCCTCAGTCAAATTCTTTACTAAGGGAAAAAAAATACTAAGGGGAAAAAAAAAAAACATGGAGTTTGAGTATACAAAAAGTGGTCTGAGACCTCTGCAAAAAGAAGGCAGACTTGGTGAGTCTTTTCATGGTGACTCCTTAAGTTGAGCTCCAGGTTATTCAGTGAGACACTTACGTAAGAATCTTCCGTTGATTCTTGTGAAACTGATAATAGCACTTATTAGACTTCTCTACTGTTCTCTGTATTCATCAAATGTTTTCTGCTTTAAGATGAAAAAAGTCTCATTATGACAGCTTTTTTACGCTTAGAATCTCTTCGCTGCTATCTCATCGAGCGCAAACCTTTCCATCCTCATATCACATAATTACCTAGAGCTCGAACTCCTTTCCTGTAATGTACAAAAAGCAGTTCCTTATAGCCTTTTGATCGCATGAATAGTAAAAATTGCCTTTCCTCTTAAGTTGAACTTTACTTGAGGCTTGGCTTTGAAAAGCATTTATGGGCATACTCATCGAATCCTAAAATAGCCCTTGAGCATTTACACTTTCTGCATTATAAGGGTTGAGACTTTCACTATTAGAATGGAATTACAAGCTTGGTGTCCAAGAATCACAAAGGATTGTGGATCTACGAAAGTTGTCTCAGTAAGGATACCCCAAATACACCAAGTCACCATATATGGTCTTTGTATTGTTCCCCCACTGCTTATATTTTTTAGAACTGGAAATCAAAGTTTCAGGGTTTGGGGGTCAGCTGAATTAGTATCTTTTTTAGTTTTGGCTAATAACTTTTGCATTTAAACTGAAGAGAATGAACTGGTCATACACCGAAGCTGATTATCGAATTAAACAAAATCACTCTTATTATGAAGAGTATGTTGGCTGGTGTTTCTGGGTATTTATTCTACCACAAGCAAGTAGTAGTGGTTCTTTCTAGATTTGTGGCTAAAAGGTTAACCTGATTCAAACCTGAGATATAATAATGTCAGTTTGTACCAGTTTAACTTTCTAGTAGATTCTAGGGAATACGTCAAAGTACGAATAGTTAATTTGGCATATAAGAAGGCAAAACTACAAAATTCATCTCAAGGTATTTGGCCTTTATATCTGAAGTTCTTCAAATATATGAACTGGATTAATGAATTAGGATTATATAGGAAACTCATTTATCCAGTTCAGTATATTAAATTATTCTAATGTCTTCAGTAATTTGAACTTTTGAGTAGTTACAATGCTGCCTTCAGAATCTTTCTGTATCTAACCTAATTTGGTATCATTCTTATTTAAAAGCTTATTTTCTACTGTTGAGTTTATGCCTTCTTATTTATTTTTTCCCTTTTTTCAGTTAGTTTGGTGATAGCACTAGCTGTGGAATTCCAGATTTTTCAGTGGGTGATGCTCTCTAGAGTGTAACCTGTGTTTATTTTTATTTATTTTTAATAAAAGAAAGGTGCAGGCAGGAAGAGAGGAGGAGGAAGCACTTTATTTTATTTAGATGTTCACACTGATTGCTCCTCATGGATATATGGCCTGTGCTCTTTCGGAGGCAATTGACCTAACTGCTACTGGTTTCTAATTTTGTCTTTCAAAAAGTGACTGTGTGTGTATGTATGCACACGTACGCGTGTGTGCACCCATGCCTGCAGGCAGATATCATTCCCTATAAATGTTATCTTTAAATACTTTTTGGATGTGGCACTCCCTGGTGGAGTCGCAGTTGTATCAATCTCCTGTGAAGGAGCGCAGGCCACATAGCCCTGGATTTGAGCTTCAAGTCCAAGGGTAAGAGAGCCAGTGTGAACAATGAAGTAAAATAAAAATAAAATGAGATGCTTCCTCCTCCTCTCTTTCTGCCTAATCGTCTTCATTCCTACCTGCACCTTTCCTTAAACAATAAAATGAAAATGTTTTGCATGTTTTCCCTATTACCTTCAGCAAAATTCCTTCTATAAAATGATTCCAACTTAATTTTGTCTTACTTCATTTGGAAGGAGTATAAAGCTGTAAAGGACAGGGGCCTTGGGAAACTGGAAGCATTCTGATGACTAAGAACAAGATGCAAGACTTGGGTACTGTTACTCAATCTGCAGTCTTAAAAAGTTAAAGTGCCTGAGTTAGTCCCATTTTGACAACAGGTTAATAGAATAAGGAATGAATTTATGAAGACAAACAACCAGGAAAATACTTGTTAATGAGGTGGTCATTCTGTTCATGAAACTAAACCTGTGTCTATTTTAGTTAACAGACCTCTCATTCTGAAATGAACTCTCAGGTATCTGTATATAATTCCTTTCCCTTTTTCATTTGCTCTCTTACTGTCAATAACTACATTTTCAGTAGTGTTAGTTTGTTTCTCCTCAAAGAACTGACTATAATCATCTCTTTGGACCTCTGGCTGCAGAGAGTTTCACTTGCTGTCCAACTGAGAGAAAAAGGTTAATATTATAAATGCATCTAATACTATAGAAGTTCTCAGTTGTTAGAGATATTGGGCTTAATGTATAATACCTTGGATATAGTTGGTGCACAAACATTTGATAATTAGTTATCCCTTTGGTATCATTGAAATTGTAAGATTTGACATGATTGATGGTGTTCATTGCGGTGTGGGGTCACTTTTTTATTCACAGGTTCAATCTAACTTCTCTCCTGGAAGTATTTTTTTTAAAATAGTATTTAGACTTATAAAGTAAAAAATGTACACTTGGGCTTAGCAATTATCTATATACTCATACTACTCATACCAGTATTAATTTGTTTCCTGTGATCTAAATGTCCTATAATACTGTTGATTGATCTATTCAGTTGAAATACTAACCAGCCATAGTGGCCTTTGGTCCATCTTTTGATCCTGTTTGTTTTAACTTGCATTGTAGTATGCAACCGAGGATGGACTTGTACACACAAATGACCAGGCCAGGACTCTACCCAAAGAATGGGTTTGTATTTAAGGGCCCCAGCAGTTAGAGCATCCTCAGAAAAGAAGGTAAGGTTCTATGGTGTGAAAGTTCAATTATAAAGGGCCAAAGAAATAGAGGTCAAGAATTTGAAAGTGTTTTTTTAGGAGTCAGGTGAAAAGTTCCTTTTTTGAGTGTGATGCAAAAGTGTTGGAAATCCTAGAAGGAATGGAGACTGGAATTTTGTTTGTTACCTAATAAGATCTATGGATTTATGGATAATAGTGGTGTTATTTTGAGGTAAGGAAAGACTTTTCCATGTGGAAACTCATAGACCATATATCATGTGAAATATAGGCTGGGTGTGTTTTTTAATTGAGGTAAAAGTTTCATAAAAGCACAACCACTGTGTCTGTCTAGTTACACAACATTTTATCACCTCTACCCACCCTTTATTAAAAACCACATACCCATTAAATAGTAGATCTCTCTCTCTCCCTCCCTATAGACCCTGGCAACCAATCTACTTCCTATTCCTATGACTTTGCATGTTTTGTGTATTTATTATAAATGGAATCATATAATAAGTGACCTTATGTATCCTTTTTTTTTTCACTGCACATGTGGGTTTCTTTTTGCTTGTTTCTAATTTGGTTTTTAAGAGGAAGGATGGGAAAAGGAATGAAGGCAAGCAGGCAGGAAGAGAGAGGAGGAGGAAGTACTTCCCTTTTCTCTTATGTAGTTGTTCACACTGGTTGTCCTTCTCTCCCACACCCCCTACCTTAGCACTTGAACCCAGGGGTATGTGGCCTGTGCTCCTTCCCTTCAGAGGCAGTTGACCTAACTGCTTCTACCCGGGCATGCCAAGAAACGTTTTTGGTTTTATTTTGAAGGAAAAGGAGTAGGAAGCATCTTTATTTCTTTTGGTTGTTCACCGCAATTTACCTTGGTCCTTGGGATTTACACGTTCCATGCCCCAGCTGCCAGCTTATCTTGAGCCACCAGGACACACTGACTTCACATGTTTTTGAGGTTCATTTGTGTTGTGGAAATTAGGAGTGTTTCATTTCTTTTTATGGCTGTATATTCCATTTTATGGATATGCGACATTTGGTTTATTATCCTTTAATGGATATTTGGGTTATATATACCCTCTGGCTATTATAAATAATGCTGATATGAACATTTATACACAAATATTTGAGCGTTTTTCAATCTCTTGGTATATAAAGGGGAGTGGAATTGCTGAATTATTATATTTCTATTACGTTAGGCTTACTTTTCAACAAAATGTTAATATGGCAGCTTTTTCTGCCCTTGGGAGCTCTACTCCTGTGTTCTTGCTTTCTCCTCATTTTCTTGAATGAATTTAAGAAACTGCAAACACACAAACACACACACACACACACACACCCCAAACCCAAAAATATGTAAATATATACACAATAAAATTTACCATTTTAGCCATTTTAAAATATTTAATTCAGTGCATTAAATCCATCCATCCATTATACAAAAATCACCTTTATTTAGCTCACTTTCATCTTCTTAAACTGAAAATAATTTATTAAACAATAGATGCCAATTTCCTACTTGCCCTGTACCTGGTAGCCACCATTCTTTCTTTTATTCTATGAATTTGACTATTTTAGTTACCTCAAAGTAGAATAATATCTTTGCCCTTTCACTGGCTTATGTCACTTAACATAATGTTTTTATGATTTAACTGAGTATACTTTTAATGTGCTTTTTACAAAATCATTGTGAGGTTTTGGTTGTATGTTCTTTTACTCTTCCAAAACTAAGTTTAGAGAGAAGAAACCATGAAAAATTTCCTTGCAAATAGTTGGGGTTTTGGTTGGTTTGGTTTTTGGTGTACTCTGGTGACTAGGTGGGTAAATCTGACAATCTCCATACATCCCAAGGATCCAGGTTCAAGACTTGGGTCCTGGGAGGACAACCAAGATGAACAGCTAAGTAAAATAAGTAATAAATGTTTCTTCCTCCTCTTGTCTCCCTGCCAACCTGCCGGTCTACTCACCTTCATTCTTGCCTGTATCCTTCCCTTTAAAAAAAAAGCCTTTTGTTTCTCTTCATAAACTTTTTAAAGGAAAGATGCAGGCAGGAATGAAGGCAAGCAGAGACAGGCAGGAAGAGAAGGAGGAAGAAGTATTTATGTGTTTTATTTAGTTGCTCATCTTGGTTATTTTCCCCAGCCCCAGGTGGATCTATAGTCTCCTAAGTCACCACAGTCCTGTGAGGCATTGGGGTGGGGCACCCATAACTTTATTTGCTAGATGAGGACATGAAACCCAGAGAAGAGACAACAGACCTATAACTTCTGGCTTACACCTTTGTTCTTTTTTCCACTGAACAAATAAGAACATGGCTTGTACTGAATTGTGGTCTCATTTAATGTCCATACCCTTACTCTGGGCCCTATAGCTATTATATGATAAAAATGTAAATGAAAAAATCTTGGCACTTCTGATAGCTCAGGCACTGGGGCATAGACCAGAGAAGGAGGTCTAAGGACCCTGATCAGTCAAAAATAAATCATAAAAGTACTTTAGTGTGCACCCTGGTTGAGCTGTGCTTAGATCAGTTGCCTCCAAAGGAGCAGGCCACATATCCCTGATTAGAGTCCCAGGTCTGGAGGAAAACAACCAGTGTGAACAGCTAAATGAAAAATAAAATGAAGATATGCTTCCTCCTTTCTTTTCCTGGCTGCCTGCCTGTCTGCCTTCATTCCTGCCTGTACCTTTCCTTTTAATAAAAAACAAAGTGTTCCCTCCTCTTCTTTCCTTAAAAATGCTTCTTCCTCATTTAAAATGTATATCCCGAGACGAAGACTTTACCCATGATTATCTGGGTGGGCCCTAAACAATTATTCTGAGTGAGGCAGGGAAAGACCAGATTGAAACACTCATAGAGGAGAGGAGGAAATGTGATCATGGAGGCAGAGACTTGAGCGATGGGGCACGGCCAGGAGAGGCCGGCAGCTGGACAGGCCATGAACAACTTGTTCCCTGGAGCTCTGGAGGGCGTGCATCCTGGCTGACACTTTGCTGTCTGATTTTCTAAGTCCCCACATTTGTGGCAGTTTGTTTTCGCAGCCACAGCAACAATACAGGGCTCTAAAAATGTGTTTAAAGAATGATATCCCTGCTGGATAGGATCAGGCGAAGATACCAAAGTCCACAATAAAGTCCAATAAAGAAGTTACAGTGCTGTCTGCTCTTGTAATCTTGTTCCTTCAACCCAGTTGATATTTGTTGAGTACCCCCCAGAACTGAAGATATGCCTCGTTTTGTCATAAAAGACCCCTAAAGACATCTCTTGTTACTGTTGTTATTTTTAGAATGAAGACAGGCAGACAGCATGCAGAAAGGAACAGGGAGGAGGGTGAAGCATTTTTAGTTAGTTGTTCCCCCAAGGTCCTGGGTTTCAAACCAGGGGTCCTTGGGCTGCATGCAGACTGCTCCCCAGGCATGGACTTAACACCTAAACCACAAGGACACACCTTCCTCTAAAGACATCTTATAAGCTAGTAAAGATGCCCTCCAGGGGAGAAGGTTTGATGGCTGATTGGGGGTGAGCAGTGGGGAGGCCTCCCTCGATGGCCAGAGTTACATTTTAATTTTCTCCTCAGATCTATAAATTCTGAGTCTCATAGGGGCCAGGGCAGCTCATAAATTGAAATCTCTTAAGTGTTTGGGTATAACTATTTTACATACATATGGAGATGACAGCTCTTTAGAGGTGACATTTCCCTGCTCTGTAAAATGTGCATCAGTTCACTTCTACATATGTGGCTCAATATTTTACTAATGAGAACCAGGTGGATTAATGAGTATAAACAACTTTTACAAGCTGAATTTCTCTAATACAAATAACTTGTTGCTATGATGACAATAATTATAGGTGCAATGTTGATTATCTGCATTCCAGGCATCATTCAGATTTCACTGGTATTTCCATTAATGTCTTTTCTAGTCAAAGACAGTCTAGGACTCCAGGTCACATTTAGTTGGCCTGTTTTTGTGTCCTTTGGTCTATGTTAGTTTCTCAGTCTTTCCTTGTTTTCATCACCTTGACAGTATGGAGGAATACTGTTTTAAATAAGTATTTTGCAGGATGTGCTTCAGTTTACATTTATTGATGTTTTTCTTGTGTTTGGACTGGAATATTAGAGAGAGAAAAAACACAAAGGAAAGTGCACTTCTAATCTAGGATGCTGTATCCACCCACATGATGTCATTTGTGAGGTTAGCCTTGATCATTTGGTGAATGTTTTAGTTTATTGGAAGCTACTATAACAAAATTCTGTGGACTGAATAGCTTATAAAGAATTTTTTAATTTCTCACAATTTTGGAGACTGCAGAATCCAAGATCAAACCTAGTTTCCTTTGCCTGTTTGTGAAAACTTTTTATCTGTACTATTTATTTTTGGAGACTCTTAGAATGTGTTAAATCTGGTATTATCACAGTGACACAACAGCTAAGTTTAATGTAAATAAAACCCTTCTGTAGCTCACATTTAGAGAATTTTTATACCTGTTTGTTTCATTTTTAACCCTAATCCCTGAATCTCCGGGCTTTACATAGTTTGCACCTTAGCCACAGAATTCGCCCTATGCTTGTCTGCTCAAGTATATAGTTTATATTACTTTCTAGATTGAAAGGGGGGTAGGTTCATTCTATAGAATATACTACAAGTTGGTGAAGTTCAGATGTCTTAAAAGACTTCTGCTTACATAGTATTTTTAGTGACAGTTTAGTGTAAAATAAAATATTGTCTATTTCAATACAGATCTTCCTGGGAAGGAAAGACAGAATCATGGATGTTTGTGTTGTGACTTCAATATTGCCTGCTTTTCTGGAGCTAATGTGGAATA
This sequence comes from Solenodon paradoxus, assembly GCA_004363575.1. NCBI lineage: Eukaryota > Metazoa > Chordata > Mammalia > Eulipotyphla > Solenodontidae > Solenodon > Solenodon paradoxus. The sequence continues at coordinate 105,596 of RJWH01000945.1, forward strand.
GGAAACATTTTCTTAGTCTGAACCAGGGATATTCATGTTCTCATTGACTATATCTGGGTCACCTGTTGGGTTCTGGGATTAAGTTGCTTCTTCTGTGCTTGAGATTGGTGGAAGGGGGGCTGTTATTTGAGCTAAACTAAAGTGCTATTTACAACAGAAAGGTAAAAAAAGAGTAGTAATAGTGTTGCTTTGGGTCTTTATTTTTTCTATACAGAAAGGTACAGTCAGGAATGAAGGCAAGTAAGCAGCAGACAGGAAGAGAGAGGAGGATGAAGCATTTTATTTATTAGTTGTTCAGCTGGTTATTGTTCCACCATCCCTGGGACCTGAACCTGGGTCCTTGGAATATACGTGAACTGTGTTTTCAGTCAATGGATCTAACCACGACTCCACCAGGGTGCACCTCAGTGCTTCTTAAAGATGCAAATATTTTTGTTTGGCATTATTTGAATTTTCCTATACCAGAATTTAACTTTAAAATGTCTTAATGGTTTTGTTTATTTTAATAATGATATTGAATGTCTAATATCTAATTCTCCTCCCAGATTCTTCACTGTGTAAACGACAATTATGTCTGTAAAATTAAAACTTGGATGACCTGAAGTCATTTTTAGATCTGTTGGAACTCAAATCATGTGTGTGTACACACACACATGCATGCTCTAAGAATTAAAAAATTTAAGAGAATATACTCTATAACTATAGTTATTTTTATTCCTTTTTTTCAGTGTTTGAAAAATGTATGGTGATCCTGAAACCATCAGACAAAAGACAACTTCTAGCAACTTCAGGGAAGTCTGTCTTCACTCAGGCTGCAGTATTTTCAGCAAATATGATTGGACATGGGCCTGTGCCCTATCTTTTGGTGGAGTGACAAATTTGAGCCAGTGAAGCCAAATCTTTACAGCAAGCAGCATGCCAGGCTCCTTGCTGATTGCAAATAGGCATTTAAAATGTGAATTTGAAATCAAATGTCTCCCTGACTTCCTGTAAACGTGGCTTCATAGGTTTCCTAAGTTTTAATCTTGGGGAAAAAACAAAACGACTTCCCTAATGTCTACCATCTCCACCAGGAACTCTGTTTGTGGCAGTTTCATCTTTGTGTGCTCCCACTCTTGTGTCTCCATTTCCCTAACTTCTGCACAATCCTGCCATTTTGCTAATTAAGCAATTCAAGAATAAGTTCCTGGAATGCTTAAATCACAAGCTCAAATGAAATAAAACAAATATTTTCCCAGTCTATGGCCATTATGACGTCTTAAAAAAAAAATTGAAAACGATTTTTAAGACACCATGTGATAAATGAGAAGACACGGTGCACCCGTAACAAAACACACATAGCTAAAAACTTTATCTTTTTTTCTCAGCAGTACCAGTTGTAAATAAGAATGAACTAGGGGCCAAAATTCAAAACCAAAAATGAAGCAGCTACATATAGTTTGTAATTTCTAGTTTGAACTGTAACTGAATATTTGTGGCTTCATATGTATTATTTTATATTGTACTTTTCCCATTATTGATGGTTTTGGACTTTAATAAGAGAAATTCCATAGTTTTTAATATCACAAACCATATTTGAACAGTGTATTCTAGAAAGCAATATACTAACTGAAATGAAAACTTGTATATATTAATGACCTTAAACCTTTTCCTCTAATGCCTTACCTGTCAGATCATTAAAACTTTTAAAAGCATAGGATTATAGTCGGCATGCTAGACTGAGATAAATACTGAGGTGGTTAGAGTAGGTACTGATGCTGTGAGTGTTCAGCGCTGTTTATGCTATAAAAGTGCAATATTAGACACTAGCTAGCTAGGACTGCTGCCACATGTAGCTCCAAAGAGGAAAACAGGATTTGATTAACTAAATGCACATGTTTCTTTTAAGTTACTCATATAAGCCTTTGCTTGGATACAATGCCATGCAGATTTATATGGCTGCTATTTTTATTTACTTTGCATTAATTTGATTACACCATGAATGAAGAGCCAAACATTCCCTCTTCAGCTGACTAGCAATGGCCCTTTAACTGCAGTAGGACTAAACAATACCATTTTGTGTGAAAATTGGTGATAACTGGCACTTAAGAGCAGAAAAAAATATTTGTTATACTTGATGCCTTAAAATGCTGTCTGCCCAAAGCTCTAATAGGCAGTAATACTACAATACTACTGAGTTTTTTGTAGAATTGTTACATTTGATAATAAAACTTGCCTGTTTAATCTCAATGTTTGCATTCTTTTTTATTAGAACATTTATGGTAATGATGGAAGGCTGTGGATAAGGCTTCTTTTTCATGAGGTGGTAAGGTTTTTTCCTAAGGTTTCTAGAAGTATTAGGAAATACTATCAATGATAGATGCACTTCAGATACAGATCAGTTATCTTTATAGAGCATAAATCATTGAAACATGGAAATTCTCCACTGTTACTGCAGATAGATATTAATATGGACCTTGGATCTTATTACTGGAGCTCTATTTGATAATTTCAAAATCTATTTAAGCCACATAAAACTAGTGAGAATTTTAGTGTTTTTGAATCCTGCACACACCTTTGTCCCAATTACTGTCTGTTCATGCTGAGTTCTCCAGTATTTTTTCTGTTGCAAATTCTGTCTTTAGGACCTGGGTTAATCCTTGCCTATCTTTTCAGAGCTCTCTGCACTGGCAGTATCACTTACTTGACACACACGCGCACACACACACACACACACACACACACATGTTGTGTGTGTTTTTTTTTTTTTTTTTAAGGAAAGATATAGGCAGGAATGAAGGTGAGCAGAGGCAGACAAAAAGAGAAAGGAACGTTTTATTTAGTTGTACATCCTGTTGTCTCCCGCTGGCCCCAGGATGCTAACACAGTACCTTGGGATGTGGACTACACCCAATCGCTACTCCACCAAGGTGTGTTATGTAATTTTCAGGGAGAGGAAAGGAGAAGGAAGTGTCTTTAAGGAAGGAAGAAAGAGGAGGAAACATTTGACTTTGTGTTCCCCCACCCTCATGTCGCAGACCCAGGTCCTTGGGCTTTGCGTTGCCTACTCTGTACCCAGGCACCCAGTTTAGTACCTGACCCATCGGGGCGAGCCAACAGATAAAACTCCTTGCAGAGCTCAAGTCGGCCAGTTTCAGATTTAGATTGTAACTTCATGGGCAGAAAGTATACCTGTATTGTCCCTTAATGTCCAGCATATTTCAGTTCATTGAACATGTTCTGGTTAAGTATTCAATAAACGAAGTTTAATTTACTGGGGAAAGTTTTCAATTCCACCTTGCCAATGTTATTTACAAAAAATGAAGTAATTGACCTTCGGGTATGTTCTTTTCAGCTTTGGGTCTCTGTCACCTGCAAGGAGTCTGCAGCATTCTCTAGGCAAGGAGGGCTTCTAGCTATGCTCCTCTGCTTTATATTTAATCTTGCCTGGGCTATTCCCTGCCTTCACCACAGTCAGTTTGCCCGGAATAAACTGATTTTTCTTCCAGAACTAGTACCGCTGGTAGAAGTGCTCCTTATGCCAGAAAAAAGTCGGAAGCCAAGAGAATGTGATTTGAGTAAATATAAGCACGAGAGAATGAGGGAACCAGAGTATACAAAAGAACTTAAAGATCTACCTTTTTGGTTCATAGTTGATTGCACAAATTTTCTTCCTTTCCCTGCTTTTCCTAGCTCTTTAGGGGAAAATTATAACATACAAAAATAGAATAACAAACACCATGTATTCTACTTGGTTTCAACAATTATGAATTTCAGGTCGATCTTACATGCCTTTACATTTCCCCCACAGTTGCATTATTTTTAAACAAATTCTTTGAGTCAAGTTCTAAATGGAGTTCAGACCACTAATGCAGCTAAGGTGCAACCCATAAAGCCTTCTGGCCCACGTTCGAAGGGCCAATGAGTAAGAAAAGAAAATGGACCTCCAAGTTTAAAATGGGGCCACTATAGGAAGTGATACCCTTAATAAGATGATATAACGATAAATAGTGAGCTGGTGGAATTACTGGATGTCTTGTGTTTAAGTTCAGTCTACAAATGTGCTCTGTAATCCATCCTCTAGTCCATCCGAGTAAACAGACTGTACAGGAGATAATCTTTGAGGACTGGGTCACCAGAAGGAAATATAGGAATGAGATTGCACTGAGTGGGTGCTTGTGGAAGAAAGTTGCCTTTTCTACAATTTTGTTACCTTTTTTGTTAAATGAAGCCCCAAATGCCTAGAAAAAAGGATTAGAAGCAAAATACTTGACTTGAACCCTGTTTAGTTCTAAATTAAAAGGTGATTTATTTCAATGTAGTTTAACTCAGTTTTTGTTTTTGTTTTTTCCCCTTTTTTTAAAGGAAAGGTGTAGGCATGGATGAAGGCTGGCAGGAAGGAACAGAGACAAGGAGGAAACTTTTTTTTTTTATTTAGTTGTTCATCTGGGCTCTTCCCCTGGCACCTAGATGAGAACCCAGGTCCTTGAAATGTATGTGGACTGCGCTCAGCCGGAGGTGGTGGAGCTAATCACTACTCCACTAGGGCAGCTTAATTTATGTGGAAGGTAGAAAGAGATTGAGGACCATAACCCATGGTGGTAATGATTATCTTGAAAGTGTAGTATAAACTACAACAAAAAAACCACTGAGAAAAAAAAAAATTATATACAATGTATAGTATTCAGTGAATCATCAGAACAATCTTAGTGATTAATATTTCATAGACTGGGAAATTGAAGCTTAGATTTACTAGAACTTCAAGATTTCACAGAAGTAAAGGTAGGGATCTGGAAGATTACATTTTAGAGACTGGCCAAAGCCCCTAGTTCTCTCATAGTTGTCCTTTACCTGCTCTGACTCCTCCTTGCCTTGCACAAAAAACTCATTGTTACCAATGTCACAAATCCAGCTTGATAGTTGTCTTATTTTGCCTTTTTCACTATCGCCAGCAATGCCAGCATGCTATTAATTCAGCAGCAGAATAATATCACTGTCCGAAAAGTGAATATTATTAACTGAGTAAGTGGCATGTTACTCAAATTTCAGCGAGTGTTTTGTCAGTGAAACCCATATGATACTAAATACTAGAAATACTTTTTTTTTTTTTTAAGGAAAGGTGCAGGCAGGAATGAAGATGAGCAGAAGCAGAGAGGCAGAAAGAGGAGGAAGAAGCGTTTATTTAGTTGCTCAACATGGTTGTCTCTTTAGGCTGCGTATCTCAAACTTAGATTCTTGGGGTGTATGTTGACTGCATCTGCTGGCCTTATCTGCTAAACCACCAGGGTGTGCCTAGAAATACACTTTTGAAAGTCAATGTGAAATTTTCCAGTTGTTCTGGTTCTTGGCCTCTGATTCATCCTTCCCAACCTGATGGTATTTCTCAGGAGTCCTCAACTATGTTCATCTGTTCATTTTCTAAGCAAATTCACTAATCTCCAGTCCTCTGCAATGATCTACTTCTTAAAAAAAAGAAAAGGCACAGGCAGAAATGAAGGCAAGTAAGCAGTCAGGCAGGAAGAGGGAGGAGGAAGCATTTTTATTTATTTTAGTTGTTCATCTTGGTTGTTTCCCCAGCCCCAGGTGGAGACCTTGGGTTGTATGTAGACTATGCTTTCAGTGAACTAACCTAACTCGCTAAGTCACCAGCACGTGCCAATGACTAACTTCTATACCCAACAATGCAAAGGATATTTGCATCTGCACAGTTCCCAGGCATTTCAAATTCAACACACTTAAAATAGAGCGTGTCTCTCTGTGTCCAAAAACCTGCTACAACTAGAGTTTTCTCTACTTCAGTAGCCATCATGATATACTTCCAGGCATTAAGGTTAAGAAGGTCATTCTTGCAATTCCAGTCAAGATGGTGACCTGGTAGGAGTTAAGACTCACGTCCTCCCCACAGAGCAAATAGGCGTTCACCTATTTTCCAGAAACAAACACTGAGGAAAAGGAGGCACAGAAGCTGTAGAGACACAGCAGCAATTGCGACAACAAAGGGTAGGCGAAAACATCTGGGTTCAGAGTTAAGCCACGGACTGGGACTCGTGATTCTGGCAGAGGCAGAGTGTAGAACTGCAGTAAGAATCAAATGTCCTAGGAATCATGAAACCAGTGGAGAGCCTGCCCAGTGGGACTGGGACATGGAGATGGGGGAGAGGGTCGAGGCACAGACTGGAAGGACGACCAGGCCCCAGTGGTTTGACAGGAAGGCCTGAAGAGAAAATTACACTGGGCACCGGCATAACTGAAAGGAAGCTAGGGAAATTGCCCACCTCCATCCACTACCACCACATTGCCCCGGAGCAGGATCCACCAACAGGAAATCCCACCCTCAGGCTTAAAGCAAGAAGAGATTCTCCAGAGGGAGACTCAATGCAACCTACTATCGTCGCCTTATGGGTGGAGACGAAAATGTACCTGATTGCTCACTGTGGGCCAACAGCAAGGTGGTCATCTTGGTTGGGAGTTGGGACTCAGTGGGAAGGCTCTGCATTCCCCATACAAGCTCTAACCTCATAGGCTGACTTTTGAGCAACAACAGAGGGCCCACATAAGAACTTCGACAAATTCAACCATTGTCAACACCACAAAACTCAACAAATCCTAATGTCCAAACCAAGATGCAGGCTTATTTTGTGCAAGTCAATACCCAACACAAGGCCATTACTGCAGAGAAATATAGTCCACAGAAATATTAACAGAATGCCAAATGGAGCAAAGACACAGAGAAATATATGTGAAATGATAGATCCAATCAAAAACTTGGGGAAAATCTGAACACAGCAGAAGTATACAAACTACCTAAAGATAAATTTAGGGCAACAGTGATAAATGTACTCATGGAAATCAAGAAAACAACAGAGGAAAAGAAAGAAAAGCAACAAAAAGAGAAGAAATGAAGAAAGATATCAAAGAAATGAACATGATAGCTGAACTAAAGAACTCAATAGAGGGTCTCAAGAGTAGGATGGATGAAGACTCCAACAGAATCAGTGAACTAGAAAACAGGCCAGAGGAATGCACTCAAGCAAACCAGCAAAGAGATAAAAGAATGCAAAGAAATGAAGACAGCATTTGAGACCAACTGGATAATATCAAAAGGAAAAACATTCACATTGTAGGGGTCCCAGAAGAAGAGAGGGAAAAGGGGGCAGAAATTGTATTTGAAGAAATAATAGCTGAAAATTTCCCCAATCTGAAGAATGAAGGAAGCCTCCAGATCAGGAAGCTCAAAGAATCCCTAATAAAAGACACCCAAGCAGACTCACATTAGACACATTGTCATCAAAATGTCAAAAATACAAGATAAGGAATCTAAAAGCACCCAGAGAAAAATGAGTCACAGACAAAGGAGTCTCCATAAGATTGTCAGCGGATTTCTCAACTGAAACTCTACAGGCCAGGAGGGAATGGCATGATATATTCAAAAGGCTGAAAGCAAAGGATTTTCAACCTAGGATACTATACCCTGCGAGATTATAATTCAGAACTGAAGGAATGATAAAAAGCTTTTCTGATAAGCAAAAGTGAAAGGAATTTATCATCACAAAACCAGTTCTACAAAAAAAATACTGAAAGATGTTATATAAAGTGCAAAGAAACCCCACTTGAAAACAAGTCTTTTAGACTTGTTCATCTATGTTCATTAGAGATATTGTTCTGTAATTTTCTTTCTTGGTGACACTTCTGTCAGCTTTTGGCATCAGTGTGATGTTTGCCTTGAGGAGAGTGCTTGGGAGTGTTCCCTGTTCAATATTTTAAAGAGTTCAAGGAGAATATATATTGATTCTTTTCTCAACATTTGGTGAAACTCACTGGAAAAGCCATCTGGTCCTGAGCTTTATTTTCGGGGAGAATTTTGATTACCTCTTCAATTTCTTTACTTGTGTTTGTTCTGTGGGGCCTATTCAAGAACTCAGTATATATTAGCTTATTTAAGATATGATGTACATTTTATTACCCACATTTTATAGATGAGAAAACTGAAGCTAAGAATCTGCCTGTTTGTATAAGTGTCAGAATCAAGGTTCAAATTTATCTTTTATGCCCAAATCCTGTGTGCTTAATATTTTATCCTGCTTAGTTTTATTGTTATTGATATTATTTTGTTTGGGAAGATAATGGTATTAAAAATTTTTTTATTTTAGTTCCATCATGCTGAGTTTTTATTTTTCATTACCTTATTCTTGGTAATTCCAATTTTTAGCTTTTCTAAATTAAGGAATTGTGACTCAAGCTTACATTATGGATTTTTATATATTCGATTATATTCATTTTAAAGTGTAACTGTTTGGAAATATCCAATATATTGTACCCTCCTTTCTTTTGAAGTAAGTGTTTAATATGATGAAAAAAAATTGTTTTGAGAAAAAAAAGGCCATTCTTGGTGTACCCTGGTGGCATAGTGGGTAAGTTCACTTTGGCACAGTTCTCATACATCCCAAGTGCCCTGGTTCAAGACCCACGTCTGGAGAAAACAACCTAGATGAACCAAATAGAGTGCTTCTTAAAAGAAACCAAAAAAAGTTAATTCTTAACTTTCTCTCCATGAGAGGGACAGAATAAAAGCCAGGAGTAGGAGACTCTTATGTTAACTTTAACTAAAATATTTTTTGTTAAAATAAGTGATTTCAGGCAACCCTGGTGGTTTAGTGGATAAGTCTGCCAGGTATAGTTCATATACATTTCAAGGACCCAGACTAGTGGGAAAACAACCAAGATGAAGAACTAAATAGAAATAAATACTTCTTTCTCCTCTCTCACTGCCTGCCTGCCTACCTACTTCCTTCATTGCTACTTACACCTTTCCTTGAAAAAAACAAACCAACTTTAGAAATTATTGAATATCGATTGTAATGGGAATCTCCTTGCTGCCTATACAACTACTTGTGCCTGTTCCCTAGGTTCCCAGAGTGGAAAACAAGGCAGGTGAGGTCAGAGCCACTGCTGGGGTGCACACGTAAGAATAAGAAAAACAACAAGGGCTCCTTGGCCTCTGACTGAGGGAAATCTATTAAGTGTCCAATAAGAGTCAACTTCAGCTAAACAACATAATTTTTCCCTGATACTGCCCAATGCTTAACCAATCTGTCACAACCCATAGTCACAACCTACTTCTCTCCTAAAGTCCCTTTGTGATTGATTGCCAGTTCCTAATCTGCCAACCACCAGGCTGCGCATGAGGTCAAAGGGATGTTGAGTAACCTGTGTCTTCAGCATTTTTTTCAGGTACAGAACAGAACAAGAAAGAGTAGCTGAAATCCCAGACGTTCCAGTCCATGATTACAATCACTGACCTGACTGCAACAGAAAGTCACCCAATAGGCATTTGACTGGCTGAAGCATTACTTAGAAGATCCAACTTGTGGCCACTCACACGAGCTCAGGATTCTATCCCCTGGCTGGCTACCATGTGGACCCTCAGTAAAGTCTTGTCTAAGATTCTGCTTGACTTCTGACTAATTTCTACTACTGAGCATCAAATTCAGAAGGTCCTTAATCGATCAAAAAAAAAAAAAAAAGCCAGTTACATCCTCACCATCCTAGTCACTAGCATTTCACACAACCCCTTTTATTGATTCTATATTCTATATTTGAAAGCATCAATTAATTGCTAGAATTCTTATATAAAGAACAAGTTGAAAACATAGATCTGATTACATGTTCTTTATTAAATCACTTTATTATTATTAAGAAAAAAACACTGTATATATTCAATGTGTGCAACTGGATGAGTTTGGAAATAAGTATATACCAGGAAAACATCACCGCAGTACATGCCACAAATATCTACAACTTCTGAAAGTTTCGTCTTGCCGTTTGTGCGTTTTGTCTGTGTGTTGCTTGTGTGTGTGTGTGTGTGTGTGTGAGCGAGACAAACACTTAGTGTAATAATTACATATTCTTATCTTTGTATTAAAATTTCACATTTGCTTTAGTTAAAAAAAAAAAAAGATAACTGACACCTGCTTACCCTTCCTCTTGAGCTTTACTCTTTTTGCTTTCTTTTTTTAAAGGAAAGGTGCAGGCAGGAATTAAGGTGAGTAGGCAGGCAGGAAGGAAGAGAGGAAGAAGCATCTTTATTCCATTTTTATTTAGTTGTTCACAACTAGTTGACTCCCTGCCCCTGGGCCTGGGACTCAAACTCAGGGGTATGTGGCTTAGCTCCTTCAGAGGCGATCGACCTAACCACTACTCCACTAGGGCACACCTGGAGCTTTTGAACAATGTGCTCTTCCCTGCATACTCTACACTAGTACCTTTTCCATTTCTCAGCAAGAGTGATGCATTTTAGTTTGTGTTTCCTCTGCCTACTTTATTTTTCTCTTGGCTATTCCTCTCTTCATTGACTCTTACTGGAAATTATATTTTTCTAAGCAAGTTCTTTCATGATTCACTAGACTCACTAGTATTGACAGTTGTAACCAGCTCCCCACCATATTGTAATTGCCATCAGGACAATGTGTGTCTTCTTCCCCACTGTATCCTAGTGACCTTGGATATATACAATAAGAACTTCTTGAATGAACAAATTATGTTCATTCCTGCAGATGAAAATTAATGTGATTCTATGTGGTTATAAGAATTTTTACATAAGTTTAAATGTTGTTAAACATTTACATGACCTTTTCAAATTCTGGATGATAAAGTAGCAGTTCAAGGTTTGTGGTAGAAAAATATATATATTTTTAGAGTCATTCTTCCATTTCAAAATGTTAGTATTGACCTAGTTATTAGTGTTATGCTTTTTACATTGCATACAAATTCGAAGAGTCACATTTTATATTGGCTTACATGTCCAGAGGCATTTTCAAATGAAATGTATCTAAACATGGTAATTTTAGCTGCTTTTGCCACCTACTGGACACATAGTGCTATTGATTAGCTAGGGTCCTAAATTCAGATGGTTAATCCAGTATGAACAGGATTGAATAAATTATATTTGAATTAATTCATAATTGATTGTTTTTAAATTTATTTTTTAAAAAGTAGTGTTAGGCGTGCTTTGTGGTTTTAGGTGTTAAGCTGTTAACTGAGGCATAGACCATGTAAAGTCCAAAGACCCAGATTATTGACCTGGGACTTGTGATAATAATGAAAATGATCAACCAAATAAATAAATAAAAAACGCTTCTTCGTCCTCTCTCTTCCTACTTGCATTCGTTCCTGCCTGCTTACTTCTCTTAAAAAACAAAACACAACAAAATAAATATTAAAATTATTTTTCTTTTTCATGCCTGACATTATTCATTTGTCTGCCTTCCTTCCTCTTAAAAATAAGTTAATTAATAAAATGGAAACGTTATGGTAATTTCCGTACTACACATAAGCTGTTTTTCAAATTGTGGTAACTTTTATTTTGCACATTAAAATAAACATATTTGCAGGTTCCCCATATGTGTAGATATTTGTCAACATTCCCTGCCCTCCACCAAATCACCAAGTGTTCTTCACCACTGTCCAGTGGGCTCTGCCACCACTTGCCTCCCATGCCCCTCGACACATCCTGTTCCCATTCCAACTATGAGTGAGGTCATCTGGTATCTTCTTTTGCTTTATTTCACTTAGCATTATTTTCTCTAGATCCATTTACGTTGATTCAAATGACAGGATTTCATGTCTTCTAAGGGCTGTGTAGTATTCCATTGTATATATGGACCACATCTTCTTTACCTATTCATCAGACGTTGGGCACTTAAGTAGTGTCTAGTTCCTAGCTATTGTGAACAGGGCTGCAGTAAATATGAGGGTGCATAAATCTGTGTTTTTGTATATTTTGGGTAAACACCCAGAAGTGGGAAGATGAGATTAAATGGGATATTCATATTCAACTCTTTGAAGAATCTTCTTTCTGTTTTCCACAGGAGTAGCACCAACTCGCACTCCCACCAACAGTGTAGTGTTTCATTTTCTCCACATCCTCACCAACATTTGTGTTTCCATATTTTTGGATAATAGCCCATCGCTCAGGTTTAAGGCGATATCTCACTGTATTTTTAATTTACATTGCCCTGATAGCCAGTAACTATGAAGATCTTTTCATGTGCTTGTTGGTCGTCTCTATATGCTCTTTGGAAAAATGTCTCTGCAATTCTTCTTCCTATTATTATTTTTTGGATTGCCTGTTTTTCTGTTACTGAGTTTTATGAGTTCTTTGTATAGTTTGGATATTAAACCCTTGTCAGAGATACAGAACACAAATTTCTTCTCCCAGTTAGTAGGTTATTTTTCTGTTTTGGTGATATTTTCTTTCACTGTGAAAAAGCTTTTTTGTTTAATGTAGTCCCAGTTGTTTATTTTTCTTTTTGTTTCCCTTGATGCTGGAATTGATTCACAAAGACCTAAGATCAATGCCATGTGAATTTTATGGTTTCTAGTCTTATGTCCAAGTCTCTACTCCATTTTGAGTTAATTTTTGTGAATGGTGTTAGAGAGTGGTCTAGCTTCATTCTTTTGCATGTGGTTGTCCAATTTCCCAACATTATTTATTAAAGAGAATTTCTGTTTTCTATCATAGGTTTTTGGCCCCTTTGTCATAGATTAACTATATGTGTGAGTCAGTTTCTGGTGATTCAATTCTGTTCCACTGATCTGTGCCTGTTTTTATTACAGTACCATACAGTTTTGATCACTATTGCTTTGTAATATAGCTTAATATCTGGAAGTACAACCCTTCCAAATTCTTTAGTTATTTTTCCTCATAATTGCTTTGGCTCTCTGGCGTCTTTTGCTGTTCTATATACATTTTAATAAGAGTTTTTGTTCTATTTCCTGGGAATAAGCCTGTGGGATTTTAATGGGGGTTGCATTTAATCTATATATTGCTTTAGGGAAGATGAAGGAAAGGAAGTATTCGACGAAGTAAGTAAGGGGAATATCATCTTTACTCACTTTATTTATTTTGGTTTTTAACCCCAGCCCTTGAATCCTCGGACTTTTACATGCTCCACATGCCAGCATCTGAACATCCTGAAACACAAGGGATGCCTCAAAGTATCCTCCAATATATTTCAATTCAGCTCATCTTCACAATAGAGTGCAATAATTGGCTGCTTACTACCATAGTGCTTTGGTTTTCGAGAATTATTTCATATAAGCAACTTTGTGAAATATCTCTGCTTGGGAAATTTTAATTGTAGGGAAAAAACTGTACTTAGACACAGTTCACATACAACGACCTCGGTTTGTGACCCAGGGAACAACCAAGATGAACAAATAAAATAAATAAAAATGCTTTATTCTCCTCTCTCTTTCTCTATGCTTGCCTTCATTGCTTCTTTAATTGCACCTTTCCTCAAAAAAAAAAAAAAAAAAAAAAAAAAAAAAAAAGCCCTAAGATGTCTAATATAAAAATATTTAAATATCACACCCATTGTTTAAAGTACTCCACTTGGGAGGATTGTATTGTTCTCAGCTTGATTTTGTTGGTTTGTATGGTTGTAGCTTTCCTAGTCAGTGGGAAAGAAAGACAGCAGATCCTTATCATGAATTATAATAGGGTAAATTATTCAGGAGACACTAAGCTCAGCCTCAATGAGAAACAAGTGAGGTCTGCTTGAAGAAGAATTATAGGAACAAAGGACAATCGGCCCCTTTATCCCCTTTCTTCAGAAAAGACAGAGGGAAAAAATTAATCCATAGAATTAGATCTAGTAACAAGCTGAGACAAAATCACTTCAACTCAAAGGATTGTTCTCATGGGTAATACAAAATACGCAACTTATATTGCTCTTCTAGTCCAGATCTACAGGTAATAATTTATTTATATATATGTGTATACATATACACGTTTAAAGGAAAAGTGTAGAAGTGTAGGCAGGAATGAAGGTGAGTAGGCAGGCAGGCAGGAGGAAGAACTTTATTTAGTTTATCTTGGTTGTTTTCTCCAGTCCCAGGTCTTGAACTGGGGACTGTGGGATGTACATGGACTGAACCCAGGCTATACTAGAGCACTAAGCCACCAGAGCTCACCATAGGAAAATCTTTTCTTAAAGAAAAGTTGCAGGCAGGAAGAGAGAGGAGGAAGAATCACTTTAGTTGTTCATCTTGGTTTTCACCTGGCCCGAAGTCTTGAACTCTGGTCCCTGGGATATGTGGTCTGTGCTCTTGGTCAAAGGCAGCTGACTGAACCACTACTTCACCAGGGCGTGCTGGAACAATTTTTGAATTGGACTTTGCCTGCCTGTATATTTTTGTTTTGCTTTTTTTGTTTCAAGTAGATTTTTGTCTTATGTTCTTCTCACAGCCTGGTAGCACACTGCACCTGGCACATAGAAAGCACACAATTAATTTCAAGATAGAAACCCCAGGAACTACCTCCAACTCATCACTTATTCATTTTTTTTTCCTTTTTTTTAAGGAAAGGAGCAGGCAGGAACTTAGGCAAGCAAAAGCAAGCAGGCAGGAAGAAAGAGGAGGAAGCAGCATTTTTTTAATTTAATTGTTCATGCTTGTTTTCCTGCTGGTCCTGGGACATAAATCCAGGACCTTGGGATGTATGTAGACATACTCAATGAGGGGGCACACTTTCTGAATTCATTCTTTTTGAATACTTTAAGTTTTGCTGACTTATTCCAAGCCTTTATTTCTTACCCAGATTACTACAATAGCCTCCTAATCTACATTTTGTAAGGAATTACCTGATTTAAACAAAGAACATTTTACATCATTTCCTAAAAATATCTGTTGCACACAGAAGCGCTCCTGAGGGGAGGGGAGAGGGAACAAGGGGAAGAAGGAGTTGACAAAGTGGTTGTACAGGGCACTAGAACTCTGGTGGTAGGTGTTAGGTCAAAGGCACACAGACTGATGTACAAGTTCAGTTGCTGTGCTTTAGCCTGAGCCACAGAGGGGGAAAAATAATTTAGTAATTTGGGATTCTTTCCCCCAAAACCCCATTGGTCTGGGACCCAGGTCTGTGGGCTTTCATGGCCTGCATCTTAGCTGCCAGAGCTAGAAGGGTGAGCCAGAGATGCAAATTCAATATCCTAAAAAAACATAGCAATGTATACAAAGGAAATAATAAAGAGAAGTAATCCTCAAACTTACAGAGGTGATAAAAAATCATATTGTTCTTTGAGATTGTAAATAAAAAGAATTTGATAGGTGAGGCAAAGAGTGATGAAATAATCTTTCAGATTCTGTTTGGTAAACTAGTGATCATGGTTTGTGGTAGTAAAACAATCAAGTTACAGAAGTTATTTTAAAACCAGATGTCCACTAGCTGTGTGCATTAACATCTGGAAGATGGTCTTAAGAAATTATGGAAGGACTTACTGGAAACAGTTAAAATGCTTGCTGCCAGGCAACATTTCCAACAAAAAGGCTCTTTTTTGGATGAACAATAGATTTTGAATAAAAATGGCCTATTTCTCCAATAGCAAAATTATTCTGGTTTGAGGACAGAATGTTCCACTTTCTTCCTTATGTGCAGGTTTTGAGATTCAGGGGAACAATGTTTCTACTAAGACACACAATCATCATTGATCAAGGAAATCACTGATTTCTGTTTAAAGATTGTATTATCATCACTCTTTTTTCATATTTCCATTTCATTTTAAGAAGCCCCTCTTTTTCTTTCTCTACTGCTGTATAGAGAGGGCAAATCATTTGTTTCCATCAGTCATTTTGAGGGGACAGTGAAGGAACTGTAGAAGTGGAACAGCACCTAAAGATGCCTGAGTTGGAAAACAGTGGCCCTCAGTGGTCAGTGAATTGTTCTCCCACCAGAAGGAGTTTTTGCAATGCACCTGATGTGCTAAGCAGGGCACTCTATCTGCTGCCCTTGTCCCTAAACCTGCCATATCTTACAGTTTTCTAAGTCCATACAATTTGTTCTCTCTGCTTTGGCCCCAGTCCCTTTCTGGTTCATATAACCTCCACAGTGTTTCTGACTTCTGGCCTGTTTGAAGGCAAAAGGCATAGTTATAGGCAACAAAAGGCAAAAAAAAAAAAAAAAAAAAAAAAAATCCTGGAACTGTTTTTGCAAAGCATTGAAAATCGGCAATGTCTCCCCCAACTACACTAACTTAATAAAGGTGCTATTTGAAGAATCTTGCTGTGTGCTAAGAATGGGATGTCCATTATTACCCCATGACTTCAGAGCTCTTCTTTTTTCTCTTGCTCTAGCATGCACAGTTTGTCAATTCCTAAATTTATTTATGAGGAGTGTTGGGAAAAGGTCCTATTTTCTGCTGAATGACAGATAAAAACAAACTGGCATACAGGTTAAAACTGTGTTCTATTGCTGAATGTATATCTAATGGATATGGATGTCTAAATGTGATCGACTACAGTAATACTGTCTTTTAAAATAGTATCATGAAAGGGGCACACCTTGATGGAGTAGCGGTTAGGTCAATGACCTCTGAAGGAACGCGGGTCACAAACCCCTGGGTTCCAGTCTCCAGTATGAACAACTGAATAAAAATAAAATAAAATATTTCTTCCTTCTCTCTTCCTGCCTGTACTTTTCCTTAAAAAAAGAAAGAAATGTAAGTATCTTTAACTTGTGTGGTTAAAAATAGTTCCAAGTAAAATTTCTTTCCTGCAATGGGCAAATAGTTTATGAAAGCAAACGCTAACTCAGAACGTTTGCCGCCCGAAAACGCGGGCGCGGGTTGCAACTGGGAGCCCTGGGGTGCAGTTCCAGCTCTGAGTACCTCGGGGACTGACTCCCCTGCACCTCAGGCTCCGATCCGTATATCAGGGAGGTTATGGGGCGCACACCTGCACGGGTGGCTGATCTTGGTCTCTGACTGGGTCAAATTACAAAGTCGAGGAAGGGACGCCGCAGCTCCCACCTTTCGGGAAAGGACGGGCGAGGGACGGGGTCGCGGCGGGACGCGCCAGCCTCGAGGTCCGCAGGGAGCGCGCGGGAAGCGCCAGACGTGGGCGGCGCCGACGGCGTCGAGTCGCCTTCCTGCCCGCGCAGGCCCAGGCGCGCCAGCGAAACGCTCCCGCCGCCCTCCGCTCTCCGCACTCTGGTTCCTGGGCTGCTAGGGGGACGCGGTTGGCGGCGACACCGGAGCGGGGCGGGTCAGGAAGTGGGGGCGCGGCGGACGAGAGAGGGCCTGGGGCTGCCGAGGGGCTCGGCGACGCGGAGGGCGGGAGACTCCGGGCCGCGCGGGAACCGGAGGGCCGTCCCGGGCCCCGCGAAGATGGTGGCTGAGAAAGGTGACGGTCCCGGGGTCCAGCAAGTCAGCTGCGGTCTCGGGAAAGAGGAGCGGGAGGCCTGGGGGCCCCGCGGCCTGGGCTGTGGGCGACCCGCGGCCGCGGCCTCTGGGGGTGGGTGGAAGAGAGCGTGGCGGTGCGGAAGGTGTGCGGAGAATTGCCGAAGGGGTGGGGCGAACCGCCTGAAGTTTTGTCCTTTTCAGTGGGCGCAGAGGTGGAGCTAAAGTTGGGAATCGGGAAGGGAGCGATAAAAGCTGCGGGGGGAATGGTTGAGAGTGAAGGCAATGAAAGGATAAGGGACGTAGTTTGGTTTAGAAGATGTAGCTTTAGGTGCTTAATGCATGTATGAAAGGCATAGTTAAGTAACTATACACCCTTCATTGTGAAATCACTCCTGTGGATACTGACAAATGCAAAGTCTCCGGGTGAGCAGATGCTCGCCGAGGGTATAAACTGGCAGGGATTTGAGAAAAACATGATGAGGTAGGTGCATTGGGAGGGAAGGAGCAAGCAGAATCTGAAGACGGTCAAGTTCACTTGTAGATTAGAGGGAGATGGCAAAGGATGAAGGGATGTAAATCGTTTGGGGGATGAAGTGACCAGGAGTGCTTTGCGGGTGAAAACAGATAAGCTGGAGAAAGCTTTCCTTGTTCCTTCCAGCCAATGCCCAGAAAATTCTTTCAGCAATATTTATTCATAGAAAATGATAAGTATGCGAGAAAAAGTGGGGAGTTGGGAGGAACGTAACTGCTAGTGGTAGACTCAGGAAACATTCATGGCATAACTTCATGATTCCCGTAGTAGTTTTAGGGACAGGTATTTATGATGGTGTCACGTGACAGAATAGTTAAGATTTTGCATTTTGGTGGCAAATACGACTTTAACTTACGGAATGATGTGAATGCGATCGACTTAGATTTAAGCCTTACCCAACCAAGAATGCAAGGAAGGCGTTTCAAGAATTCAGTGAAAAGCGATTTAAAAAAAAATTTAATTGTAAGAACTATTTGTTGCTCAGCGATGTGCTGCTCTGGCTGTTTGCTGCTGTCTGCTTCATATTTGCCTCCTCTTCCTTAGTTTTCTGAGTGTAAAGACTGATCTAAATTTAAGACACTATCTAAAAACAGCTTCAAAACCAAAGCTGTTTGTAGTTGGTAAGGAAGAATTCCATTTGTTGCCTTGGTTTTAGCTTTGTTTTAAAACATTTATTGATTTTTTTTTTCTTTTCTAATAGCAAATCTCTGGGGGTGGCTGGTAAACTAGCTTTGTTTCCATGAGCATTTGCATGCTTAAGTTAAAACATGAAGAAAATACAGCAATACTAAACATCTTTAATATTATACATCATGCAAAATGAGAAATTATTTTAGGAGTTTATAGTTATACCTAATTAAGTAGATATAATGTGGAACCAATTAAAAAAGACCATTAGTCAAATTTACTTTCATAACATAAAATGAAAAATGATTTTTGGTGTAGAACTAGAAAAGCAAATAAATCTGTGGAACAGTTAATGGGTTGCAGTTTTGTTTCAGTCAACAGAATTATTCATTTCACAGATATTTGGGTGCCTGCTGCATTAGGCGGTGGTATATAATAGTCAGTGATGACTGAGTAAAGTCTCATTTGTTATAATAATGCTGTAATGGTAGTATTTATAGCAAACATGTCTGTGTCAGGCATTATTCTGAGTGCTTTTTATTTATTTGACACTACTTTTTTCAAAACTGATATTATCTTGTATTCACTGTACTAAAATTAGACTGAAGATCTATTTTACTTGTCTGAGGTGTACTCTCTCCCTTTTAGCTTATTCACATTCACTTGGATTTTCTTAATTGTTCCTCTAAATGTTTCTCTAAGTAAATAATCTTTGGGAATCACATCTTTGAAAAAATGCGATCCTTTAAAATGCAGTAGAGGACCAAGGTATTTATGTTCATGCTTCCTCAATGAGCTGTAAGAGCACAGAAAGAAGTGATAACCTTGAGCAGAGCAGAGTTAACACTTCATTTGGAAATTGCTATGTAAGCCTACTGACTGATTCACTGGCTCACTGGACCAGAGACTGAAATAGCAGGGGTTTTTTTGTGACCATGTTATTATTTTCACTTAGTTTGACGTTTTCTTCAGAGGATTAAAAGTATAAGATAGTAAAAAGGAAATCTGAATTTTATCCCTGATCTTTTCTATCAGAATTAATAATCTACTTCATTCATTGATTTGGCCTCTGCAGCGTTTCTTTCTACAGTTTCCTGGTTTTCTCTTTCCATTATGAAGTTATATGGTCAATATGTAGGAACTGAGCTGAAATTTGTACCCAATCCATATTTTGGATTTTTTTTTTTTTTTTTAGTGACAGGCAAAACGTTTCTTTTATGGTCAATACTGAAGAGATGGGCTAAAATGAATACTGTATTTCCCAGATTACACTTTGTGCTCCTACAATTTAATGCCATTGAAATTTACGTGTCATGAAACCAGTACATGCATTTGATGTGGTGCTGTTTTTTTCCCTTGAAAAACTGATATTTAGTATCTTAAAATGTATGGCATCTTAAAATCAAGAAAATATAGTATTTTATTATAGCTCCTTTATAGGTTATTTGGTCCTTCATTATTGCTAATGTAGATTCTGGAGACATAACTGTTAGGATTTTTACATTTCATAAATTATTGGATATCCATGCAATGTTTTTGTATAAATTATACTTTCATAAATCCTTTCATGTGCATGAGGAGAACACTTTAAAGTCTTGATAAGGTGATTCAGTTTTATAAAAAAAAATTTTTAAGTAAAATTATATTTTTGTAAAGAATGCTTTTTATGTGGACATCTCCTTCCCAATTTATCTTGACCTTAAATGTGTGCTTTTAGACTTTTTATACAAAAAGCCTACCTAGTCCATTGGTCGGCACAGTACATTTATTAACTACCTTAATAGATTGTTAACTTGGTTTCTGAAATTATTCAGTTAATTTCTTTAATCAAATACTATTTCTGTGTTTAGTCATGCAAATGTAGTTACTCAGTGAATATCTTGTGATTCTGTGTTTTCCTTGTATTCTTTTTAATAAAAGTAAGAACTTGTATTTGAAAACTTTATTTGGCTTTATATAAATATTCATTCTTGTTGACTGCTTCTAACTTTTGCTTTAACCCAGAGCAGGGGAAAATTGAAAGGGAATCATGAAGAAGAAATATAGTATTATTTATTAATTGACCCAGATTTGTGTGCAAAAATACTCAGAATCTGAGGTATTGCTTTTCTAATAACAGTGTCATTTCCTGATGTATTCATTGACTTCAGTATTTAACATAACTACAAAATAAATGATAGTATAGAAATGGTTAAAAATTTGAGTAATCAGACTCGATTATATATGCAGCATTTTATTCTACAATGCAAGTGTTTAAAGATATTTTAGCAAATATAAATTTGCTTTGAAGCTGTTTAAAAATATATTAATTTTCCACTGTAGAGCTTAGAGAAACATCAATAATCAGCAGCCGGAGCAGCAACTGATTTATTTCTCCTTTTTGGACTCCTCACTAAAGACTCACATTTATGTCCTAAAGTCATTCCTAAAAAGAAAGAAAAAACGCTGATTCTATATAAGGAGATAAATTCTTGTACCACCTTATAAACTTGACTGGACACTCTGTACTATGCTAACCATAGTTTATCCCACAAGATTTTCTAGGGAGAATAGTAGTTAACTTGAATAGAGTAGATTATTCTTTAATTTAGGTTACCTGTTTAGAGATACTTTATTTATTACATTGTAATTGAACATATAAAGGGTAGTTTTAATATTGAGAAATTTTCTGAGAGTTTCTGGTATTTTATAGGTTCATCTTATTTTCTAATACCTAAATGTATGACTGTACAATGATAATAATACCACAGTACTGTGAAATTCTGCAGAACTTTCAGAATAAAAAAAGGGCAGTTTGTGATAAAAGTATTTTATTGTTTTGATTGAAACATTTTTTAAAACCCATGAATGATACAGGTGATGCTCTTAGGTAACTAGAATAATAAGCTAATTTATTACATAAGTCATTTTGGAAAATAGTTCACTTATTTTGGGATATTTTAAAGAGTATCATCTTAGGAGAAGAGCTCATTGGTTTATCAACAGCACTGAAAGCTCAAATGGAAGGTGGAGCCTATGTTTTGTTTTTGTTTCTATGAAAGGCAATTTGTGGGGTGGTCTAAAATAATTGTAAAAAAAGTTGCCTTTGATACTAATAGGTTTGCATGTGACTTTTGCCTTAGTATAATAGAAGTTATGTAAGTGATAACAATAAGATACATATATTGCAATAATTTCTCAAATATTTTAAGGACCAACAGTAGGACCGCGGCAAAGAAAAAGGCCAAAGTCTTCAGAAAATAAGGAATCTACCAAAGAAGAGAAAATCAGTGACACTTCAATTCCTGAAAGAGCTCCAAAACGTAAGTTAAATAGATGTGGAGTTTTGTTTTTGTTTTTTTTTAAAGGAAAAGTGCAGGCAAGAGTGAAGGCAATTAGGCAAGCAAGCAGGAAGAGGGAGGAGGAAGAAGCATCTTTATTTTATTTAATTAATTTATTTTTTCCATTATTAGTATGTCATATCCAGTTACACTAAAAAAAAAAGAAAACATGAAAAAATTAGACTGCCTTTATCTAATATCTAATACGTAGATCAGGGGTTCGCACACATTTACTTTTTACTTTTTTATTTTTTTAATTTTAATTTTTTTTTTAAGGAAAGGTGCAGCCAGGAATAAAAGTGAGCAGAGGCAGCCAGGAACAGAGAGGAGGAAGAAGCATCCTATTGACTGTCTTCATTTGTTCATCTTGGTTATTCCCTGCTGGAACTAGGATGTGAGCCTGGGACTTTGGGATGTATGTGGCATGCAACCAACTCTTACTCTACCAGGGTGTGCTAGATTTGGAGTTTTTGTACAATTACGAAAATAGTTATGCTAGGTATTATATTTTATATTAATTTTTTTCTTTAATTCCCACTCCTGTTTCTCAAACCCAGGTCCATAGACCTTACCTGGCCTGCACATTAGGTGCTTGATCAGCCGGAGCCACAGGGGTGCCCCAAAATATTGGTATTAACTATAGGAACATTTTGAGCTTGAGTATATGGTGATTCATTTAACTTTCACTAGGATTTGCTATAGAATAATCCCTAGATTTCAGACTTACAACAAACATTTTTAATTTTTTTCCCTTTTTTAAAATTGCAATAACTTATTCTTCACATTAAAATAAATTCATATGTGTAGGTTCCCCAACAAGCATTTATCTTTTATTAATATTATATATTGTGGCTGACGTAGCTTTAAGTATCATCATGGAACAGCCCTTATTTTGGACATGTTTTTCTTGTGGCAGAGGAAAAGTCAGAAGAGCAAGCAGAATCATGCAATGCCTCTTAAAATTTTGTTGAACTGGCACACTGTCACTTGTATATACATTCTTCCCAAGAAGTCATATAATATATCCAGACATCGAGAGAGAGAAGTATACTTAGACTAGGGAAGCATTACAGAGCACATGGTAGTAATCAGGGATAAATAATCTTTTTATTGAAAAGGAAAAATTAGTTGGCAATAATAATGATCTACCATGTTCTGTCTTTCTGGTTATAAATATTCTCTTCTTCAGACAAAATATGCTTAATACCTCCCCAACCTAAGGAAGACCCTCAGTTTTGTCCAGTCTTGATATTTAACTCAAGGTAGTCTTACATCAAGGCCAGTTGTAATTCATTCTAATCTAGAGACCTATGAATTAAAAAGATAAGTTATTTGCTCTGTGTCAGTGGCCCCTGAACCCATCCCCCAAGTTTGGTAATTAAGTCTCAGAATATAGTCCTATTTACAGCTATGATTTATGAATAGAGCTGCAATAAACAGGGCGGGTGCATAAATCTCTTCGAGTTAGTGTTTTTGTTTCTTTCAGTTAAACACCCAAAAGTGAAATGGCAGGATCATATGGGATTTCCATATTCAACTTTTTTTTTAATTTTAATTTTTATTTAGTTGTTCACAGTGGTTGCCCCTCCTACCCTACTCCCTTACTGGTGCTGTACCGGAGTGTGACTCCATATTCAGCCTTTTGAGGAATTGCCATATTATTTTCAATAGGGGTTACACTAATTAAAGTAGTTGCAGGTCTCCTATGTTAACTCATACATGTCCCCTCATCCACTGGATGTTGTTAGACAGGGACAGGATAACCAGAGGAAATTCTTCCATTCAGAAAGAGGAAGAGTCAGACACACACTAGTTGCTGCTCCATAGCAAATCTAAAATCATACTATGTAAGTATGAGGACTCCTCACTCTGGGGTAGGGGATGTTTATTGAGTAAGCCCCAGTTTTCTTGGGAGTAGCTTCCTGGTTCCTTGTTCTCTGTGATCCTTGGCTCTCCCCTCTAAAGGTCCTGACTTTTCCATTATCTTGCTACTTTGGAGTATGTGCTATCCTTAGGAGCTGAACAGCTTTCTCACATTGCTCCCTGCCCTAAGACAGTTGATTTGTATATATTTGCTCAAATAAGATAAAGGTATTGGGTCATCTACAGATCTAGTACAGGATCTAGCAGCACAAAAGCTTTTTGGAAGCTGAAAAAATAGTAATCCATTTTATGTAGTGGTGAAACATTTTATAGAATTGTTTCCTGTGAATAGTTGCAATTTTAATACTAATTTTTAATTTTTTTAGCTAACAATTATACTAGAAAGCTTTGTCAGCTACTTTTGGGTATAGTAAAGAGATGAAATTAGAACAGAATGAAGAAGAAAGTAGAGAATCCAAAATTTCTGGGACTTACAGTGTAGAAATTAGAACTGGGCACACCGTCATAGAGTAATAGTTTAGTCAGCTTCCTTTGGCTGTTTACATACATCCTAAGGACCTGGGTTCATGTCTGGACTGGTGTGCACAACCAAGATGAACACCTGAATAAAATAAGTGTTTTTTCCTCTTTCTGCTTGCCTGCCTTTTCTCGCTTTCGTTCCTGCCTGAACCTTTCCTTTATTTTTAAAAAATTTATTTTTAATTGTAGTAATTATTCTATAAATTAAAATAATTTCCTAAGTATAAGTTCCCCATTTCTTAGATATATGTCAGCACACCATGCCCTCCACCAAATCACCAAGAGTTCTTCCCCATTGTCCAGTGGGCTCCACCACCATTTGCCCCCACCCTCGCCATTCCCTTTTGTAACCTCAGTTCTTTTGCAGATGTTTCTGGGTTGGTTATGTTTCATCTTTTCCTTTGTTTTGTCTATTCATACTCCACCTATGAGTAAGGTCATCTGGTATCTATCTTTCTTCTTTTGACTTGTTTCATTTAGTAAAATCCCCTCTAGCTCCATCCATGTTGATTCAAATGACAGGATTTCTAAGGGCTGTGTAGTATTCCATTGTGTATATGTACCACATCTTCTTCATCCATTCATCTGATGTTGGACACTTAGGTAATTTCCACTTCTTAGCTATTGCTGCACCTTTCCTTTAAAAAAAACCCAAAACATTAAAGGTGTGTTCTTCAACCAGTGAAAAGTAGTTTGAGTTAAAAAAGCTGATACCAATGAATCCTTAGGGCAATGATCAAATGAAGGAACTGGCCTTCCTTCCACAGTTCCTTAAATGTATAAATGGATTAAGGACAGAACCTAGTGGCATGCCTTGGTGGAGTATCAGTTAGGTCAGTTGCCTCTGAAGGAGAGCAGGCCATATATCTCTGGGTTCAAGTTTTGGGCCCAGAGGGTAACAACTAGTGTGAACAACTAAATAAAAATAAAATGCTTCTTCATCCTGTCTTTTTCTGCCTACCTGCCTTCATTCCTTCCTGCACCTTTCCTCTTAAAAAAAAAAAAAAAGATGTTAGTGGCCCCTGGTAGAGTAGTAGCAGTTGGGTCAGCCGCCTCTGCCAGCACAGTCCACATACTTCCTAGGACTCAGGTTCATGTACTGTGGGTGAGGGGGGTGATGATAAACAACTAAATAAAAGTAAATTTAAAAAAAATCTTTCTCTCTGTCTTTCTCTGCTCGCCTTAATTCCTGCCTCTACCTTTCCTTTGGGAAAAAAAAAAGATTGTTCCTGGTAAATCCTTTCAGTTGGAGTTGGCCTTAAAGGAAACAGAACAAAGGGTGTGGTTCCACAGAAGCTTATAAGCTCGAAGTAGAACGCTTAAATCTTTCTGAGAGGCATATCCAGAAAGAAAATGGTGGATATAGTTTTTGGAACATGGATCTGACTGAAAAAATAATAGGTAAAAAATATGATAACATTGTTCTTGGCAAAACTGAGTAATTTCATTTTTTGAAATTCAAATATACTTAAAATACAATAAAACGTAGACTGTGTTTTGCTTTGGGGAGTAAAGTAAATAATTGTGACTAATGGGGCAAAGCATTATTCTGGTAGATTGTTTTTATTGTTCCCAGATGTTTACTCTGTTCTTTAAAAGTGGGTTGTACATTCCTTTCCGTTGCCATGTGATTTAAAGTGTCTCTCTGAGGCAGAGTATGCTTCTCTCCTCATTGTCAGGCTTATTAATGTGACTTGTCTGGGTCAATGGAGTGTGAGTGATAGCAGCAGACTAGTCCTGACCGGAAACTATAAGAGGCATTATGTGCTTCTGCCTGTTCTGCTCTGTCCTGAGAACAGCACGTCCCGTGTAAGAACTCATGCTAACCTGGAACTCTGAAGTTAGAGAGAGAAGAGCAAATACGAAGTCTGGAATTGGGTGGGGGATCACCGCTCATCTGCAACCCTCAAGTAACATGCATAAGAAGTAAGCCTGTGTTTTGCAAGCCACTGTTCGTTTGGGTCACTTTTTTTTTTTTTAATGGAAAGGTGCAGGCAGGAATGAAGGCAAGTAGACAGGCAGGCAGGAAGAGAGAGGAAGAAGTGCTTTATTTTATTTAGTTATTCATCTTGATTGTCGATTCCCCCACCCTAGGTCAGGAACCTGAGTCCTTTGGGATATTTGTGGACTTAAGCCCTAGAATACCAGGGCGCTTCTTGGGTCATTTTTTTTTTTACCACTTCAAAGCTGCCTAATAGTCATTTAAAACCTTTTGGAACATACAATTTCAGAAAGATAATAAGCAATTCAGAGATAATCACTATAAAATAATATTTTCCCCATAACTACTAAAATATATTTTTAGGGTAGAAATAGTGTAAAATATAGAAAGTATATTTTTTTAAAGTAGGCGCATCCTGGTGGAAGTAGTGGGGTCAGCCAAATTTCCACAGGAACACAATCCACGCATGTCCCATGGACATGAGTTCGCATCCTGTGTCTGAGGAGAATAAGCAATGTGAATAACTGCATGAAAATGAATAACATGCTTTTTCCTTCTGTTTCTCCATGCCTCCCTGCCTACTTGCCTTCATTTTTGCCTGTACCTTTTCTTAAGAAAAAAAAAATAATTCAAATACATAAAACCACTTAAAATTCAGGCTAGTATTGTTTATATTTTTTCAATGTATTTATGCTTTTTTAAAAAGGAAAGATATAGGCAGACATGAAGCTGACTATGCAGGCAAGCAGGAAGAGAGAAGGAAGAAACACTTTGTTTTATTTAGTTGTTCATCTTGATTGTTCCTCTTTAGCCCTGGTCTTGAACTGGGAGCTTTGGGATGTATGTGAACTATGCCCAGTGGTTTAAAGGACTAGGCACCAGGGCAAACCCTACATATTTTTCCTTAACATCATTAGCTTTTTCCTGTGTTAGATAATGACATTTATGTATGTTTTATGTCATTCATTAAGACAGTAATGTCTAGCGCTCACAGGCTTTATTTTTTCTAAAATACATACACTCGCATTAATAGCGATAGCTTGATTCCATCTTTGACTCTTTATAAAATGTTTAAAAGCAAAATATTTAACCTTAATATATATATAGATATACACATATATATGTGTATATCTATATATATGATTTAGTTTAATATAGTTTTTCCATAGTTCATATTGTATCAACTTTGCTTTAATTAACTCTTTGTTTTAAAGAAAAAGTGTAGGCAGGAATAAAGGTGAGCAGGCAGGAATAAAGGCAAGCAGGCAGGCAGACAGGCACAAAAAGAGAGGAGGGAGAAGCATATATTTGTTTAGTTGTTGAGCTTCATCCCTCCACCCTTAACCTTACCTGCCTTGCTTCTCAAACATGGGTCCTTGGGATATATGTGAACTGTACCAGCCAGAGGCTGTGGACTTAAACACTAAGCCACCAGGGTGTTCCAGTTTAATTAACTTATATATTTTTGCAATTATGCTGTGTAATCCAATAATAATAGCTAACATTTACTGAGCTTACTCTGTGCCAGGCCAAATGCTTTACATATTCTATTGGAAACTATTTTAAAACAGCGTGTCATACTTATATTAGTACTGTTTTTCAAGATTTTTAGTATCATTTTTATTTAGTGATATGTAGCAGGTCTGTTTAATTTAATGTTTCTAGTTGCCAAGTAAGCTAATTTTTCTTTTCTTTTCTTTTCTTTTTTTTTTTTTTTGTGGCCACTATCACACAGCAAGTTTTTTCGCAGTAGTAGCAGCGAGTGTAAACCCCCCAAAGGTTGGGGAAGTTACATTAAGAAGAGAATGCACACGTTTGTGTGCTGTCACACGTGCTGCTTGCATCTCTCCTTTCAGAAGCCAATGGATTCTTGCACCTGAGTGGCAGGACTCCTCTCTTTGTGGGTGTATCCGGGGCACTGGAGCTCTCTTGATAGCTGCTAAGGTTACCTGTAGTGAAACGGAGCTAGGGATGTGTCCTTTAGACCCTCATTGCTAAAGAGGGGTCCTTGTTTTTAGCAGTCTCATGTTTTGCCAGTTAGTAAATTTTCTGCTCACACACATATCTGCATACCTGCCGAATAGGTTTTAAGCTATGCTGTTTCCACATCATTTCCCCCTGACCATATAGAGCCACAAATGTTTTTGGTGAAGAAGGACGAAGATCATCTCCCTGTAAGTGCTTTGAGGCAGGACCTGGTTATTGAGCTGATCCTGCCTAGGGCCCAGACTATTCTATTTCTAAGGTATCTAGGGAAGGAAGGATTGTGAGGAACCATAGGCAGGATGATGGAATGCAGCACATGCACAGTACAGCAGGTTCAGCCCTTGATCTGAAGGTTCATAGGTTTGCTGAAGTAGTTGCAATTTAATTGACTCGATGAGAAGAAACAGATTTTACCAAAAGATTAAAAAGGTGAAGTTTAAATATGAGGAGTAAGCGTCCTAAAAGGGGTGGTGCATGAAAGATATGAGTGGGGACCCCAAGGGCGTGGCCATGCATTTCAGAGAAAATGCATAGTAGACACTTTCTAGATTAGAAATGCCTAGAATTGGTGAGACAGCAAGTTTAAAGAATTTAAAAGACTGACTTAATAGCTGGACAATGTACTTAGGCCTGCCAAGCAAGCCACTATGAAATAGTGTTTTGAAAATAGCTAAGATTTTAGTTTGGCTAAACTAATAAATCAACAAATTGATCTAGAAAACCTATCTTTCAGTTAACAGAACACTGGACATCAGACCTTTAGGTCTGTGCTTAATAGCTATAGCAGGACTAAATCAGCCTGGGTTTAGAGAATCCAAATGTATTTTGTTATTTCATCAAGCTATAGTTACATATATGTAACTACTGGATATATATTGTTTTAAAAACATCAATTCATTGTACATTTTACGTGACTACAGTTTATAGTATGTAAGTTATTCCTAAATAAAAAATTGTTTGATAAGGAGAAAATATCAATAGTAATTTGAGTGAACCTGTGTTTTTTCTTTAGATATTAGGTAGCATATTCCTTTTATTCATTTTTCTAATTTAATAGACTTTTTTTTCTTAAAGGAAAGGTACAGGCAGGAATGAAGGCGAGCAGAGGCAGGCAAGTAGAGGAAGAAGCAGCACTTTATTTTATATGGTTTATCTTGGTTATTCCTGCTGGCCCTAGGATGCCAGCCAGTGACTTTGGGATGCATGTGAACTGTGCCCAACCACTACTTCACCAGGACATGCCTAGACTTTAACTTTTAAAATCATTTTAGAATTACAGAAGAACTGAGCAGATAGTATAGAGTTCCTATATTACATCCACCCCCAGATACAGTTTTTCTTATTTACATTAGTTACAATATTGATACATTATTATCAACTAAAGTTCATACTTTATTCAAATATTTTTGGGTTTCTTTTTTTTTAAAGGCAAGATACAGCTAGGAATGAAAGTGTGTAGGCAGGTGAGCAGGAAGAAGGAGGAGGAAGAAGCATCTTTATTTTTACATAGTTGTTCACACTGGTTGTTTCCCCCTGGACCCAGGACTTGAGCACGGGGGTATGTGGCTTGCTCCTCCACAGGCGATTGACCTAACCAGTGCTCCAACAGAGCATGCCCTTGATTAGAATTTGTCTGCTTCTTACCTCATGATCAAACTGGGGTCATAGGTTTTAGAGAGGGAGACACAGAGGTAAAATGTCATTTTCATCACATCATATCAAGGATACCTGCACACTCTGATCACTTCTAATATGCTTTTTTCAGATGTATTATTTCAGCGTTTTGCAAAGATTTTCATTGGCTGTCTTGCAGCAATTACTAGTGGTATGACGTATGTACTCTACCTAGCAGCATATCATGAACGGAAATTCTGGTTTTCCAACAGACAGGTAAGAAGAATTTTAAGCATATGAAAGTTGTTTTAGTATTTAATACCTAATGTAAGTAAGGGGTTTTCCATAGAGCCAAAATATGTGTGTGATAAGAGTAACAAGTGATTTCTTATTTACAGCCATTAGAAGCAAAATAGTTTATAAGCTTTTTTGAGAACACAGTCGCAGTATCAACGTTGAAAAATTTAATAGACTATATTTCAGGGCCATAGAATAGAAACTGAGGTTGCTTCTCTTCATGTAATTAATCTGTTAGGGGCTTTGTTTTTGTTTTTGTTTTCCCTTCCCCTGACTCCAAGGTCATAAACCCGGGTCTTTGGGCTTTATGTCAGCACCTGTTACTGAGCCTCCAGGCGTGTGACTCTCAGGAACTTTTGATTACAGTAAAATGTTGCTGAGTTTATTCAGCTTTCTAGCAGTTTTGGTAGTTTATATTTCATTTAAAAATCATTATTTTCAGTATTAAATGCTTTTATATTACATGACTTGAATGTTGGGGGGGTTGATAAATTATTAACTGACAAAATAGTAATTTATTAAGTTGTTGCCTCATATTCGTATGTTTTTGTTTTTGTGATTTTGAAGGAAAGGTGCAGGCAGATATGAAGGTGAGCAGAGGCAGGCAGGCAGGCAGGAAGAGGGAGGTGTAAGAAACACTTTAATTGTTCATCTTGATTTTTCCCACTGGCCTTTGGGAAGGGAACCTGGGACCTTGGGATGTATGTGGACTGCGCCCAGCCACTTCTTCAGGATGCACCTAATGTTTGGTTTTAAGTAATGCGTATTCTATAGATGCTTTAGTCACCGTAGTTCATAATTTCACCTTTGAATAAGTGTTTTCAGGATATTCTACACAATCGGATATATCCTTAATATGTATTGACAAAGTTCAGTGTTACCAGTCTATAGCGTTTTTTTTACTTTTAGACACACTATCATGTTCTTATTTTTGATCAACCAAGAAGTCAAGGTGACTAAATGTTTTTAAACTGTTGATTTACCTAACACCACAAAAACAGTTAGCTGAATAGTTAGTATACCTGTAGTGATTTGACACAAGCTATTACTGCAGCATATGCCGTTTCCTTCGGAATGTTATGCAGATTATCTAGAAGTAGTTCTCAACACTGGATGTACTAGATTCATTGGGGGAATTTTCAAAAACTAACCTCCTTCACAGATTCTTGGGTGGAAGGTAGGAGCAGTGTCTGGGACCAATATTTCTCAAAAATATTTCCAGGCCATTCTGTTGTATAGGTAAAATTGAGACCAACCAAAGATTTGAAAATATAAAAGGCCTTCATTAAGATCCTTGTTTTAAAGTGTGTGAGAGGCAGGAGCAAAAGCATCATCTGGGAGCTTTTTCAGCTCTTTAGAGTTGCAGATTTGGGGAAAACTATTCTGTCTTGTTCTTGTGTTAATTGGTAAGTACTATGCATGAATATAAATGAGTTTGTTTTTTGGCTTTATTTTTAAAGGAAAACCGCAGACAGGAAGAGAGGAGGAAGAAGCATTTTATTTTTTAAAATTTTTATTTAATTGTTCACACCGGTTGGTATCCCCCAGACCTAGAACTCGAATCTGCTCTCCTTTGGAGGCTATTGATCCAGCCAATACTCCACCAGGGCACACCAGATCTATAACCTTTTAAAATTTGGGGTACCCTCGTGGAGTAGTAGATGGATCAGTTACCTCCAAAGGAGTGCAGACCCATAAACCCCTGGGTTCGAGTCCTGGGTCCAGTGCTTAATAAAAATAAAATAAAATGCTTTGTCCTTCTCCCTCTTCCTGCTTGCCTACTTGCCTTTATTCTTGCCTGTATATCCCCCCACCACCCTTTTTTTTTTTTTAAGTTATAGATTTCTAAAAGCTTGATTTAGTCTAAAAAGCAGGTATCGAAATATTTTTGACTACGTATATTATTGATACTATATAGCCTCATTTAGGAATTTTAAAATTTCTTTATAAAGTTAATTTGAAAAGCACTGATTAGGTATCCGATACTCTTGAACAGTGCTAATTAAGAGCTTACTGTTCTGGATACATATGGAAGTTGAATAGCTATAGAAAATAATATTTTCTTTTTAGACGTGTGTTTTTATTATGATTTCTATTACTTCCCTTACTATTCTTGTATTCTTGCTGTCCTTAGGGCATTTCATTTTATTTTCCTTTCCTATAATGGTTGATTTATGAGTTAGAATCCATTTTAAACCTTAGGTTTTTCATTAAAATGATTGCTACATTATCAAAATCTTTAACTTCATTAATGTGACCACCAGTGAATGAAGGAAATCAAATATGTCTTTGAATATAAGGATAAGTAAATAGCATTAATTTAAGATGACAAGAGAGGAGATTGTAGTTGAAATTTAGAACATTGTTATTTAGATAATCATCTCATTTTCTTTTAGGAGCTTGAAAGGGAAATCACATTTCAGGGTGACAGTGCCATATATTACTCTTACTATAAAGATATGTTAAAAGCACCTTCATTTGAAAGAGGTATGATAACCACATTTTTTAAACAGCAATATCTTACTGAAATAAAACGTTCTGTGTGTGACCCTTGAATGTGGAGCTATATCTTAGAATTATGGATACTGTTCTTTTCTGTACTTAATAAAAAATTAGAAAAAGACACAGTTTATTGTTTTTTGGGATCTTTTTTGATAATTAAAATATATAGTGCTCTCTGCAAGACATGTTTAATGGTTGTAAAAACAATGAATAATCTCAGGAAAAAATTTTCTGTCTTTAGGTGTTTATGAACTAACACACAATAACAAAACGGTGTCTCTGAAGACTATGAATGCAGTGCAGCAAATGTCGCTGTATCCGGAACTTATTGCGAGTGTTTTATATCAAGCATCTGGAAGCAATGTATGTGTTTTTCTTTTGACTTTACTATTTTTTTTTCCTCATATATTTATGAATCCTCAAAATTACACAATGTCATCTTATTATCTCCTTGGTTTTTTTTACGATTAGGAAATTATTGAGCCAGTTTATTTCTATATTGGCATTGTTTTTGGATTGCAAGGAATATACGTTACTGCATTGTTTGTTACAAGTTGGCTTATGAGTGGAACCTGGCTAGCAGGAATGCTTGCTGTTGCATGGTTCATTATTAACAGGTAAGAAAAGTATAAAAGAAGTGGTTTGAATTAAGTTTTACAATGTTTTGTGGCTGTGATAATTCCAAAAATATCCCCTCCCCCTCCCTTCAAATATTCCATGTCCTGAACCTGTGACTATAATGAGATGGTATTCCTGTGGATGTTGTCTGTTACACAGCCCAGTTGACCTTAAGTTAGGAAGAGTACTTGTGAGCCTAATTTAATTGCATGATCCGTTAAAAGTGGAGAGTTTTTTCCAGCTGGTACAGAAGGGGAAGTCAGAGATATTCAGAGTTTGAGAAGGATTTGCTACACCGTTGCTGGATTGAAGCAAGGAGGAAATGAATTCTCCCAACAACAGTTGAATTTGTAAAAGGACTACACGCTTCGGATGAGAACTGCAGCCCCAGTGATGCTTTCATTTTAGCTTAGGGAGATCCTGAGCAAAGACTAGCCATACTGTGGTGGGTTTGTGAGCAAATAAAATTTGTGTTGTTTTAAGCCATTATATTCGTGGTCATTTGTCATGCAACAGTTGAAAAATAATACATCTAGCAGATCCCTGTGACTCAGAGGGCTGGGGCAGCTGAGGTGCAGACCATCTAAAACCTATGGACTGGGTTTCAAGATTGGAGATCCTGACAGGCAGTGGTTAAAAAAATGTCATTAAAAAAAAGAAAAATAAGACATCCACCTTGTATTTATTTATTTTTTTTGCATAGATATAGCTCTTTCCTCTTTAAAACTGGTAACATAGTTTCATGAAAAGAGAGACATCAGATACATCACTATCAAATTAAGTTACATCACTATCACCACAAATAAGGATTCAATGTACTTTTTTTTTTCTCAAAGAAAAGGTATAGGCAGGAAGAGAGAGGAGGAAGAATCTCCCCATTCATTCTATTCAGTTGTTCATCTTGACTCCTCCTGCCCTTGGTCTTGACCCTGGGAACCTGGGATGCATTTGACCACACCTAGTGAACTAAACCACTAGGTTACCAGAGCACACAATATTAATAATTCAGTATTAGTCTGTGACAGAATATGCTTCGAATTAGTAAAACCATTCCTTTTGGTGATCAAAGTAGCCTCAGTTCTTTAATAATAAGTATAAAGAGTAGGGGACAGGTGTTTTTTGAAATGGAGGGCAGGTTTGAGCCATGTGATAGAAATTTTCTTGGCATTGGTCAGTGTCAGTTATTTTTTATACTGATGGACAGTCTTCTCTATAGCACTTTCCCCACCATAACATCTAACATGATTAAGTTTTTTAAAATGAAATATTTGTTCTGTTAAATGTTTTCTTTTGACAATTGCCAAATGAAAAATTTGATACTTTGGAAGTTATTTAGATCAGAATTAAGCACTCTATTAGTAGGCTTTGTTGATATTTAGAGTCACATGCTGGCAACAATTTGATATAAAGGATTTTTTTAATTTTAGAAGTTTTCAAGTGTAGTTACCCCAAGTTATGGGTTAAGTATCTTTAAAAACACAGGGATGGGTGTGCCTTCTTGGAGCAGTCGTTAGGTCTAGCTTCCAAAGGAGCACAGGCTACATAACCCTGGAAACAACTAAATAAAAATAATGATGCTTTTTCTTCTATCTTCTGGCCTGTACCTTTCCTTTAAAAAAAAAAAAAGTAACAGGCATGAGCCAAAGTTTATTCTTACAAAAGAAAGAAATGTATGTTTGCGAAAACTAAAACCAGCAAAAATAAAATAATAACTTCATATTCTTAACCACCTAAATATCACTCTGCCTTATTTGTATCCTTTTGAATCTTTTTCTGTACGTATATGAAGGCAAGTAGGCAGGCAGGCAGTAGTGTTCACACTGGTCGTTTCCCCCTGAACTCGGGACTTAAGCCCAGACGAATGTGGCCTGTGCTCTTTTGGAGGTGATTGACCCAACTGCTGCTCCACCAGGGTGCACCTGTATGTGTGTTTCTGTATATGTATGCCTTTTTGCTAAAATGAAACATTATACATGCTGTTTTATATGCTGCTTTCTTTATTCAGTAGTGTCTACCTTGCATTTTCATCAATTTTATCTTATCTAATACCCAGTCTATAATACATTTCCCCTGTTGACCTCAAAATACCCTAAATAGCTGGTTTATCCAGGATCACATATTACATCTCATCAGATGACCTCTCCGTAGGGTTATAACAACTCAGATGCTGACTGACTCCCTTTAGAGTGAATGATCCGAGGGTGAGGTTACCATAGTGGAAGCCTGACACCTTTTATAGCTTAAGCTCAGAAATTATACATATCACTCTACCATATTCTACTGGTCATGTAGATTAACTCTTGTATTGTGGGAAGTGACTACAGAGAATATTAATACCACTAGTCAAGGATCATTGTAGACTATGTTAGGCTGGTTACCATAGGCAATGAACTTTCAGTATTCATTTTATTTAACCCCCAGGACTGTCTTCATCAGAAGTTCAGTGTGGAAACTCAGGCAACTTTTCCATTGTAATAAGAATGTCTACCATGTAGACAATTGTAGATATCTTAGGGAGTATTATAAGGAAATACTTTTTTTTTTCTTCCCTGAAGTAAAGGTGCAGGCAGGAAGAAAGGAGTAAGAAGAACTTTATTTAGATGTTCATCTTGTTTGTTCCCTGATCCTGTTCTTAAACCTAGATCACTAGGGATGTATGTGGACTACGCTTCTTTGGAGGAGACTCACCTAACCTATACTACCAACATGTGCCAAATTTCTTACTTAATGGCAATTAAATTACCTTTTTTAATGTTGCAGTGTATCTTGGGTAGTCTTGCAGGAACTAGGTAATTAACCTGATATATTCTACTAAATATACCTTTTGGCAATTGAAACATTCTTAGTATTTTTTAATAATTTTAATATTGTTTATTTTTTATAGATATGTAGCTTACATTGCAAAACATTTTTAATGCCATAAAAGAATATTCACTTTTTAAATTCATCAACTTTAGTATTTATATTTGATTGCCTAGAAAAGTATAAAAAGATATTAGTCACTCCATTGTATTAAGATTGTTTATATTATTCTTAATAGTATTTTGTGTTCCTTAACACCAGAAGGGAAAAGCAGGATTATAAAATGGCTTCCGTTTGTTCAAATGAAGGGATGTAGGCCTACTAGGAAATTCAAAGAACTTTCAGGAATCCGTACTGTACAGATGTTAGTGAGGGGAAAAAATTCAGAGGCAAATGACAATTTGGAACAGACTTAATATCAAAATGCTCTAGCATGAGTTCAGGCTTCATATATAAACAATATGGACTTTGCTTTTGGTCCCCATTTATCTTCCATGTGTATACCAGCTATCACTTTGTGTAGAAACTTTATATTTAAAGAAAAAGAAAATATATATGATTAAAAGTTTATATGAGACTTGATTTTGGGTGGGGGAAAAAACCCAACTATGTACATTAATAAAGAGATAAGATGCATGGAAAAGTGCATGCTCCAGAGACATAGTTAATGGGAAATAATAGTAACACTTACTGATTCTGTTGTGATATTGTTATAGTAGGATGCTTATGGAGTTGTAAATTTTTTCAGTGTGTGTGTGTGTGTTTTTTTTTTTAAGGAAAAGGTGCAGGCTGGAATGAAGACAAGCAGTCAGGAAGAGAGAGGACGAAGATGCACTTTATTTTATTTATTTGTTCATCTTGGTTGTTCCCTCCAGCCCTAGGTCATGAGCCCGCCCTTGGGATGTATGTGATCTATACCATGTAGTGCTTATCCACTAGACTATCGGGCATGCTGTGCCATTTGTTACAATTTTAAGTGGTAGTTTTTTCCAGAAATTTCATTTTATTTCAAGAAAATTGTCCATTAAGAAGGAAAGGGTTTATTACTTAAACTTATTCTTTATAGTTATTGTGATAAGACAATAAAAATTGAAAACCATTGAAATATTAGAGAATGGTTAGGTAAATGTAATACATCAATGCAAAGGGGTATATAGTCATTAGAAGTTATACTGATACTTTTGCTAATACTAACTGCTATCAGTTTTGCAACTTTCACCTATGATTTTGACATACCAAACTGACATGACCTGCTGCACTGTTTCTCAGATTTCAGTTATGTGTGTTTAGACTCAATTTTCATGGGTTTTGTGTGTCTACTTAATGGTGTTTTTTTTTTTTGGAAAGAGAAGGAAAGCAGGCAAGTAGTAAGAGGAAGGAGCATTTTATTGAGTTGTTTATTTATTTTAGTTGTCTTCCCACCTGCCTCCATCCTGGGCCTCAAATCCCAGGTCCTTGGACTGTGTGTAGATTGTACCCCAGGCACGGGCTTAACCAGGGAATGTCTCGAATAATTTGGTTTATAATGCTACTGGAAAATATGGAGCACCCTTGTGGCTCAGGCAGATGAGGTAGCTAAGGTGCAGACCGTGTCAATACCGGGGACTTGGTTCCAGATCCCAGGCTAGGGATATAAAAGAAAAAGGAAAAAAAAAAATAACATGAAACTAGATAAAGTTCCTTGTACCTAAAATCATATGTGCAATTATTGAAACCAATTTATTAGTGGAATAGCTAGTAAAGTACTGAATGAAAATACTTTAGTACAAAAATAGTGTTTTGCTAGAACCAAATTTCTACTCTCAGAATAAATATGATACCAGTCCAGTGGATTCTTTTGAGTATGACAAACCCACATAGCTGGGTACTGAGCTGACTCATGTTCAATCTACTTATGAAATCTTTTTTTTTAACCATGGTTATCTTAACATCATTTTATTTTTATTTGACAATATATCATTTAATATTAAGACCATCTCGTTTTTTCCTGAGATTTGACCCAAGTCAGTTGAAGTAGTAACAAGTTGCCAGCTAGATTGTTAGCACAAACATAGAACTGAGCCCTGAAATCTTTGGACAATAGTGAATTACAAGGGAGTCTGTAGATGATCTAGATTATAATTACACTGTGATGTGTTTAAAATGAAAACAAAATTAAACGCAGCACTTGCTAATCTCTGAATTTATCTGCAGGTCTATGACCCCCCCAACTGATTCATTTATTATTTTATATTGCTATCTTCTAGACTGCCACTGGGGAGAAAAACTGAATCTGTGATCCATCTTAATATTTATGTATCATTTGAGATAATAGTTGGGGTGCATTGTTTTCCATATAGATGCTCCTTCATTGCAGCCTTGTTTTTTAAAAATTTATTTTCACCAGAATATTGACCTAGTACTTAGACTGAAAAATTAATTAACTATATATGTGTGGGTTTGTTTCTGGGTCTGATTGTTGATCTGGTTTTTTAACCTGTTCCTGGCCCCATGTCTTGAATCTGGTCCTTGGGCTTGGGCTGTACATGGCTTACACCTTAGCCACAGGGCTGCACTGCTGTTGGTCTTTTCTGTTTCATTGATTTGAATGGTGTTTTTG
Source organism: Solenodon paradoxus (assembly GCA_004363575.1). NCBI lineage: Eukaryota > Metazoa > Chordata > Mammalia > Eulipotyphla > Solenodontidae > Solenodon > Solenodon paradoxus. Next base: position 143,994 of record RJWH01000945.1, read on the forward strand.
CCAACACCATACCATATTGATAGCTATGAGTTTTTGTTTTTAAGGTGTTGGATTGTATAAGCCTCCAGCTTTGTTGTTCGTTTGCCAGATTATTTTGCCTATTCTAGATCCTTTGCAATTCCATATGAATTTCAAAGTCAGCTTTGTAGTAAAAAGTGAAAAAAAGGAGCTTGCTGGAATTTTGATGGGAATGCTGTGGAATCTAAATTAAATTACGGAGAACTGACGTGCTTTCTATTCCACGTTATATGAAACATTTACCCACTTAATATGTCTTATACTTTCAACATATTTTAGTGTTCAGTATAGGGATTTACATGTTTCTTTAGATTTACTCAAAGATATTTGATATTCTTGATGCTATATAAATGACAATTATAATGTCCTTCAATAGTATATAAAATACAGTTGATTTTGTATGTTAACTTTTATCCTGCAACCTTCCTGAATTTGGTTCTAGTAGCTTTTGGTAGATTTTTAAAATTTTCTCTATGTGTGTGTGTGTGTGTGTGTGTATTTTGCAAATAATTGATTCACTTTTTCCTTTCCAATCTTGATGCCTTTTATTTCTTTTGCTTGTCTTACTCTACTGGCTGTGCTGTGGAAGAAAGCTTTTAATAGTGGTGGTCTGAGTAAATGAGATGATGGGTATCTTACATTTTTTCTTCTTTTTGCCTTTTCGTAGTTTCTATTATTTCTATAATATATTGCTTTTACAATATAAGAAAATATTTTTCAAAAATAGTGAGCATGAAGGAGAATATGAAATACATATAACCTAAGCTTAAAAAGAAATAAGATTCATGAAAGACTTATTGTGTAAAATATTTATATATGAGACGAAAACTTGGATAGGGCAACAGGAGTTTATAATCAATTAAAATACTAGTATTGTTTTACTGATGAATAGGAACAAAACCATTGAAGTATAATTATTTGTTATCACATTCTTATTTTCTAGAAAATCTTTTGCACTGTTTGTTTTGCTTTTTTAAAGGAAGGGTGCAGGCAGGAATGAAAGCAAACAGGCAGGCAGACAGGCAGAAAGAGAGAAGAGAAGAAACATCTTTACTTTAGTTGTTCACACTGGTCGATTCCTCTCCAGGCCTAAGACTTGAACCCAGGGATATGTGATTCGCTCCTTCGGAGGCAGGCCACCAGGGTGCCCATTTGGTACTATTTTGATTGACTCCTGAACTGTCGTGCTAAATGAAATTGATCAAAATGTAAATTTGAAGAAGCCTGGTACAGACTGTAGATTATTGAGTAGAAACTTAAGAGGAAACTGCAAAACCTTCAGTATTTATGATTCTAGGAGTGATCGGAGATCTTTAGGTAGATCAGATGAAGGACTGCTGTAATGTTACTTCTGAGTCATCTGCTGACTGAAAATATTAAATTATGTATCAGAAGATACACATTATAATCCCAGTTGTGTCACATTGTAATCCCATTAAATCATATTCTCTCTAAGCTTCATATTCCTTTGTAAGGGGGATAAGAACCATGGATCTGCCAGGCCTGCTAATTATGTCGTGTAGATTATGCTCTACCTAGGAGATGGGGTAGCCATCTCGTTCAGAAGGAGATATGGACTGAAATCCTGTTCCTTACCATGGAGCTCTATCTGCCTTCAGCAGGGATGCCTTTTTCAAATTCTCACAGAGGCCCACCTGTTTGCCAGGCGGTGTACAGCAGCACTGAGTCTTTCTGGGTGGAAAATAAGGGGCACATAGGGTGGAAAATCTGTTAATTTGCTTAAAGATGCTCTATCTGTGCCTACCTCACAGGATTGTTATGGAGGACAATGAGATGCATGTAAAAAGTACTTTGAAAAGTATAGTGTTATACAAATATGTAATGTCTTATTATTTTGCTGTTCATCTATGGTTTATTTTAGGGTAGATACAACAAGAATTGAATACTCCATTCCTTTAAGAGAAAACTGGGCTCTACCATATTTTGCATGCCAAGTTGCTGCACTTACAGGCTATTTAAAAAGCAACTTAAATACTTATGGAGAGGTAAGATACAAATCCTATCTTATTTATGACAATTCTGATGTATTACAAATGTGGTACATAATTTTAAGGCTCATCATATTAAGGATTATGTTATAGTCAGTGAAGCCTAGTTACTATAATAATAAAGGATATAGTCAAATAGTCATGTTATAGTTTTATTCTGTAATCTGGTTGACAGTAAATTATTTTTAGGAGAAAGATGCTCTTTTTATTTTTTAGTGTGGTTACATGACAACTGTATAAAAAATACCTTATTTAGAATATTAATCTGTCCCCATTATTTTATTATTTAACTTTTGGTGCATTTGATGGCCTTTTGTCATCTTAAAATGATATTAATGAGGGTATATAGACAGACTACAAATGACAGCAGTGTTATCCTTTATGGTAACACTGTATAGCTGTTGATTCTTATGTTTTCTGTGAATAGGTTAGTGAGATCTGGAGACTGTCCCGGATAACTTCAGTTTTTACTTTTGTTGTTGTTACCATAAACCCTTTCGGCAATCAGATGAAGCCCCCAGAGACTCTCTCAAAATAATGATTTTAAGTGCATAAGATAAATATAAGGCAGCCAAATGTATTGAAATTGTTTGAAACGTAGGGGTTAAGTATTGCTGGCTGGAAAGAGACCATAGGCACCAAGGAAATGTTTCTATTAAAACTAGTTGGCTAGAAAACAGGATGCATTTATATTTTCTTTTTTGAAATCTCTGAAAAACATACTGTTCTCCCCTCCTTCCAGTGGTGACAAGTGTCTTGAGCATAGCAAACCTTATTACTTCATTTTTATAACTCTGGTATTTCCTTTGTATATAAAATAACAAACTACATTTCAGAATTAAAATTTTCCTTTTGTTGCATTTGTCTAAAGTGCTTTCTAAGCAAAAATATTTTCTTCTATTGGGAGTCTATGATCAATGATTTCCTTCGCATTTGTGCAACCTTCTAGGGAAGACTAGTTCTTCAACTTCGAATAAAAGAGTTTAGTATAGTGAAATGAGCTCCTTTTTAGTTATTATTATGGTTGGTTGAGCTAAAAAAATCTAAATTCTACCCAACAAAAGGTTTTATCAAGATCTTATTAATAAAGCCACTCTTAATGTATTTTAAAAGAATTTTGGAAAAGGTGATATGATATATAAACTTACTTTTTTCCTTCTATATCATATTGAATATTTTTCTGAGTATCTTTTATTGCCATATTATATATTTTATTACCTTTTCTTTTTTTAAATAAGAAAGTAATACACTTTACGCATATAATAATAAAAAAAAAAAGATTCAGTGCAGAATGTATCTACAGTGAAGAGTATATTTCCCTCTGTTCACTGTTGCTTACTCAGCACCCTGTTTTTTTTTTTATTTTTGTTTTGAAGAGGAAGGCAGGCAGGAAGGAAGACGGGAAGGAAGACAAGCAGGCAACACACAAGAGAGAAGAGAGAGGAGGAAGAAGCATTTTATTTATTTAACTGTTCATTTTTGTTGTTCCCTGCCTCCATGTGCTGGGAACCTGTGTCCTTGGGCTGTAAGAGAATTGATTCCCAGGCAGAGACACCAGGGTGCATTTTAGGTTACATTTAGTTTTTTTTTTTTTTTTTTAAAGCACAATTATTTTTCTCTATTTTGAAAGTATTTCATAGCATTTTCTCCTTTCCTTTCTCTCTCTGTCTTAAAATTAGGGTAAAGGGAAAATTGTGTTTATCAATTATTTGCTTATAACTAGTCACTTATCTGGTACTCAAGAATACATAGCAACAGCAGATATCCATATGCAGATATTAAAGGAGTGAAGATTTTAAGGATTCTATAAAAAACATACAACGGAACAAAAACCCAGGTTAATTATGGTGTGTTTTTAATACTTCAGCTTAACAACTCAGGATTTTGTTTTGTTTTTGTAGAGAAAAGGTGCAGGTAGGAATGAAGGTGAGCAGGCAAGTAGGTAGGAAGAGAAAGGAGGGGAAAGCATTTTATTTATTTTCATTTGTTTGTCTTGGTTGTTCTGCCCTCTGGCCCAGGACACAAACTTGGATTCCTGGGATGTATGTCAACTGCACTGAGGCTGGAGGCAGCCAACCAAACCACCACTCCACCAGTACACGCCCACGACTCAGGGCTTGGTTTGTTTGCTTTGTTGTCGATGTTTTAAAGAGAGGAAGAAATGAAGGAAGGAAGAAGAGGAAGAACTTTTTAGTTATTTAGTTGTTTAATTTGGTTCCACTTTCCCACAGGCCCTGGGCACAAACCCTGGTTCTTGGGCTTCGTATAGTCCATATCCCACCCGTCTCTGCCTCCTGAGCCATCAGGAAGCACCAACAACTCAATTTTTTTAGAAGTAAACTACCCACTTCTTCAGTTATCTACACCCCTTTCAGAACCCCCCCATTCTTTTTGTGTATTTGCATTTTTAAATATGAAGAAGTTCTATACCTGAATTAACATTGTATCAATGCTAATTTCCTGGTTTTGACATATATTTTGGTCATGTAAGAACCTATTATTGGGGGAAGCTGGGTGAGGGGCTACATGAAAATTCAATAACTTTTTTTAACTTGTGAATCTTAAACTAATTAAAAAATATATATAAATTTCAACATTTTTACATGTACTCCTTTTTGGGGGGAGGGGTGTATGAATTAATATATATGAAGATTTGGGTAACCCTCACCATAATCAAATTATAGAGCTCTTCTATAACTATGAAGAAACCATTCCATGTTACCTCTTAGTCATCACACCTTTCCCCCAGCCCTACCCTTTGGCAACTACTGATCTGTTGTGTATCACTGCAGTTTTGCAGTTGGAAAGTTATAATATTGGAATCATAAAGTTTGTTACTCATCAATATTCTGTTTTCACTCAGCCCTTGGCATCATTATTTGCTAGTAGTAACCCAGAAACTTTTTTTTTTTTAAGTCACATTTTGTGTTTTGCTTACTGTGCTTGAGACTACAACCAGTGGTTTCACTTCTATTAGGAAATATAAGCTCAGATCTTTTGTGCAGTTCTCTGGTGCTGTCCAGAGGCAGCTAGTTAATTATTAAAACCCATTTAATATATCCCTTAAATCAAATATATTTAAAAGTTCACAGTTCAGGCATGGAGAAAACCAAGTGAGCAAATTAAAAGTCGAACAAGCGTACACAGAACTTTGAAAGTACTCAGAGAAAAGGAAACGTTAGCTAATTGTGAAGATTATGTTTGACATTTTTTCTATCTTATTTTCATTTCATGTTCTTGTACTAGACAAAGTAAATCCTTAGAATTAGAAGTTTGTTTTATTATATTGTAGTTTTTTCCCCAATATCTCCAAGGTGATCTTCATAGGGCCAGTACATTAGTCAGCCTGGGTCTACATCTGAACCATCGCTGATTTCTGTAAGTAGTTCTCTGGGATTGATCATTTCAGAGCTGGTTATTATAGTTCTGGTTGTTCCACATTACAGTGCTTCCAGAAATTCCTCTTACAGCTATGGTGATCAGCAGGGTAGAAGTTTCTTTGTTTTAACAGTATTGAGCCATTTTGGGTCTTACAGTTGGTATTCTTTGACCAACTGGTAAAATTTTTCCATTGCTTTCACTTTGTTCTCTGATCTTAATCTTATTTAGAATGGTGGAAAATTCTATGGATTTTTGGACAGCCTGAGGTATTTTTGACTCTGGAATTTATCCTTGAGTATAGTCAGCTGATTCTGATTTAGTTTTAGAGAACAGTTTTTATCTTAGTTTTCTTGACCTCCTTCTTGTCCTCCTTCACTGTTCTTATCAGAACAGAGTCATTTGACAACATTGCTAGTAGAGAAATTGGAAATAAAAAAACTGCGATACTGGAAGAAGTAGAGACTTGTAAGCAAAGTGCTAAGGAACAATGGATTTGTCTCTTGGGAGATGACATTTGGAAGAATAGTATTGATTAAAACTGAGGCATCTTTCAGGCAAGGACTGTGAAGTCCTTGTATTTATTACTTAAACAGAGGAATACAGCTGAGAGTTTTATGTGGTTAACAGTACAAACGTTGGGGAAAGGTAAGACCACTCTTTTGCTGACAGGAAATGAAAAAAAGCAGTGGACTATGTTCTGTGGTTTAGTCTGAGATGTAAACACATCACGCAAATGGCAAAAACACTGTTCAAGTGACTACTCTTAGGAAAATATGAAGCACCATGGAAGTGAAAAATACTTCTAAGGAAGAAAATTTACTTTGACACTAAGAATAGCCCACAAGCCAAATCTAGTAAAAACTGCTATTGTTTCTTTAATTACTTTGTCTCTTTGGGGATGAAAAGAAAATTGTACTGATTTCTTTTTCCTTTATCTTCCTGAAATTCTCAATATGATGTTGAATTTTGAAGAACAAGTGTTGGATTTTTTTCCAGATCTTACTGTTATGTAAGGATTTAATACTAATTATGTGATTTGAAAGCAAAATATCAAGAGTTATGTAACTTAAAACTGGACTATTAACAGAGCTACAAATTTGAGGTAACAGCCTCATGATTTTTATAGTAATACGTTATTGATATTTAGTTTCTTTCTTTTGTTTACCTTAGAGGTTTTGCTACTTGTTGATGAGTGCTTCAACTTACACATTTATGATGATGTGGGAATACAGCCATTATCTCTTGTTTCTTCAAGCAATATCTCTGTTCTTGCTAGATAGTTTTTCACTGGAACAAAGTGACAAGGTATTATGGCATTTTGAAATTGTAATTTTATATCCAAAGAATAAATGTTTTTGTATTTTAAAGCCACTTAATTTTTAAGCTTTATTAGGAAATGTTTTAATAGACTCGAATTTATGCTTCTGCTCAAAAGATTGCTAAACTTATTCTCTCTTAACCCTTTTATCTATCTAATCTGTCTGTCTGTCTGTCTATCTTACCCTGGTGCCTGGTTCACAAACCCTGGTCCTTTGACTTTGCAGATCCTGCACCTTAGCTGCCTTAATTAACTGCCTGAGCCACAGGGGCATGCCCCCCGCATCCCATTTAGAATCTCTAGCACATGCTCTTAAACATCTCATCTACTTAACCAAAGACATACTGTGCTGTTTCTTCATTTCTCCTTCACTTTCTATTTGTTTAAAAAAGTAAATGTATCTATACTGTATATACAGTGTATATAGACTACAATATGAGTATTTCACCACCCAGACCAAGAAATCAAGCATTTGAATCCCCCAGGAGACCCTTTTTAACTCATTCACAGTCACATTCTGCTCCCTCCCCAACAGAGGTTAATTGTCCTGAATTTTGTTAATTTTTTAATGTTTTTTTCATTTACCCTATTTCTAAAAAAAAAATATGTATGTATGTATATATATAAATAATGTATTATTTACTCTGGCCTGATTTGCTTTTGAGATTCATCCATGGTGGTATACAGAGCTGTATTTCATTTTTTTTAATTTACATATTCTATTGTTGATGGACATTTTAGTTTTTTCCTGTTTATTGACATGCAATCTGTATAGCTCTAAGCATTCTTTTATGTTACCTGGTGCGTAAAGGCAAAACATTTCTCTGGAGTATCTACTTCACAGTGGAATTACAAGTCAAAGGATATGTGTATATTCAGTCTAACACCAAGCCTTTCTCCAGAAGGGTTGTATCAATTTATAGTCTACCAGCAGTAATTAAATGTTCCTTTCCAGTTTTAATCTTTTTTTTTTAATGGAAAGGTGCAGGCAGGAATGAAGGTGGTAGGCAGGCAAGCAGGCAGAGAGAGGAGGAAGAAGCATTTTCATTTATTTTACTTAGTTACTTATCTTAGCTGTCTCCCCCACCCCTGCCCCCAACCCAGGTCTTTGGAATATATGTGGATTATGCCCAGATGAAGACAGTGAACCTAGCCTCTACTCCACCAGGGCATGTCAAGTCTTTTTCTTTTTCATCTTATCTTAATTTATAAGCATTTATTAAATAATACTTTGTTCAAGTCAAAAATGTGGCATCTTATTCTCTTTCTTTTGTTCATTCCGTTTACTCAGATGCCCCTGAATACTGATCAGTACCACACTAATATATTTGAATAGAGAGAATTTAATGTAAAGAATTGTTAACTAAGTATAAATTCGTTAACTTGTTAATTGAAAAGTTGATAAGATCCCAAAGATTTCATAGAGGTAGCATTTGCAGGAAGCAATTACCACTCTCACAGCTGAAGAGGGACCAACAGGAAGAATTTGGAATTATTAAAACTTAGAAACTTACAAGAACCCTGTGAAGCTGAACTCAGACTTCCAAGGAGGGACCATTGCTCAGCTTTGCTTATGTCCCTGTGGAAAAGGAGCTCTGTTCAGCTGGTCCTAAGCTCTCTGGGGCAAAAGAATGTGGAAAAAGCTGATTCTTCAAGTGTTGGAAAACCTGCTGCATTCAGCTGCTTCAACAGGAAGGAATTGCTCTGTTGGTGGAAAGAGCATTGCTGAGATGATGATGCTCACAGAATTATAAGCAGACGAGAAGCAGCCTGAAGGAATAGCTTCTCTCTTCTCCAACCTTGTAATTTCTCTAACATTTCATATTCGTATAGCTTTTAGGAAGCCACTGGAAAACAAAAATGTAGATTACAAAGGCCTAACCCCAGCATTAGGAGGCAGAAGATCCAGGGGAACTAAGACTGTTACTCAGTGCCTGGCACCTTTTTAAAGAGTCAGCACTTGGTGCACCCTGGCGGAGCAGCATTTAAGGTCAATCGCCTCCAAAGATGCAAGTCACATAAACCTGGGTTTGAATCCCAGGCCTAGGGTGGGGAAAACAACCAGTGCGAACAACTGAAATATAAAAATAAATAAATACGTAAATAAGGATGCTTTTTCCTCCTCTGTCTTCCTGCCTCTATGCCTACTTGCCTTCATTCCTTCCTGTGTCTTTCTTTTAAAGAAAATAAAATAACCAGCACCCATTATCAGCACTCAGAAGATCTGACTGTTACCTCTCCCTGTCATTACTGCAGCCTCCTAACACTTTTTAAATTACTCTAGCCATTTTTTCTTTCCTTTTGTGTGTATGTGTGGTGGGGGGGAGTGGTTATTTTTTATTTTTGACAGTGCCTTTTGATTACCACCCCCCCCAACTAATGCTTATATTTTGTCTTAGTTTCCCGTTCTAAAAGCAATTTCATCTAGCTTAGAGTATTATGCTATTGAATTATAGAAATCTAAGACATGTGACTTTCCTAGGAGTTCTTCTATCAGGACATTGACTTTAACTTTCTCATGTTCATTGTTATGTGAACCAAATACAAAATACTTTTCTCTGGTGCTGTTTTTCATGCCAGTACATTTTTACTGGGTAGGTTTTGGAATCTACTACTGAAGATCATTGTTTTTATTTATGCTGTTTGATGCTGCTTTGATGGATTTTTAAAAACAAGGCAAATCCAGTGAAATTAAAGGCAGTCTGAGATGAAGGGATCTTCTTGTCATCTTAAGTTGTCCTTGGTTTTAAAACTTTTTCTTTTGTTTGTGGACAATTCTTTCTAAGAAGAAAACGATAAATCCCTTACATACCTTATGTAACATTAAAAATACAGACTGAACAGTTGCAGAATACAGAGCTAAACTGTAGTAGAACATTTACTTTAGAATTGTAGGCAAATCTGTTCTAAACAAAACTGATGAAAAGTTCTATGATAAAATTAATTTTATTCTCATTTTATTTTGTCCTAACAGGTTCATGAAGTTTATAAAATCTATATATATTCTCTCTTTCTGGGATATTTACTGCAATTTGAGAATTCAGCATTATTGGTATCTCCTTTATTAAGTTTAGTAGTAGCCTTAATGCTTACTAAGTGCCTTCAGGTAATTAGAATTGCCTTTTTATCACTCTTTAGTGAATATTTTAATTGTTACTTTTTTATACCTCACTTTTTTTTATATGATTTTCCCCCACAGCTGAATGTGAAGAAAGGAACTTTTGTGGCTAAAATAATGAAAGTGATAAATTTTTACTTGATGTGTACTCTGACAGTGACATTGAATATTATAATGAAGGTAAGTAACTCTGTGTCTGAGTCATGTAGTAGAGCAAATTGACTGATGAAATATACCAGACTAACTTTCAATGATAATAGTGAGATAGCAGGGCTTATACAATAAAATTTTGAGTTGAATGGTCACGTTTAGTATATTAGGTGAGAAAATAGTATTCTGATTCTTAATAAACTTGAAAATATTTTCCATTTAATTAAAAATGTCATCATTATCTTTTTGACATTAAATAATAAAAGAATAAACTGAGCTGAGTAAAAGGGGTTCAGAAGAGTGGTAAGTTACATAAGCCAGGTGAGATAAGGTTGAACTCTTCTGGCTACTCCATTATCAGTTTTTTTCTTAAGAGGTAATGATTGACTTATGCCACTAAATATCCTTGCTTTGTTGTCACGTGTTTCTTCATGTTTCTTGTTTTGTAGTCTCGTTCCATTTTCTACTTCCAGTATTAAACAAATGCATTTTTCTCTAAGCAAAGCTATAGTTCTTTGTTGTAACTAGTATTTTTCTCCTCCAGATGGTTGTCCCACACAAAGAAAATGGGCATATGTTGAAATTTCTTGAAGTAAAATTTGGACTAAATATGACTAAGTAAGTTTTAGATTTTGTAAGTTTACCACCATTGAAATCATTGGGGTAGAGTGTACACCTAATTACATACTACTTAGAAAATAAATAATTTGAGTTATATCTAAAAGAAAGAATGACAATGATATTTCTTATCATTAAAAAATGTCTTATTTAGGTCTGTAATAAGATATATTTAAACCTCAATAGCATTATAGTATTTTGAAACTATTTTCTTCCTTGATGAGGAGCATTGATACAACCTAAGGTCAAAATAAATTAAAGACTTAAAATGAATTAAGAATTAAAGTAATCAGCAAAATAAGATGTTTATTTTATAGCAAAGAATCTCATCTTGGTGATATAATAGTGAATTGGACTAGCTTTCTAACTCAAAAACAGTGTTGTAACTTTTTTGGCTTGTTAAATGTGTTTTTAAAATCTAAACTGAAATAAGTTATTTTATTTATAGTTTATGTAATATACTTAGGACCTTATTGTTACTTGCTTTGGCTATATGGGATTATAGATACTATGCATGGGATTTAATGTTGTGATAGATGACAGTTAACAAAGTATTTGATACGGTTTAAACACTGGAAGAATATTCTTAAGTGTGTCATTTATGGATTTCTACAAAGATAAAAAGAATCTTCTAAGAGGTTATGTTCTCCATAAGGATAGGGAACATATCATTTTCAGTTAGATCTATAGGCCTGACATTTAGCAGGCAATCAGTGAATTGGAAGTAGACTGCCATATTTAACTGGCCTTTCCAGTGACTTTCATTTTAATTTTGAAAGACTCTAGGACAAGTCTAGGGTTGAGGGCTATTTTTTTTCAATGTTTCTTAGTTAATATGTAATGCCCCTTTGTTCAGCATGTCAGGTACTGGATTTGCTTTACATGGCAATATACTAGGTATTTTATGAATAAGACATAATAACTGCCCTTAAGAATATTGCCACACCCTAGTTAGGTCAGTCACCTCTGAAGGAGCAAGCCACATACCCCTGGATTCAAGTTCTGTGTTCTTGGGGGAAACAGTGTGAATAACTAAATAAAAAAATAAGATATTTCTTCTTCCTCTCTCTTCCCGCCTGTTTGCCTGCCTGCCTATTCATCTTTATTTGTGCCTGCACCTTTGCTTTTAAAAAAAAAATTAGAATCTTGCCATATTGGTATGCTGTGGTGACCTAGTGGTCTAATATACCCAGGACACAGTCTGCATACACCCAAGATCCTGGGTTAAAGAATGGGGATCAGGGGGAATGACCAAGATGAACCACTAAATAAAGTGAATTGAGCACTTCTTCCTCCTCTTTCTGCCTGCTGCCTCTGTTTATCTTCATTCCTGCCTGTACCTTTCCTTTAAAGAAAAAAAAAAAAATTCCATCTCATTGTATAGGTTATATACAGTTAATGTCATGGCGTTATAATTAGTAATTGGCTTATTCTCAAATATGCCAATTAAGTAGTAGGATTTGGAGTTCACCAGAATTTCAGGAAACATTTCTGTTGAGATAACCTTTCAAGTATCGCTAACAAAATGTTAATAAATATTGATTGGATAAGTAGGATACTAAGCCAGAACCTGTGGGCAGGAGGTAAGGGGGACATACAAAGATGAGTACACTCTAACACAAGACAGATTACATTTAGCAGTACAGTAGATTTACAGGGATTATAAGTGGTGGCAGAGTCCACTGGACAATGGTGAAGAACACTTGGTGATTTGGTAGAGACCTGGGTGTGTTGAAATATGTCTGAGGAATGGGAAAACTGCACATATGAGGAACCTACACATATGAGTTTGTTTCAGTGTGTCAAATCAAAGTTACTGCAATAAAAAAATTCTTTTTGAATGTCCCTAGCATAATATGGTGCACCCTGGTGACTCAGGCATTAAGCCCCCACCTGGGGCACAGTCCCAGTGATTTATAAAGCAGGAATTTCCAGTCCATCCATGAGCACTTCTGAGCCTCACTCTCCATTCTTACTTTCCTCACAACTAGAGATTGAAGATAAACTGGAGGTTGGGGATGAGTCGGGAATGAAAATGCAGAAAAAGCTATATACAGCTTGTTGTCCATATTTAGCTTATGGTCAAAAAAAATGTTTATCTTGATTCTTAGTATTCAGAAGGCTTTATTTCAAAATTTATTTGTCTTAGCAGTTAGATACTTCTTTTGTAAATGGATTCTGGTTGAGTTGCATTTATCAGTATAAAACAGATCTGTCCAGTAATAATATAATGTCAGCCACATATGTAATTTTCTAGTGGACACATTTAGAAAAGTAAGAGAAATAAGTGAATTTAATAATATATTTTAATGCCATGTTCTGGTGCCTCAGGTGCTAAAGCCCATGGATGGGAAATAGACCATGTAAAGCTCTGGGTTCAAGACCCAGGGCCAGGGAAACAACCAAAACAAATAAAAGTGCTTCCTTCCCAACCTTTCTCCCTCCCTCCCTCCGCTTCATACTTTCTCTTTAAAAAAAGAATTCTAATATATAAAAATATTTTAATGTATAAACAGCATATATTTTTATTTTATTTGTCTTTTATTCCTATTTCCATGCTTTTTTATCTTTGAAGTTAATATGTATCTGATACTTAAATATGTCTCCATTTGCACTGGCCATATTTCAAGTGCTAACAGACACAAGTGGCTAATAGTCTCCATATTGGAAAGTACAAATGTAGAGACTGGATTTTTTGTTGTCTTTCAGATGAGAATAGAAAATATTTTCTTACACATAAGAATAGAAAATGTAGCTCCTTTAAAATTGTATTGGGTGGTCACATTATTTGATAACAAAAAGCTGCAGTTTTGTGTTTATTAAGACAGTTTAAGGAAGGTTACAAATGCTATTTTCACATATAAAGAGTAGGATCTTCCTGTTATGAATAGATGGATTTAGGAAGTGTGTTTTGTTTTGTCTTAGTTTTTTCTGAGATAAAAAATACTTTTATGTTTAATTATTTAAAAGACCTTTGATCTTAATATCCTTTTTATCTTCTACAGGAATTTTACAATGAACTGGCTCCTATGTCAAGAATCCCTGCAGGCCCCATCTCAAGATTTTTTTTTGCGATTGACCCAGTCTTCTTTATTACCCTTTTATATATTAGTGTTAAGTATTTGTTTTCTTTCCGTGATGCAAGTTATTTTTAGGAGAATTGGGTAAGCACCTATGGGAATCAATCACATTACTAAAGTATCATGGAAATATATGATATAATTTAATATCCTGTCATTATTTGTATATTTTTAGAGCCTCTAATTCCATTCTATCAGAACATAAAAATAATATTGCACTAACCAGATAAAACAGAAATTTAAGTTTATACATCTAAATACTTAATGTCCAAACTTAATGTAGGAGTAATATTTTAAAAATCTGTTAAACTTTTCCAGACTTGACTAATTTGCTCATACTTTTACTTAATACAAGAACAATTTCCTTTTGTAACATAAATGATGTTTGTGGTATAAGCAATTTTAAGTTATAAAGTGACTAAAAATTTTATGATGTTTGGTTATGTGTAATAGCTTAATTTTGAGAACTTAGTTATTCAAATTAGGATTTAACTATATCGATTCAGCAATCACCAGTTAAGTAATATTGATCTTAAAAAAGGGACTTAAAAATATACACGCATACATACAAACACACACGCACAAACAAAACCATATATTTTTAAAGCAAAGTTGCAGGCAAGAATGAAGGTGAGTAGGCAGGTAAGCAGAGAGAAGAGGAAGCACTTTATTTTATTTTTATGTAGTTTTTCACACTGGTTTTTTCCTCCTAAAGGTAGACTCGAACCCACTCCTTCAGAAGCAGTTGACCTAACTGCTGTTCCACCAGAGTGTGTCTCATATTTTATAAACATTCATACTTAGTTTTCAGATTCTAATAGCCATTTTCAGGACTTGGAAATATAAAAGTTGGATATTTGACTAGTAGAATGTACTTTAAAATTTTAAGGACCACCAAATTTATTTTAATGAAGAAATTTAAGATATTTGATTTTTTTCAACTATGTATTTTCAAAGTAGTAAGAAACACGTATTTCTTTCCCACAGTGGTAAGTCTCCGAGAGAAACTGTTACACTTGAAGATGCACGAATTGGAGCAAGACCAGAAATAATTTATCACGTGATTCACACTATTTTATTGGGCTCTCTTGCAATGGTTATAGAAGGGTAAGTGTTATTTTTTATTTTTTAAAGGAAAGGGAAAGGCAGGAATAACGGCAAGCTGGCAGGCAGGCTGGAAGAGAGGAGGAGGAAGCACTCTATTTTATTTTCATTTTAGTTATGCACACTGGTTTTTCCCTCCGCTCCTGACGCAGGCCTTACATTCCTTCAGAGGTGATTGTCCTAACTGCTACTCTGCCAGGGAGCACAAGTGCACTTTTTTTTATCCTCTTGGTTTTATAAATAGTGGTTCTTTCAGACTTTCTCTAGTGGCCTAGTGGCTTAGTTTTCTGGGCGCAGTCCACATATATCCCAAGCTCCCTGGTTCAAGACCCAGGCCCTGTGAAAGCAATCAAGATGAACAACTAAATAAAAATAACGTGCTTTTTCCCCCCTCTCTTCTCCTGCCTGCCTGCCTGCCTGCCTGCCTGCCTGCCTGCTTGCCTTCATTCATTCCTGCCTGTACCTTTTTTTAAAAAAAAAAAAAGAAATAAAGAATTATTCTTTCTAATGATAATAAGTGCTTTCAAGAATATTTATAAGATTGTATAAAAACTAAATCTACCTAATTTTCAAATGTAGCTGCAGTTTACATAGTATTGTTCATAGTATAGTGAGCTGACATTTATTCATTTGTTCAAAAACTACTTAATGCCTTCCAAGCGCGAGCCATTTTGCCCAGTGCTGAAGTAACAGTGGTGTAAAAGTGGATGGACATACTGTAAACTTACGTAATATACGGCCTAATGGAAGTGAGATGCTAATTATACAAAATTATGACTTTGGTAAATAAAGGAGCGGTCAATGGTGCTGTGAGAACATATGAGAATGGAATTTTACTTGAAAAGATCAGCGAGTCTAAAGAAAAGGTACTTGAGTTGAGACCTGAAGGTTAAGTTGTAGTGAATTTGATGAACAGAGGAGGAAAGAGTATTCCTGATATAAGATAGGCATGTGCAAAAGCCTGTAGTATGAAGAAGCATGATGTTGGGAGAGAAGGAAAGATGTTCAATATAGCTGAAGTAAATACAGTAAATATACTCTTGTGTACAGTCTTAGTCTTCTATCGTTTTCCTCACTTCATTTCTTTTATTGCTCTGAGTGGCAGATAAGCTTTTACAGAGTACATGTGAGACTACAGATTTAATACTCAATAAGGTAGATTTTTATACTTAATTTATTCACTTTAATGTTTTCGTGGATTTCAGTAGATTTTTTTCTATATATTTTATTAGACCACCAAACCTATGACTAGTGGGAATCCCTTAATGGAAACATGCAGAAAGAATAGTGATCACTCTAATAGTTAACTTTCCATTATGCCAGTCAGTAGGGTGAAAAATGTATTAAAACATGTATACTTTAGGTGATTCATATTTTGAGTCTCATCTAGTTGCCTTGCAGTAGTAGAATTATACAGCATGGCTTATGGTTTTTTCCTCTTTGCTCTCTGTTTTATTTCTCTCTGCAAAAACTTTTTATTTCCACCATTCTTCACTCTTGAGTCTACTATTTTTAATTCAGGTTCCTTTTTTGAATGTCTAATCTATATTGTCCTGTTATTCATCCTCAGATCTTTAATTTGCTCACTAGCCTTATGACCAATTATTGATGTAAGTAAGATGTGTGGTTGGTCACCTAATAGGACTGGACTGCCTGCTAGGTACACAGTAGGGATTCAAAATTACAAGATCTAGTTGTTGTTTTTTCAGAGATATCCTATTCTAGATAAGTAAACCAAAAGTTAAAGTGCAATAAGTTCTATGAGAGAAGTATGAACAGCGTGCTTTGATAACTCAGAGGGGAGGTGCTAATTCAGTTGTAGAAGGTAGATAGACAAAGTCAACTTAGGAAAGTTTCCTAAATGGTGCAAGTGTCCTGCTAGATAAATATTGGGGGGTGTGTGTGTGTCACATTTAACATTCCCTGGAAACTATTGGTATGGTATAAATATGGGAAATAGCAAGGGATAATGTCTGAAAAATAAAGGACCAGATCAAGTATGTTTCTTTTTGGTTTTTTGTTTTTTTTTTTAAAGATACAGAGAGGAATGAAGAAAAGCAGAGGCAGGCAAGAGAGGCAAGAAAAGAGAGGAGAATCACTTTATCTCATTGAGTTATTTATTTTGCTTGTTCGCTCTGACCCCAGGAGGCAAATTCATGTCCTTGGGATATATGTGGACTGTGCTCTTAGCTGCAGGCGGCTGACCAAACCACTGTTCCAACAAGGCATGCCCCTGATCAAATGCTTTTAAGTAGAAATTTGAAATAAGATTTGCTTTTCATAGTAAGATCTTCCTGGCAGCATTGACTGAAAATGATTTAAGAAAAGTAAGATTAGAGGATTATAAACATACGAAGAAGGAATCACAATAGAATCTAGAAGAGAAACACAATGGAGACAGAGGAAAGAGACCAAAATCAAAATAGTTAGAAATTAGAAATTGCATGAGGAGTAGTAGGGGCTGTGATAGAGGGACCTTGGGAACTTAGAAAAAAGAAATCAGATAATGATGTTTATAGGATAACTCATATCTGACTCCTTTATTATTTCCAGCTTGAAATACCTCTGGACTCCTTATGTGTGCATGCTAGCAGCATTTGGTGTATGTTCTCCTGAACTCTGGATGACACTTATCAAGTGGCTTCGATTGAGAACTGCACACCCAGTATTATTGGTGAGTCATTGTTATTTTTGTTAAGTACTTGCTTCTCTTTCAATTACATGAAATCAAATGTTAATAAATGCAAATCACACTGAATACAATTGAAGTAGTATGTGTAAATCTTATTAACACAGGTAGAAAAGAGATCCTGTGAAAAACATAATTTCATATTATAAAAGAAATGCATTTCACTGTGGAAAACTTGGCAAATAGAAGGTAACAATATGAGTGAATCTGTTGACTGAAGTATATATTTAGTCTCCTGAAAAACATAAGTATTGTAAACACATTAAACATAATAAAAAACAAAATAGAAGTTAAAAAATATGAATAATTCAATAATGTGAAAGGCTATCAAGAACTAATTTTTTCTTTTTTAAAGAGGAAGACCAGCAGGAACAAAGACAAGCAGGCAGGAACGAAGGAAGAGAGAGAAGGAAGCTTTTTTATTTGTTTATTTGTTCATTCTGGTTGTCCCTACCACCACGTCAGCTCCAGGTTATGAACCTAGGTCCATGGGCTTTAGGTGGCTTACACCCCAACTGCCAACTTAGTGCCTGAGCCACCAGGGCAAGTCCAGTAACTAATTTTTTTTCCAATTACTGATTTTTTTCTTAATAGTAGTATTTATTATTTCTTTTGTTTACAATGTTATATTCATTTTAGGATATTAAAATTGCGTCTCAAGAATTAGTTTTCGTAATAAGCTTTTTACTTGCAACTATGGTGTGTTTTTATTGTGAATGGAACATTTACACTGTGCCTACTATGTGCAATATGCTTGAATACAAAGATAAATAATAGATAACTCATTTTCGCCAAACACAAAAGTTAGCTCAAAATGTATCAAAGACCTGGATATAAGAGCCAATACCATAAAATACTTAGAAGACAATGTGGGAAAAACACTCCATTGACCTCAGGCTCAAAAGAGATTGTTGGAGAATGAACAGCTATGGCAAAAAAGGCCAAAGTAAAACTATGCAGTTGGGACTGTGTCAGGTATAAGAGTTTCTGCACAGCAAAAAAAACCACCACTAAAACAAAAAGACAACTCCTGGAATTGGAGAAGATACTCACACAGCATATATCAGGTAAGAGCTTAATCTCCAAAGTATATAAAGAGATCACATGGGCCAACAGAAAAAGGCAAATGAACCACTAGGAAACTGGACAAAAAAACTGAATAGACACCTATCTAAAGAAGACACACAGATGGCCTACAGACATCTGAAAAAATGTTCTACATCGTATCATCAGAGAAATGTAAGTAAAAGCTACAGTGAGATACCACCTCACACCAGTGAGAATGGCCTATATCAAAAAGACTGAAAATAACAAGTGGTAGAACAGTTGTGGAGAAAAAGGAACCCTCCTATGCTGGTGGGAATGTAAATTGGTGCGTCCTTTTTGGAAAACAATGTGGAGATTTCTCAAACAAATAAAGGTGGGATCGACCATTTGATCCAGCAGTCGCACTCTTGGTTGTATACCCAGAGATACAACATCTCTAATCAGAAAAATGTCTGCGCCCCAATGTTCACAGCAGCACAGTTCACAATAGATAAGACATGGGAACAACCTAAATGCCTGTCAACAGATGACTGGATAAAGAAGTTGTGATATAAGTACTCAATGGAATTCTATGCAGCTACTAAACAAAATGAAACTGTGCCCTTTGCAACAATCTAGAGAGACCTGGAGGGCATCATGTTAAGTGAAGTAAGTCAGAAAGAGAAAGAGAACTACTGGATAGTTTTGCTCATATGTGAAATATAATGAAATGGACCAAACAGATAAACCCCAGCAAAAACTCCCAGGACACAAGATGATGACTGCCTGGGGGTCAGAGGGAAGAGGGAAGGAAAGAGGGGAAAGGCGGTGGTAAAGGACGCTGGAGCTCTGGTGGTGGATGTGGTGTGGTATGAAATACTGATTGAGATGCAGTGTTAATATTCAGAAATGAATGTCGCATTGTGAACAAGAGATGAACAATAATAAAAAAGACAAGTAAATCATGATTAATTTATCAAGTCAAGTATAGTCTTATGGTTATAAAAGCAAAGTATAAGAAGTATTGATAGGACATTATTAGACACAGCAAAGAGCTGCTTAATTCAATATTTTCAGGGATTCAAAGAAGACTTTCCAATGTGAGATTTGAAAGATGATTTGTTAGTAGTCAAATGAAGGGGAAAAGAAAGGGTAGAAGGAATAAATACAGGTAGACAAAGAACATTATGTAATCAAAAGGAATATAAAACAGAGGAAAAGAAAATGCATACTATATTTAGTTTTATTGACACTTAAAATATGAGGTACAAGTAAGACAGGAAAAGTTGAAGAGGATGAGGTCCTGGAGGTCTTTGAGTGTCTTGCCATGACACTTGGTCCTATCCTATAGGTAGTACGAGTTACGCAAAGGTGACAGAGTCAGACTTAAATTTCTCTCTGCTCACCCTCTCAGTTCTGTGAATGATAGACTTACTGGTGACAAACTTGAGTCAGGAAGGAGGCTGTCACCCAGACGCAGGCCATGGTGGATGGAAATGATAAAAGCAGGTTTTTGAGTGCTCGCTGATTGAAGCATGTCATGTCACATGTTTTTCAATACTTACAGAGACCCTGTGGCTGGGTTTTACTTTCTGTATTTTATAGACAAAGACACTGTAGCTTAAACTGCTTGTATAACTCACCTGAGATCACATAGTTTATAAGCATAAAAACCATGATTCCTACCTACATTTTGCTGATTCTAAAGCCTATTGAATTAACACTGTGCTACACTGGAATAGAAAAGTACGCCTCAGTGGCTCAGGAACTAAATCAGCATCTGGAGAACAGACCATGTAAAAGCCCAAGTACTCAGGTTCATGAGCTAGGGCTGGTGGAGCTTAGGGGACAACCAATATAAATAAATACATAAATACATATGTACATAAATAAAGATGTTTATTCCTCTCCTCCCTTCTGTCCTGCTTGCCTTAATTTCTGCCTGACTGCCTTCCTCTAAAAAAAAAAGTTAGAAAAGAAGATTAATAAGATTTGGGGCTTCTTAAGTATGAGGGAATAAGGAAGAGGGAGAAATCATAGACATTTCTTAGGTTCCTGGTTTGTATGACTGTAGATCATGAGGTCACCAACAAGCATGGCAGCAATAGGAAGAGGAACAGGCTGGTAATAATCTTTAATAATAATCTGAAATATATTTACCCATAACCCTTTTTGCTTAATATTTTAGGCTCTTATTCTAAGCATTGCTGCACCAACAATAATAGGTCTCAGCTTATGGAAAGAGGTAAGAAAATCAGATTTGTATGTTATTAAAATATACTTTATCTACAAGGTTGTGATCAATGTGTATGTAGAATACTTCAGTAGAGACCCTGTTTTATGTTATAACAAAATAAAGTGATTAGTAATTCTTTTTCATAATTAGGAACAAGATAGAAAAGATAAAACATTTTTAATATCACCTTATGCAGTTTTCTATAATTCAGTGCTATTAATTCAACTTATAATTAACAAAGGAAAATCCCAAATAAATAGTTTTTGATATTAAAAAGTATTCATCAGCTCCAAAATTTAAATATCTATAATATAAATTCTTTGGCTTATCATAATGGAACCAATTGCCAATAAACCTGTGAATTACTTGACCTGATATTTATTCATTTTTGTTTTAAGTGTATGTGTGCATGAAAGATATAACTAGTAATTATTTACTTGGTAATTTGTAAAGTTATTTGAGTCTAGGCAGTAAGTTAACCATAAAGTAGATTATTTGGACTGAGAAAAAGGAGCAGCTCACTGAAAGTATACAGAGATCTCTGACATTGACGAGAACAATATTGTAATATTGTTTGCCTTAAATTAGTCTTTTGAAGAACTCTGGAGCAATTTTAAACTTTCTAGATACTTATATATACTTTTTGGTGGATTTTGTTTTGCATTTTAGTTTTTTCCAAGATTAATGACAGAATTGACGGAACTACAAGAATTTTATGACCCAGATACAGTGGAACTTATGACCTGGATAAAGTAAGTGGTCTGTAGTGTCTGATATATCCTCAACCAGGCTACACAGGATTCCACAAATAAAGCTTCATGAAGATGAGTTCTGACATTATAGAGCACATGAGGAAGCAGTCCAATAAGATTCAGCTGTTGTTTCTGATAAACAGTGGAATTTGACCTCTAGTCATTTCTGATAATAAATTTATATAATTTTTTGCTGTGTAATAAACTACCACAAAACTCAGGCTAACAAACTAAATATTTGTTTCTTCAAGCTATTTGAGGGTCAGGTGGGTGGAGGCGGTAGAGAAGATTCATCTGATCTGAGTCAGTTTGAATGAGGCTGCATAGTCTGGCATGACTTCTCTAAGTGTCTAGTCAGCTGAGGGCATAAAATTGACTCGGCCTCACGCTTTTCATCATCTACTCTGGGTTACCCTGGGCTAATTCCCAAGGTAGTGGTTGTAGAGTTCCCAAGAGCAGCAAGAGAGGGCAAGTGTTAATGTCAGGCATGTGTTAAGTACTCACATTTTGTTTGCTATTGTTCCGTTGGTCACAGCATGTCACAAGACTAAGACCAGAGTTCCCTCTGGGAGCTGAGTTTAGGAAGAATTATTATTTTGATTTTTTGTCACTAGTCTTCCTCAATGGATGGAAGCTATGAAATAATTGCATTGAAAATGATTAAAGACATAGAAGAAAACTCTAAAACATGAAAGAGGAATGAAAAACTTAGAGTCCAGGAAACTGTGGTTGAAGAAAGAAAAAAACCTTTCTAGAAATTAGGGATGGGTATATAAAATACGTATATAAAAATGAGAATAGTCTTATTACTGTAAGTCTTATTACTGTAGTCTTATTACTTGTATGTATAAAATTTGCTTTCTACGTCACCCCTAACTGCTGCCCATTGATACTTTTTGTGAATTTTATTTACTGTTTGGAACACCATCTATTCTTTTGTTGTCATTGATAAAAAAGGAGGCTATATCTATGTGTGATTTATCACAATATTTTTAAAAACAACAAAGGCCTAAAATTGGTATTTTATATCAGACAACTGGAGATTTATATTACAGGAGTATAATTATTCTGTTTCATGTTTGTTTCCTATTAATGAGTGCTCCATGAGGAAAATGGCTGTATGCTGTCTATCTAGAGTTTGATATTATCTGTAACACTTTGTGGGTGGATGCTGAATGCTGGGTAGAGGGAGTGAATAAGTGAAAGCATTAGAGTAGTCCTTTGGGACTTGCTGATAGATTTCCTACCCTTTCAAGTGCCATCTGTCTGGGACTTTGGATCATAGTTTATAAAATAAAATTTAATCTGCATTATCTAGAGACACACGTGGGCAAAGGTTGGGACGGAGCAGGAAAGTAGATGGGTCTGGAATGAGTTTGGTTTTGGTGGTTGATATATGCCAAGGATGAATTTGAGAATTCACATCATCACCACTGAACTGATCACATTATTTAAAATAGTATATTCTTGTTACTGTCTCATTACCTGCATTATTATTTTTTTGAAGGAAAGGTGCAGGCAGGAATGAAAGTGAGCAGGCAGGCAGGCAGCCAAAGAGAGGAGGAAGAAGCATCTTTATTTTTTGTTTGTATAGTTGTTCACACTGGTGTGTCCCGCCCCCCCCCCCCCCCCCGCCCTGCCAAACTCAGGACTGAAACCAAGGTTATGTGACCTGTGCTCCTTCGGAGGTGATTGACCAGATCACTATTCCACAAGGACACGCCACCCTGCATTGTTTTATTTCATTTTTAAAGCAAAGATGCAGGCAGGAGGAGAGGAGGAAGAAGCATTTCATTTTCATAGCTGTTCACATGTTTGTTCCCCGCCGGCCCCCAGTCTTGAACCTGGGACCCTGGGATGTATGTGGGCTGCTCCCAGGTGTGCTAGACCACTGGGCCACCAGGGCGTACCCCTGCGTTTTTTTTTGACACCACTATTTCCACCTGACCTAAATGTTTATTGTCTCCTCTTGCTTCTGCTTCCTTTCAGAAGCCAGGGACCTTATTACTCTCTACCACCAGCCTTTTTATTTAAAAAAAAATTCTTTATCTTTCTGATGCATAGTTAAGTGTTCACTTTTTTTTCTTTTTAATGAATCCATCTATGGAATGAAATGAAAACTGACAATGAAATGTAAGTGTACAATATATTGTAAATTGCCTGATATAAACCAGTAACATAAATAGTATACTTAATTTTCAGCGTGTAAATTTCTGTGGTTCTTTGCAGAAGACAAGCTCCAGTGGCAGCTGTGTTTGCAGGGAGTCCACAGTTAATGGGTGCAATTAAATTATGCACTGGATGTATGGTGACAAGCTTGCCTCTTTACAATGATGATGATCTTCTCAAGAGAAATGAAAATGTAAGGCATTTTGGATTCAACCTTGGATTTTTTTTTTTTTTTTAAAGAAAAGATATAGGCAGGAATGAAGGTGAGCAGAGGAAAGCAGGCAGGAAGAGAGGAGAGAGAAGCATTTATTTATTTTATTTTATTTTATTTTTTTTATTTAAATCTTCAACTTGGTTATTCCTTCCAGCCCCCAGGATGTGAACCCAGGTCTTTGAGATAGATGTGGACTACGCTCAACCACTATTTTACCAGGGCCTGAATCTTTTTTATATCACTTTGTTTAAGTATAGTTTTGTAATAACGTATATGTTCCTAGTTAGCTGGAAAAATTCAGGCAATTTTAGAAGTTAATTAGCTTAATTTTCTTGAAAACTTTAATTTATTTGACCAAGAGGCTAACAAAAATTAAATTATTGTTTTTTGTTTTATAAATACTATTGATACGTTTCTAGGAAAAATATTTAATTTTGTACATAGCTTTAAGGGAACTGATAAACAATATTTCACAAAAGAAAACATTCTTTTGAAAATACTGTTCTCAATAAAATTATTCAAGAACTTAAAAAAAATAAAAATAAAGGCAGGCAGGCAGAAGGGAGAGGAGGAAGAAGCATTTTATTTATTTAGTTGCTCTCTTTCTTTGTTATCCCCCCACCATCCCCAAACTGCAAACCTAGGTCCTTTGGCTATATGTGTACTGCTGCCACCTGAGCCACCAGAGTGACCAGAAGATTTTTAATTTGTGTCTTGATTCACTTTGTATTTCCAAGAATTCTAAAATTCTATTTCACTGTGATTTATTTTTCATCATGAGCTGTTTTTAATAACTTACTATATAACATGAGGATATTATATAA
This sequence comes from Solenodon paradoxus, assembly GCA_004363575.1. Lineage (NCBI taxonomy): Eukaryota > Metazoa > Chordata > Mammalia > Eulipotyphla > Solenodontidae > Solenodon > Solenodon paradoxus. Next base: position 168,700 of record RJWH01000945.1, read on the forward strand.
TTCTTGTTCAGAGAATGTTATTTTGAATGTTTGGTATAGATTTAAATGAACTTCCTATCTTGAGGTAATGGCAGAACCTGAGTTCCAAATACTGTTTTTCAATTCGAGAGAATTTCAAGAAGTATTTTTTTATGCTCTACATAGAGAAGGAAGTTAACAATACAGAAGTTAGACACTGATAAGGTTAGACTCCAAGAATGCAGACTCTCGAATTAGAGACCTACACTGAAATACCGGCTCTCCCGTGTACTAACTCTGTGACCTGGACCGGCTTTCTAAATCTGCAAGTAATAATAGTTTTCACCTCCTGGTTGTGAGCATTAAATGAAATAAAGCACTATGCCTGAAGCACAATGAGTTTTTTTTTTTTTTTTAAAGGAAAGGTGCAGGCTGGAATGAAGGTGAACAGTCAAGCAGTCATGAAAAGAGAGGAGGAAGAAGTGTTTTATTTTATTTTTACTTAGTTGTTCATCTTGGTTGTTCTCCCTGGCCCCAGAAGCAACCCTGGGTCCTTGGGATGTGTGTGGACTTCACTAAGCTGGAGTCAGTGGACATAACTGCTAGTCCAAAACATATGTATATTTTTTTTAAGTGGAAAGAAAGCAGGGAGGCATGAAGGCAGGCAGAAAGGAAGAAGCATTTTATTTATTTAGTTGTTCATTTTAGTTATTCCTCTCTTGTCTGACCCTGGACTGAACGTAGGTCCTTGGGTTGAATGTGGACTAAGCCCCGGGCGAGAGTTTAACATATGAGCCACCAGGGCATGTCCAAATTAATTTATTTTATTGAAGTAACTGATTTATAAAAATTTCAGCTTAGATGTATAGGTTTACTATTCATCCAGTATATGATCACACGCCCTGCCCACCACCAAATTATCAATAGTCTTCCACCACTGTCCATTTTACCCCAAACCCCCTTGCTCCCACCCCTATCCCTGTTTCCCTCTGGTAACCTCAGTACTATTGTCAGTATCCAAGGGTTGGTTGTGGTTTTGTCCATTTGCTTTGTTTCTTTATATTCCACTCATGAATGAGATCATTTGCTATTTGTCTTTCTACTTCTGATTTATTTCTCTTATCCTGATCCCTTAGAGTTTCATCCATGTCACAAATGTCAGGATTTCATCTTTTTTAGGGCTTCGTTGTGTGCATATACCATATCTTATTATTCATTCATCTGTTGCTGGGCACTTAGGTTGTCTCCAGTTCTTGGCTCTTGTAAATAATGCTGCAATAAACCTGGGGTGCAGATATCTCTGAATTTGGGGGCTTGGGGGGTAAATACCCAGAAGTAGATAATGGGATCATATGGAATTTCTATTCTCAATTTTTGAGAAATCTCCATACTGCTTTTCTTAATGGTTGTACTGATTTACACTTCTACCAACACTGTAAAAGGGTTCCCTTTTCTCCACATTCCACCAATATTTGTTTCCTATCTAGATAACAGCCATTCTCATAGGATATATCTCATTGTTTTGATTGTCATTTCTCTAGAGAAGAGAAACATCTTTTTTGTTGTTTTGCTTTTCTTGTTGTTTTTTATTTTTTGTCCCCCTGCCTCAGGTCTTGAATCTGAGTCCTTGCACTTTACATGATCTGTACCTTAGCTACCTCAACTGTGAGCCAAGAGGTTGCGCGTAAGGAATACCTTTTCATGTGCCTGCTCTGTATGTATGTCGTCTTTGGAGAAATGTCAGTTCCTTTCTTCTGCCCTTTTTTTGATTGGGTTCTTCTGTTGTTGAGTTTTGTGAGTTCTCTGTATATTTTGGATAGTAACCCCTTGTCGGATTTATGATGTGCAGATATCTTCTTCCATTCTGTAGGATGTCTTTGTTTTGGTAATAGTTTCTCTTGCTGTTCAGAGGCTTTTTGTCTGATATAGTCCCATTTGTTTATTTTTGTTTTGGTTTCCCTCGCTACTAGAGTGGCATCCCCAAAGATGGATGTCCTGGGACATATTGACTGTGTTCTTCTTCTATATATATTATGGTTTCTAGTCTTATATCCAACTCTCAAATCCATTTTGAATTAATTTTTGTGTAGGGTGTTAGTGATCTAGTTTCAGTCTTTTGCGTGTGACTATCCAGTTTTCCCAGCACCATTTGTTGAAAAGACTTTCCTTTCTCCATCATATGCTCTTGGCTAGTTTAATGTAAAGTAATTGACAATGTATGTGTGTTTCTGTTTCTGTTCATTCAATCTAGTCCACTGATCTGTGTATCTGCTTTTATTCCAGTACCATATAGTTTCAGTTATGATCACTTTGTAGTATAGCACAAGATCTTAGAGTATCGTAATTCCACTTTGTTCTTTTTTCTCATGGTTGTTCTTTGACTACTCATTGTTTATTTTTTTTTGGAGTAAAGGTGTAGGCAAACAGGCAGGAAGAGAAGCACTTTATTTCATCTTTATTTAATTGTTCATACTGGTTGTTTTCCCCCAGACCCAAGAATTAAACCCAGGGCTGTGTGACTGGAGCTCTTCAGAGGTGATTGAACTAACCACTACTCCACCAGGGTATACTATTCAGTCTTTTGATTATATACAAATTAAAAAAAATTTTTTTGGTATCCTTGAAGAATGCCAATGGGATTTCTATGGGAATTGGATTAAATCTGTATATTTCTCTAGGTAAAAACCATATAATTTAAATTAGACACTTTTGGCACACCCTGGTGGCTCAGCGGTTATGTCTGCAGCTTCAGTGGCATAGTTCACAAAAAGCCCAAGGAACTGGGTTCACAACCCGGTGTGGGAGTACACAACCAAGATGAACATCTTGATAAATAATTGCTTCTCCTTTTTCTGCCTGCCTGCCTACTCACCTGCATTCTTGCCTGCTTCCTTCCTCTAAAAAAAAAAAAATTAGGCGTGCTCTGGAGCCTAACAGTTTAGTTCACTGCAGCACAGTCCGCATACATCCCAAGGTCCCTGGTTTAAGACTCAGGACTGGGAAGCAACTGAGATGAATAACTAAATAAAGTAAGTAGGGTGCGTCTTCCTCCTCTCTCTTCCCACCTGTCTACCTACTCACTTTTCATTCCTGCCTGTACCTTTCCTTTAAAAAAACAAAACAAAACAAAGGCACTTTCTGTAACGTGATGCATATTTGTATAATCTAGACCAATGACTCTCCACCTGGTACAGTTATTTCCCTAGGGGACATTTGGAAATGTCTGGAGACATTTTTGGGTGTCAGAACTGGAGGAAAGGTTCTGTAGGCATCTATTAGGTAAAGACCCAGATCACCACTAAACATCCTGCAATGTTTACAACAACCTCCCTTCTATCCCAGTAAAGAATTATCTCAAAATGTCCCTGTGCCAATGTTGAGAAACCCTGCCCTAGTGTGTCAGTAATGTTATTGCTGCCATTGTATAAGTAGCTTTTGTCAGTTTTCCAAAACGGAAAAAATATATAAACAGTATGTATAATCTGTACATTGGTGTAGGCTGAATAGAATAGAATCATTCCCAGTAAAACTTATTTAGCAAAATGAAATAAGTGAGAAACTGCATCACACAATGTTGAGGCGAGTGTCTTTAGCATGTCAATGAACAGTAGACTCAAAGGTCCTGCATAGAGAGCAACCATAACATGTAGTAAGTTGCTGCTGAATATTCTGCAAATAAATTGGAATCTTAGCCAATTTAGTTTTCAAACATCAGTATTTTCAGGACAGATAGTATGTGATACTTTTGTCCTAACACTTGTGTTTTTATTATTTTCTGACGGATCTAACAAGAGCTGGTACAATGTTAGCATTTAAGAAGAAAATGAGAAACCCATTATCTGATAAGATCCAGAGCTTATTTTCTCAAAGATCAGTACAATAGCAATGAAAAAACCTGTTAATCAAGAAATGAGTCTTAAGTACCTTGCTCTTATTCAGTATTTTGTAACAACGGTCAAATTATTTTTAACGTTACTTCTATATCTCATGTATAAAATAGTCTGATATAGGCAATAAAAATGATGAAAGCAATTATTGTAACACAATAATGAAAAGGAAAATGATCTACTTAAAGAGGCAAAGGCCGTTGCAACAACCTGGATTTAACTTGAGGGCTTTATGCTAAGTGAAATAAATCAGATAAAGACAGATATGCATGATGTTACGTCTATATGGAATCTAAAAAAGTTGAGCTCATAGAAACAGACTGGAGTGATGGGTATCAGGGGCTTGAGGTTGAGGAAACTGGGTGATGTTCATCAGAGGGTGCACACTTACAGGACATGATGAATAAATTCTGGGATCTAATGTAAAGTGCAATGATTATGGTTAATACTCTGTTATATACTTGAAAGTTAAGAGAGTAGATCTTAAAATGTTCTCATGACAAAAAAGAAATGGTAATTATTGGACATGATGGAGATATTAACTAATATTATGGGGTAGCTTTTGCAATACAGATGTATTGAATCAGTGCATTAAGTACCTTAAAATTATGCACTGTTGGTTGTCAGTTCCCTCTCAGTAAAACTGGGGGGTAGGGAGAAGAGCAAAGGACTTGAATGGACATTTCTCCAAAGTAGATACACAAATGTCTAATATAAACATATGCTTCCTGAAAGGACAGGAATCAAGTCTTGGTATCTTAATTTTTCACAAATAACACTCAGTATTAAGAGTATAGTAGATGTTCAGTGTATAGTTTTAATTAACACAAGTTTTAAAATCACTTAATTATTTCTTTCAGGTTTATCAGATCTATTCAAAGCGATCTGCTGAGGATATTTATAAAATACTGACATCCTACAAGGCTACTTACCTGATTGTAGAGGATGCAATCTGCAATGAGGTGGGAGCCATGAGAGGTTGTAGAGTTAAAGATTTACTTGACATTGCAAATGGCCATGTAAGTAACCACTTGGAAACATTTGTTGAGAAAAAAAATGCCTTTACTCAAACTTGTAATCTTTAAACTTTGTTTTTGGAGCTTAACTAAAATGTAATTAAAAATCGTGTAACAATCAGGGGGCTAAAAAGTAGTTTGAAGTAGTTTTTCAATGTACAAAAAAAAAGTTGGGCATTTTTATAAAAAATAATAATTTTACCAATACCTGAATTTCTTACTGTACTGTACTTGAGCAGTTCAACATTTATAAACAAAAAATGGCACAATTTGATGTAAATGATGATTTTCTTTTAACTCATAATGATATAAAGGGCAACTGGTTGCATTTTTCACTTCTTCACCTGCAGTAGAGATACTTTATTTATGACAGCTAAGAAGACTGACTGGAAAATTTGTATGTCTGTGTTAGTATTGCCTGGGAAAGCTGGGGGTGGAGGAACTTTGGAAAAGTTTAGTCGGTCATTCTAATGCGTTCAGGTTGCAGCCAAGATTTTTTTTCCTGTCTCTTCCTATATAATTAATCCTTTGTCTTACCCTCGGAAATGAGAAATTAGTTTTATAATTTTCACTTTTTTTGTTCTTCATGACCTCTTAATCTTGTAATAGAAAAATTCTGTTTTTCTGCTGCATATCTATTGACTTTTCTGTTAGTACTTGATATCTGTGGTCTTTGGCTTAGGGGTGACAAAATAGAATTTAAACATCAGTTATTTAATAATTACGGCTGTTATTGCTCTCTGCTATATGGGACTTTTTTATTCTGCACTTGGCTGCCTACCTTTTTACTCTCTTTTGAAGCTCAGTTAGCTTCTTTCATGAAATGCCAGGCACAGACTTAAACTAATCCGTCCTTTTACTTTAAACTTAGTTCTGACATCTTTTCTAGACATTAGAATTATATTTAGTGTTCTATTAGAAAAATCCTTCAAACTAACTAAACTGTCTTAGTGAGTATCATTAAGGTAAGAACATACAGGTTTGCACTAGAGCCATGTGCTGGTAGAATAGTGGTTTACCAGCTGCCTTCAGCCCAGAATGTACACCACATATCCCAAACACTCAGGTTCAGGACCCAGGGCCAGAATGAAAATCAAGATGAACAACTGAATAAAATGAAGTGCTTTTTCCTCCTCTCTCTTTCTACCTGCCTGCCTCTGCTCACCTTCATTCCTGCCTGGAGCTTTCCTTTTAAAAAACGTACTTGCTTACTAGAGTAAGTGAGCTCTATACACGGAGATGAGTTTGAATATATATTAATAAGATAATATGTCTGTTTATTAGCTTTTGTAAGCTCAATGGTAAGTTTCTACAAAGGCATGCCCATGGACTATGTAGATATAGCTTTCTAAAAATAATTTTTTTTTTATCCCCAACCCCTGGACTCAAAACCATGATCCTTGAACTTTATATGGTCTGTACCTTAGCTGCCTCAGCCACTTCAGCCAGAAGGGTACACAGCCTTCTAAATATCAGAATTAAATGTTTTCATGCTTAGAAACACTTTATTTTGAGTTCTCAAACTTAGTGAGAATCTCCAGAGTTTCCTAATGACTTTTATGAAGCGGCTTCTATTTGCTAAACAGTGTGAGATAGTCTGTGTTTAGCAATAACATATTTTTATATATAGTCACTTGTACTGTGATTGCATTTCTTCTATAAATTTAATAAGCTTTTTAATATTCTGTTTCATATTTTTTGGTAGGTGGTTTGCGAAGAAGGTGACAAGTTAACCTACTCAAAATATGGGCGATTTTGTCATGAGGTCAAAATTAATTATTCTCCATATGTGAATTATTTTACTAGAGTATATTGGAACAGATCCTACTTTGTATATAAGATCAACACTGTGATATCCTTTCAGTCTTGAAAAATAGCAGAGTCTTCATTTCAAAGACTTATACCACCTGAAGTAAAATTCTGTTTTCTTGTATCAATGTGGTATCTTGGGAAGCAGAGTATGGACATTTGAAATCTTGTTGCTGCTTTTCCCTGCCAGCTGTTAACTAGATCCAGAGTTCTGTGGGAAACAGAAGATCAAGCATTACTGTTCATATTAAAATGTCAGATCTTCCACTGTGCAGTATTCCAGCCCAATGTTTTCCTTACTGTTACATAGTCTTTAAAGGTTTGACCTTCTAAATTCTTGTAAAATTTTCCTTAGAAATCTTCATTCTATCATAACATTGAGCTTGAATTTGAATATGTTCAAGGTCAGATTATATCTTTTAAACATGACATGTAATAAATACTTAATGCGATAATTACAAAATGAAAAAATTTATTTTCAAGGCAATTTCTGAAAGTATTTCATTAACTGAAATTAATAAAAATCTAATTTCAGTGTTAGCTGAAAATATATGGCATTCAAATTAAAATGGAAATTACATAAAGAAAAGTGATATTTGTGGATACACATAAAGATATATCTGGATTTTCCATGCTATTGCTCTAATCTGCTGCTTATATAAATGAGCACTTAGTAATATCTAGTGCATGATATTGCATTATTTTATGATTGTCTATTAAGTGTTTAGCTTTTTCACTTATGCCTATAAATTTGATACCAATTTAATCATGGTAAAACAGTAACTCTTCTTACCTATATATTTTTAGAAATAGACATTAAAAATGTTGTTAGATTTTTCAAAAATATGGATATGGGATATCTGTTCACAGGTTTTCTACTGAAGTATCAAGTAAAAATTAAATCTTTTATCAGATTAAGAATACACTAAAATGAACAATTTCTGGAGATTATGCACATGCTGTTAAACATACCTCTGCATACTGATAAATTTATTCTAAAACAACAAGTGCTGTTATTTATGAAATTGTGATGCACTCTTCAACTTTAAGAACATAATGACAATTATAACATTTACAACATGGGTTTTGCAATCGAAATGCTGTATTGCTTTAAGTTAAATATTTTCATATTTTAATCATTTATTAAAATAAATTCTTAAGTAATGAATGTGATCTGGCAAAAAGGACAGGTATCATTTTAATGAGATAGGGTACATGTTTAGTTTTACTTTATACACCTGTTTAATTAACGGATTTTCCAAATGTTCGCTTGTTACGGTGATTATAAAATTAACGGTTTCAGTACTCTGAATTACTACATTAGAAGGGAGCAACTTTCCACTATTTTTAAAGTACAAAAGCACATATATTCTTGGATCAATTGTAAAATTTTTGTTTTTTCAGAGCTTAAGAAGTGTGATGTGCTTTCATTTTATTTGTTCTCATTTCATACTTTTATTTAATTTTTAAACAATTATTTAAGCTAGATGCAGGCAGAATATTTCAGTTCTCATACATCTTAGTAGTTAGTCACAGTATTTAGCTTCAAACATTATGACATTATTACCATAGTTCCCTATTACACAGTAGTCACATAGTTTTTGTGATTAAAGCATATAAAGCAATGTGATTTAAAAGCCAGCTTGCATATTTGAGGGGTGAATAAAGCATCCTACTTTCTATGTAGCATGAAACATTTAATTGAATAATTATTGATTAATGTTATCAAATATGCTGAATTAGTTTTGATGTGGTTTTTTTTTTTAGTTTTTAATTTTTTTATATGAGTAAGTTGTTTTTGTTTGTCAACTTATTTCTTAAATAAAATAAATTTGGAGAAGTTTTTAATTGAATTTTTAAAGAATTTTATATTCAGCATCAATTGAGAAGGAAAATATAAGTTTTGTTATAAGAGTAATAGTATTGGATATGAGAGATAGATTTGTGCATCTATTTTAACTGTAGTTAAAACAATAGTACTAGAAAATGTTGAGTCTGGAGCATTTAATTTCCTTATGTGAAGAATAACAAATTTTTAGGAATTCTGGAATAATTTTATTTGGGTAACAATGGTTGTTAGATATGACAATAAAGATCTGTAATGAGAGGAGCAAAGTTTATGGTTTTTAGTGAAAAGAATTTCTTGAAGAATTATTTTGCCCCTGATGTTGCAAAACTGTGAAACAAGTGCCTTAACTTCTTTATTTCAAAGTTTACCTTTTATTTTCAAAAAAGTTAATTTCTTCTTTTTCCATAAGAAAAGTTAACTTTTTCCTCATTTTTAGATACAGAGGAAGAACGAGTTCTCACTGTGCTGTTTTTAATTATTAACTTTAATTCAATAATAAGCAAATCTTTGTGAAGGATAGGGATGGGGTTTCTAGCTTAATTTAGTTTCCCAAATGTCAAACAATCAAAAAACAAAACAAAACTTGCCTGATAGGAATATGTACTGACTGGTTTATATTTTTCTAACACTGGCATCTGTAAATTGGTGCTTTTTTGTTAGATTAGTAACTGAGTTTTATAACCTAAGGAGTATGTATTGCATTTCAGAACACACGCGCGCACGCACACAGTATTTTTATTTCAGGATAATAACTCAAATCACTAGTAGCTTCAGTGTCGTGTGACTCTTCCAGACAGTGCAGATTGACTCAAGGAAATGGACGTCAAATTGTGTTACAAGTTGGAGCTGAAACATCCTTTTAAAAAACTAGGTATTTCTTGAAAGTCACAGTGAACAGCCATCTTAGAAATTTGTGTTGTTTTTTGAGAAACCCAATTTTTTTTTGCCTTTTCTATTTTTGCTTTTGTTTTTTTCCCGTCCATCCCCACGTCAAAGTCCACGATATTCATAGCCTGTGCCTTAGCTACCTGAGCTATGCGGGGGCACGACTTTTCTATTTTTGAACTGTTAAAACATTTTGATGCCTTTTGTGACTAAAAAGTAATGCCTTTCTAAAATTGCTGGAATTTGTAAAAGTTGTATGTAAGTTGATCTTTTTGGTAAATATTTTAAATGCATGAATATTTAAAGAGCATATGTTGTAAATTATTCTGTATATTTAAGAACTTTTTTTAAGACAACTACTTCCTGATTTACAGCTCAGTATATTCTCTCTTCTTTTGTCTAACTTTTAAATGCAGTCTACTGTTGCTGTTTGTTTATAGTTTTAGATTCCAGTATAAAACTAACAGCTCTGAAAAGTTGCAAGTGAAATTGAACAATTTCTTATTGTAACAATGACTCATACATTTTTGAATGTATAGAATTAACACTTTAGATGAAACTAGATCTGAATTTTGCAGAGGAAGATATTTGACTCAACTATTTCCTCCCATTTAAGATTTCTAAATATTATACTCACTGTTTTTCTATAATTTTTGACTTTTAAAGGAAAGGTACAGCCAGGAATGAAGATGAGTAGTTAGGCAGGCAGGAAGAGAACAGAGAAGGAAGCATCTTTATTTTATTTTATTTAGTTGTTCACACTGGCTGTTTCCCCTGAGGCTCAGGACTGGAACCCAGGGGTATGTGGCTCGATCCTCTGGAGGCAATTGACTCAACCTCTACTCCACTAGGGTACTTCTTCACAATTTTTTAAAAGGGCATTTTAGAACAAAATTTGCTGAATTTGCTTGACATCTTTGGCACCTTTGGTCATTTCTGTTTATGAGTCTTTCAGAATTTGCAGTATTATAATTTTGCATATATAATCCTATGTGCAGTTCTAATACACTGACACCATAGGTGCACTGAACATCTGACAACTACATGTATTTAGAGGATAATGGTATCAGAGAGAAACAAACATTTCTGTCTTACAGTTTGAAATATCTCATAAGCATCCCTTTCATATTTTAAGTTAATAGCTTTGTACAGCCGTTAACAAAGATGAATTCAACCTCTTTGATGTCTGTTAACTTTTTTTTTTTTTGACCGCCCCCAGCTCAAGTTTTGAACCTGGGTCCATGGCTTTCATAGCCTGCAGTTTAGCCACCTGAGCCACAAAAACAAACTTGTGTGTTAACTTCTAGATCATATCTACAGCATGTATATTTAAATCAAATGTGTTTCCGCTGTAACTTAAGTTTACATCTTTGCAAAAGTATAAAAGTTAATTTCCATAAATATAAATCCTTTAAGGGAATTGGGTTAAACCTGTTTACTTCAGATTTTATAACATTAAATGTACTGTTACCAAGAATGAAATTTATTTCATGCTTAATTATACTCCTTGTTTTGCACAATAAAACTTTTCAGAATTTTAAGTTGCCTTTTATTTATATATCAACCTTTTTCGTTACAGCTTTGTTAAGATGTAATTCACTTACTATACACTTCATACATTTTAAGTTTACAGTTAACAGTTTTTAGTATATTCAGAGTTGTGTACTTATCACCACAATTTTAGAACATTTTCATCATAGATGGATATTCCATATTTATCAGTTTATGGACATTCGAGTTGTTTCCACTTTGGCTATCATAAATAATGCTGCTATGAACATTCATTTAAAAGCTTTTGGATGACTATGTTTTCATTTTTCTTGGATCTATAGCTAAGATTAGAATTTCTGGGTCATGTAGTAATTGAGGAACTGCCAGACTTGTTTTTAAAGTGGCATACTATTTTACAATCCTGTCAACAATTTATGAGTTTTCCAGTTTCTCCACATCTTCGCCAGTACTTGTTATCTTTCTCCTTGATCATAATTTGTGGGTGTGAAGTGATACATCATTGTGATTTGAATCTGCACATCCATCATGACCAGTGTGGAACATTTTCCCCTATGCTTGCTGGTCATTTGCATATCTTCTTTGGACTAATACTCAATTTTTTTGTTGATTTAAAAAATTTTTTTTTATTATTGAACTGTTAAAGTATATATTCTAAATCTAAATCCTTTATCAAATGTACGATTTGGAAATATTTCCTCCCATTCAATGGATTTTCTTTTACTTCCTTGATCACTTCCTTTGAAGCCCAGGCTTAATTTTTATTGCATTGTTTAATATGTTATTTATATTTTATCTAATTGATACAGCATTTTTACCATTATTATTTGAAGTTGATCTCCTTGTATGTCTCCATCTCGGAGTTTCTTAAGCTTTTTAGTTGTATACATTAAGAATTTTTTAAATTGGAACTTCTGATAATTCCTCTTAAACATGTTGGTGTACTTAATAGTAACTTATTTTTCTGAGTCTCTTCAATTTTTTTCAGTTTTTCTTCTGTTCTTTGGATTGAATAACCTCTATTAACCTATCTTCAAATTTGCTAACCTGTCCACTCAAATCTTGTGTTAAATTCTTTGTGTATTTTTCATTTCAGTCATTATAATTTTCAACTTCAGAATTTCCACTTGGTTATTTTTTCTCGTATCCCTAAATTATTATTCTCTGTAGCAACTCTGGATATTAACAACCAACCCCCTTTCCCCTGGAGCTTATTGTGGTGGTTAACGTTCATTTCTTTTGTATCTGGCTATGTGAACTGAAACAGCAGCTTCTGAGACACCTCTCACTGAGGCACCTATGGGGTTAAAATAAAAACACTAACAACTTTTTAATTTTCCCTTTCCCCAATATCACTGAATGCTCAAGTGGCAGAGAACTGAGGTAGCAGAACAATCGGACCTCAGGAACTGTCTCATCAACCAGGGTCCATCCTCCAGACACCACCAGACGGCAATGCTCTAGACACCTAGCTCCAGGACAATCAGCTGATCTGCTCACTCATTTCCCCTTTTTGTGCCCCTTTAAAGCCCCTTGGAACTTGAAACGGTCTTTGAGACAATAGTTCATCTTCTCAGGTTGTTGATGTCTTGATTAAATCATTTCCAATCTACCAGTGCTCCTTGATGGTTGGCTTTTTGGCATTCAGCAGCCAAACCTGGGTTAGGTAACTGAATTTTTTTTTTTTTTTTTCTTAAGGAAAAGTGTAGCCAACAAGAGAGGAAGAAGAAGCATTTTATTTTCATTTTCATTTAGTTGTTCGCACTGGTTGACTGAATGTTTTCCCACCAGATCTGGGACTTGAGATCAGGGGTCTGTGGCCTTGCATTCCTTCAGGCGATGGACCTGACTGCTGCTCCACCGGGGCGTGTCAACAGCTGGACTGTTTTAATGACATCTGTTCCCTCCAGTTCGTGGAGCCTCTGATGTTGGTCATCAGAAGTCACTGCCACGGACATGCACACTTCGCATAATGACCATGGTTTTAATAGGGCCCCTTACTCTTTCCTTGGTCCTCTCCATCTCTTCAGCCCCACTAGTCATCGCTGATTGCTCTGTTGATTCCACAACCCCAGAGGGTGGAGGTGTACGGCATGCATTTCTCCACAACCTAATGCAATTAAATCCTTGAACAAAAATGAATGAACAAAATCTCTGGAGCTGGGCGTGGAGATGGCATGCATCCCTCTGAGTAACACTCCTACTTTAAGAGCAGGCAGCTAATTGGACGTGGTAGCTAGCCTCTAATCTTTTTGACAAGCCTCTCCTGATGTGGAACCTCTGCCTGGCAGTTAGCTGGAGTGCCAGTAATCCCAGGGCGCTCGGTTTACTGCCGCATGCCTGAGCTGCAGCCTCAATCTTGGCCCCGCTTGTTTGCAATTTAGTCTGCAGCACATAAATTCTCACATAAACATTCTGGTGGTCTCCCACTCCCAGGAGGAACTGTAGCCCTTGACTGGGAGCTGAGGGCCAGCAGTAACTGTACAGCTGTACCCACCTGGAGGGGAGTTCCATCCTGTTGATCAAGGAGGGGTTGGGTAGTGGCCACAGGGGTTCAAAGACTATAGACTCTGGTTGTTTGTTTTAATTGAGTTTTCAAGTTTTTTGAATAAATACTTCTGTTTGCTATGTGCCCTTTGGTCAATTTCCAAAGAATTGAAATTGTGTTTAAAAAATAGTAATGGTCACTATATATCCTTCTTTGACAGGGAGCAGCTTACTGTCCTTTCAGATGTGGGATTGTATATGTGAATTTTAAGTCTATTGGTGACTGGAGAAAAAATTAGCAGATGAGATACAGTAGTTACTAATTGGCTTTCTCTCTTCATAGTATCATTGGTAAGGAAATAAAATTAATGTAATTAATCATTATTGCTTACCTGAAAAATTGTGACTAGAGCTACTGAACAAGAGAATAGCTATGTATTAACTTGATAAACTAAATGTCTCATTGGAATGAAAAATACTAGAGTGATTCCTACAAATATTCAGTTATAATACTGTTTAGTGGATTTCATAACAACAGTGGCAAAGTACAATAAAATGACTATAACATATACTATATAGGATAATTGTTGAGAAATAAATTTGATCTTAATAAATCATTTTAAGTTCCTGCCATGTAACAGTTCATAAAGTAATCTATAATTATCTCAATGTCAAGTTTTTTTTTTTCATTCTTGATACATAGCAGTATAAGCACTTTCACAGCTCTTATATAATATTATCTTTCTTTAAATAATATTTTTTGCATTTCCTGGATATTCTCATTTTTTTCCACATCAGTGGGGTTTTTTGTTTTTTGTAATTGTTGATATTTATTAAATCTTGTGTTCACAATCTACATTCATTTTTGAATATTGACATTGTATCTCAATCTATTATTTCACACCACATTCTCAGTATTATCTTTAAAAAATCATTAAGTATTGTATTAGAAGTTGATTCTTTAAGAGTTAACTCTATGGATTGGCTTATTAAATAAAATATATGTATAATGGACCCAGTAACAAATACATTTATATGATTCTAAGAACTTGTAATTCTTTTAAGTTAAAAAATGTGCAAATATATATATATACATATATATGAGAATTTCTTTAACCCCCCTACTTAGGATTAATATTAACAAATTTATCACTTTATTATCTTTTAAGATTGGATTTTAGTTTTCAGTTATCTTTTTATTCTTTCAAAGGAAAGGTACAGGAAAAAATGAAGGTGAGTAGGCAAGCAGACTGGAAGAGAGGAGGAAGAAGCACTTTATATTTAATTGTTCACATTGAATTCTTTATCCGCTAAAAGGATATAATCTTCCATGTTTTTGAATTTGGTTTCTGGAGCAGTGTATTATCTCCTTGCCATGGCACAATGCCTTGAGATCTCAGAACCTGTATTCTCTTTCTTCCCATGAAGCTCTTGAAACTGACCTGTGTGTCTTTTTTTGACCAGCAGGTGGAAGGCAATATGGCTTTGTGTCATCTTATCTAAATCTGTTTACCTATCTATCTCTCTCCACAGTGAGATATATAAAATATTTGTATTTACATATTTGTTTTTGAAATAGAGGCAGGAAGGAAGCAGGAATGAAAGTAAGCAGGCAGGCAATCAGGCAGGAAGACAGAAGAGAAAGAAGCATTTAGTTACTTCATTTTTTGTGTCCCCACTCACCCCCACCCCTGGTGATGAACTTAGTTCCTTGGGCTTTACTTGGATTACACCAGCCTATGTGATATATTTTGACTCTTGCAGGTTTCCATAATAAGATCACTTACTGAGTCAGACAGGTGGAGAATGGCTGCTGGAGAGGAAGGAACAGGAAAGGTGGGGGGTAATTAGCTGTAGTAGGAGGCTGGGTGGGGAGTCACTCATTCTGCGGGTGACAAGGGACTCAGTCCTCCTCTCGGGATCCTGGACCTGGGTCTCAGCAGACTGCAGGCTGTGCTGTTGGTGCTCCTCATGGCTCCAGCTGGGATCCCAAAGGGGCAGGGGAGGGGGAGTGCAGCCACGCTGTTATCATTGCCAGTGCGTAGACTGGGGTCCCAACCTACACCCCTCCTCTTTGGTCTTCAGCCAAACCCCGCATTTATTACCACCCAATCTTTCTTCTCCCTTCCTCAGGACTTGAGGTTGGGTCCACTGCCTTGCTCTTGCCATCCTGTCTGCAGCCTCTGTTGCAGCCACCACAGCAGCCAAGTGTCTCCATCCCCCTTCAGTTGCATAGATGTGTGCAGCAGTGCCTCAGGCAATCTTCCCAAAGCGGCTCTTGTTCCCTGAGGTTCTGGGAGCTGCAGCCTCACCACAATGCTCCCTAATGGTATTGCTTCAGTGAAGAAATGTTAGCTGTTTCTCTTAGAAGTGAAGCAGGGAACATCCTTGGTCACCACCTTGGGCAGATCTTTGTCTGAAAAAAGTTTTGGAAACTAGGCTTCTGCTATATTGAGTGAAGTCAGCTGCTTGCTCAAAACTGAATCTCTGTCTTAGTCAATTGGAATTCCTCAACGGCATGAAAAAATAAAGGAGTAAATATGACCTGTGGTGCCCTGGCTGATATGCTACTATGACAATATTTTTCTAGCTACTGATACTGTCCTAAAATCCTAGGGTTCAATTCTAAAAGTACACCTTTGTCTTGTATCAGTATGGAAAGAACTTTTATGCTTGAAAGCCTATTAAGTATAAAAGTGTCTTGCTTGAAAGTAAAGACTAAAATGCAAGTTCCTATTCTCCAGATCCCTGGTGGACAGAATGGCATGTCAGACCATCAACCAGCCGAAGGGGCCATGTGCTATCTCCCTCTGAACCCTGGAAATCTAGGAATGGAGGCCGGTGTCAGGCCCAGTTCTTGACAAGTCTGTTACTGTAGAAAAGATTATAAAGGAAGGTGGCATGAAGTTGACCAGGGGAAAGTCGAAAGACCTTAGGGACTCACGACCCCAGTTCTGCAAACAACATCTGTGTGTTCTTTTTCTGAGGTAAATATGTTCTGTGTTCTATGTTCAGTTATCCACTCAGGTCGGCACTAAAAATGGGTAATAAGAAGACAGATGTTTGCAACATACACACTGTCCTATGAGAGCTTTAAGTTTAATATTAGTTGTAAACCCTAGAACATAGCAGTAACTCATAAGTATCTTAGGAGCTATTTAATAATTCTGCAGGTCAAATAAAGGAAAGATTAAGAGTTTAGGGATGTGGTTTATAAGGCAGCATTTACATGCAAAATGAAGTCACTGCATGTTCAATAAAACAATTTATTTAGTTAGCAAGTATTTACTGGGTGCCTGTTATGTACCAAGGACGGTGCTGTGTAAACATTGCAACCATCATCTTGCTCTCTCCTCCCAATCCCCAAGAGCTGAGAATCTAGGAGGGAAGGCTTTTCTTTAAATTTGCAAGGAGTTCAGAAGAGGGCCAGGATGGGGACGCACAGTGCTATGGCAGCATATGATGAGTACCTGCCTGGTCAAGATGCTGGGGAAGCCTGCAGAGAAGGTGAACAAACGTAAGTAAGAGGAAATACTGTTTGCTAGCCAGAGGTTTCACTTATCTCCTTTTCTATTTTTGAAAAGAAATGCTATATAGCAGGAATGAAGGTGAGCAGAGGCAGGCAGGCAGGAGAGAGGAGAAAGAAGCATTTTATTTATTTTATTTAGTTGTTCAGATCTTGGGATGCATGTGGACTGTGTTTGAGGGACTTAACTGTTAAGCCACTGAGGCTCGCCTTCTTATTGTTCTTGAAAGATCTATTTGTGAAGGTCCCTGTAAAGATGTGATTCAACTAGGTGCTGCAAGATAGCTTGTATAAAGAATCTATTACTTCTCCAAAGAGAAGCCTCATGTCCTATTCTACACTGGGAACAATCAACGCAGGCGATCCCCTTGTTTGTACTACTGGTAAATATGGACACTACCTGAAGAGGCCACAAGATGGCAGTGTAACATTAGCCTCTTTCCCTATCCCAACCTACTGTTTTAAATCATCTGTTCGTAATTGAATTGTATTGCATTTGCTTCTTTAAAAAAAAAAAATAAATAAATGAGCTGGATTCAAATTACTTTTAGGTGATTCTCAGAGGTCCTTATGAAAAAAATCTTCACCTTAGGTTTACCCTGGTGGATCAGCAGTTAGGTCAATCGCCTCCAAAAGGAGCAAGCCACATATCCCTGGGTTCGAGTCCGAGGCTTGGGGGAAGCAACCAGAGTGAATAAACTAAATAAAAATAAAATTCTTAAAAAAAAAAAATCTTCACGTTATCCCACTCATGTGGAATATAAAGAAACGAAGAAGAGGTCAGAGAAGGAAAGAGGGAACAAGTTGGTGATAAAAGACAGTTGAACTCTGGTGGTGGGCATGATGTGAAACACAAACTGAAATACAATTTCAACATCTTAAAATGAATATAGCATTTAAACAAGAGAAAGATGAATATTTAAAAAAATGAAACAAAAAGAACTAACAAATCAAAAGCCAACCCTTAGACATTGACAAACAGAAGAGGTTACCAGAGGGGTGGGGGTTTGGGGTGGAAGCAAGTGGCGATGGGGCCCAATGGACAGCGGTGGAGGACTATGGGAAATGTGGTGGCAGGTGCAGTGCGTGGCCATGTATTTGATGAGGAGTGAACCTACAGATCTAAACTTGTATTATTTTGTAAATCAAAGTTACCTCAATAAAGTAAATAAATCCATTTCATCTTTAGGTTACGTAATAGTACTCACAGCTCTGTTTTTTTACTTCCTCTCTCATTGTAACTTTAGTGCCCTATACCCTGTAATAAGTGGCAGAAATCTCAATTTCAGAAGGGTAAAGTCTACGACCTACCTGAAGAGCAATAAAGCTGGGAGGATGCAGGAGAAACCATGTTAAATTATCATGAAGCAGGAAAAGGAGAATATGAGCAGGTACTGTGTTGCTTATTATCAACATAAAGTAGAAACTTCTACTTGAATAATTGGTGAACTTATAATACAGAATATGAATATAGTAAGATATAATGATTATTATAAAACTCTTTGCTAGAATTTCCTTTATTCTTATGATGTTGCTAAATCTGCTACCACATCATATATGAGAAAGTGATGGTTTCTTAAAGGATACTTGCAATTTGACTATCTGGATCATATCTGTTAATTTTTCAAACTCTAATTTATTAAAATCCATTGATCTGTCTTGCAATTTTAATGGATCATGTACCCATACACTGGGAAAATGTTGATTGGTTAGCTGAGTTATGATGAGCCTACAAAAACTGAAATTTTATTACACAATATAAAAACATTTTTATTAACATCACCATCTATCTTATCAGAAAAGTTTTTAAGAATTGGGAAGTTGTCAAGTTCAGTTTTCAAAAATTCTAAGTTTTATTTGAGAACTCAAAATTTTATCATACTAAGACTGTCAGTTGTTGTCCATGAAATTACAGGCTCTCTTTGCTTTTTGAAAGAAAAGTTTGCTAAATACCCAAGAATGAATAGTCATAATTAGCCCTTATTCTTTTAAGTGAAAATGTATTTCATGAAAAAGCTGCGTGACGCTCACAAATAAACGAGGGATTTTAAGTAAATCTGATGAAAGATTTTCATAATGAAAAATAAATCATTACTGAAAGATATAAAATAATATTTTAATAAATGGAAAGGTGATATGATTATGGATTAGGAGACTATATTAAGATGTAAATTCTTCCCCAACATTTTCTAGAAATTCAAATGCATTTTTTTTTTTTTTTTTTTTTTTAAGGAAAAGTGAAGGCGGGAATGAAGATGAGCAGGCAGACAGCCAGAAAAAGAGGAGGATTTTATTTAGTTGTTCACATTATTTTGGATTATTTCGACAAGCTTATTCTTAAATTTGCATAAAAATGTAA
Organism: Solenodon paradoxus; assembly: GCA_004363575.1. NCBI lineage: Eukaryota > Metazoa > Chordata > Mammalia > Eulipotyphla > Solenodontidae > Solenodon > Solenodon paradoxus. The sequence goes on from RJWH01000945.1 coordinate 187,985, forward strand.
AGGACCTAGAGTCCTTAAAGACTAATAGAAGTGGAAGAATTACTCTTTCAGATATTAACTTACTACAAAACTACTTTAAAAGACAGTGTGTGGTGTTTGTCTAGAGAGTGACGCATAGACCAATGGAAACCAAACAGAAACTCTAGAAACAGATTCATGCATAAAAATTCATTTGAATCCTGAGAAAGTCATCACTGCAATTCAATAGGAAAAAGATATTATTCCAATAAATTATGATATGGAACAAAATGAATTTTGACTCAGACATATAAAAACAATTACAAGTGGATCATAGACCTGAAAATGAACAGTAAAATAAAGTTTCTAGGCAGGAAGAGCGAGGAGGAAGAAAGCACTTCATTTTTATTTAACTGTTCACCAACTACCCGTCAGCTAAAAGCTGAAATCTGCACCCCCTCAGAGTCCAGATGTAGCATTTCTTCCTACTCCCAGACATCTCTCCTCAATAACCAGTCCTGCACCCAGGCATCTCATAGGCTTCCTGCCTTCATAGATCATCTCACATTCCTGTGTCTTCATCTTTTCCCTCTACTGGATATTTACTATCAACACCTAAAAATGTTCGTCTTTTTCCTATTATACAAGAAAAATAAGAAAAGGGAAAATACCCACCCCCGCCACAAATTCCATCTTCATTTTTAATGTGCTGCAATCCATTCTCTGCACAGAAGCCAGAGCAATATTTTTGAAAGTTCAAACTGATGTTACTCCCCTAAAAGACTTCCAGTGCCTTCCTGTTAGAACAAAATTCAAATAAACACTGTAGAATTAACCCTTTACTTCTGTTTCTCCTTGTCTTCTCTCCTACTCACTGAGCTCCAATACAGTTCTCCTATCTGCTTCTGGAATTTGCCAAACCTTTTCAGGCCTACCCTTTCCTAACCTGTTCTGTATATTGTAGCGATAATGGGCTTGATAAAAACAAGTCCAAATCTTAGCATGCCCTATATGACTTAAGATAATGAGTCTCAACCAACCTCTCCATTACTTTCCCCACACAATTCTATTATTCCTTTCTCTCCATAGGTTGTGTTAGAATTATTCAGTTCCTCTAAACTGCCAGGCTTTGTCCTACTTCAGGCCCTTAGACAAATCCCTTTCTCTGTTGGGCAACCTTTGTTGGCAAATGATAACTCTGGAACTTTAATATCTTCATTGGTTAAAAAAAAAATGAAGGAGGAGGAGAAAATGAGAACTGTGTGAAACAATTTGGAAAAAAAAAAGGCAATATTTTAGCTATATTTATTGATATTTCTAGGTGTTAGGCCCTGTTTAAAAAGCTCACCTGTATTTCATTGCTTTTAATTCTCTTAACTCTAAGATTAGGCAGTATTATTCCTAAGATTCAGAGTTTATATAACTCAAGCTATATAAGGGAAGAAGGGGAGTAGTAGGCAGGCAAGAAGAAACATTTATTTAATTTAGTTATTCATCTTTGTTGTTCCACCCGGGGTCTTTGGGAAGTATGTGAACTGTGGCTGGAGGCCGAGAACTTACTTGCTAAGCCAAGACAGGGCATTGCGTTTGTACTCTTAACATAGGAACAAGTGCATTATCTATGAATACACATTTCTCAACTGTAATCGTCTGTAAATATAGATAATATTCTATATATTCTAGAGTATATTCTAGAATGTCTATTCTAGAATGGAGGTGGCTGTAAAATGGGTTTAACAATAACTCTAGTAAGGATAGTAAGAGGATTAATTAGATGTTAAATGCTCAGAGCTAGTCATGAGAAACGGCAGAAAAGCTGCCATCCCTGGGGGCGGGGACTCTGTTGCCCAAGACTCAGGTGCGAGGAGATCTCGAAAATAGGGAAACTTAAAGCCCGGAAGACAAACTTTGCCTGGATCACAGTTTGAACTTGTAGTGTTCCCTGCCTTTTACGAAGACAATGAGGCCCGTTGCAACCCTCGAAAAGGCTATTTCATTTGCTACCTGAGAAATTCTAAGCGCTCGGAGACAGCTCACCCGAGACGTGGCTTCTCCAGCCGTCTCCTAGGGCAACCGGGAGAAGGCGTGGTCTATGATTGGTCCCTCCCTCTTTAGTTTCAATTCAGACAACGATTGGTCGAGTGAAGCGACGGCGGGGCGGGGAGGGGGAAATCCAGCAGCCGTTGGGCCGGCCCGCCCACGCCGCCATTTTGGGTTGTGTGTGCGTTTCGGGGCGTTGTGTGTGCGGCCTTCTTCCGGGCCGGTCTGCAGATCACAGGCCCAGGTCCGCGTGCGGGTGTCAGGTTGGAGCCGGGAAGCGTTCCTGGGGGTAGCGGCGGCGGGGGCAGGATGAGCGCGGAGGCGGCGGACCGGGAGGCGGCCACCTCCAGCCGGCCCTGCACCCCGCCGCAGACCTGCTGGTTCGAGTTCCTGCTGGAGGAGTCACTGTTGGAGAAACATCTGCGCAAACCCTGCCCGGGTAAAAGAGGCGTCTGCAGCCGGTGGATAGCGGGACCCGTCCACCGTCGCTGGCCATCGTGCTCCCTCCACCCCGCGCCTGCCTTCTTAATCTTGAAGCGGCGGCCTGAGGCGTGGACGCGAGCGGAGCCCTGGCTGGGCCCCCTCCCTGTGCATTGAACATCTCGGTCCGGGGGTGGGTGACACCGCCGTTGGGGACCAAAGGAAAGTTCAAAGCAAAGGCCCTTCTTCACTCTCTCTCCCTTTGGGACGTTTACTGTTTAGGGTTTTTGCACCTGCGAGTCTTGTGATAGTTTGGCTGACTTGAGCTCGCCTCTGTACAGAACCCTGGGCTGTGATCACTTTGCGGAGACGGCAAGAAATTAGATGTTCTAGTGCGTGCGGTTCCTGACGTTAATTAGTTACTTCTTAGTCTCTTATTTAACTGCCTCTTTGTTCAGCGAGGGGATTTATTCCGAGGGTATCTTTTCCAAAGTGAGACTGTAAATTAAAATAAGGAAACTTTTGAAAGCAAGACATGCTATAGAAATGCAAGATGGTAATGGTGTATGATCATGATTGTTATCCCAGTTCATGAGTGCTGTTGGAGAGGAGGAAAACTCCAAGCTTTTCTGGAAGGAGGTACTGGTTATGAAAAGGACAGTTCCCTGAACAGCATTTCGCTGATAAAATTTGAAACCAGATGTGGCTTGTTTAGTCTAATAGACTGGCCTTTGCTGTTTATTTCCATGTGAGTTTTCATCCTGTGAGGAGTTAGTGTACTGTACTTGGGCTGTTTGACCACCTGTATTTGAAAGCAGGAAACAACTCCCTAGTTATAATGACGAAGGAGTGTGTGATTAAGGAGGAATTAACAAGGAAGATCAGGGAAAGTGGTAAAGGGTGGCAAAATTATGTTCTTTTAATTTGTTGCTTTTGACAGATATTTGTCGAATGCCTCTCTGGGTGTCTGGTACCATGTTTAATGCTTCACATCTGTTATTTAATCCAGTTATGAAATGTGAGGTAGAGGAGTTATCTATTTTGCATTGATGGAAAGAGGTACAGAGAGGTAACTTGATGCAGGTCCCACTAATTAAGTCTGCTGAACTGAAAATCAAAACCGTTATTTTCTTCTCTAAAATGCTCTCTTCTGCACAAATCTTTGAATCCCGTACTTTGTCACCTTTTTTGATCTTCCCTTTTAACCATATTCCTTGATCATCTTACTACACAGTTGTGTGGATTCTTTTTATGACCAAAAACTAAATCAGTGAATACTTCTGCATCTTCATACTTAAAACTTAATTTATGAATTTATTTTCTTTGACATTCTAGATCCTGCACCAGTTCAACTTATAGTTCAGTTTTTGGAGCAGGCTTCCAAACCTTCAGTTAATGAACAAAACCAAGTTCAACCTCCACCTGATAACAAAAGAAATCGTATTTTAAAACTACTTGCTCTTAAAGTTGCTGCACATTTGAAATGGGACTTGGACATATTAGAGAAAAGGTATGCAAGATTTAAATGAAATTTTATTTCAAAGTACTTTTTAGGTATCTAAACTATTTCTGTATAGGCTTTATGATATTGACACTTAAAATGAAAATTTTTTTTTTCCAAATAGTCTTGATAAAATATAGAAGTATTTTTCAAAAGGTTCAAGAAAGTATTTTAGGTGTGCCCTGGTGGAGCAGTGGTTCATTCAATAGACTCCAGCCTAAGCGTAGTCCACATACATATGAAGGACCTGGGTTTGCAGCCCAGGTCGGAGAGAGCAACTAGAATGTACTACTTAAATAAAAATAAATGAAATACTTCTTCCTTTTTTCTCTTCCTGCCTGCTTGCCTTTAAAGGTGCAGGCAGGAATGAAGGTGAGCAGAGATAGGTAGGCAGGAAGGAAGAAACACTATTTATTGTATTTAATTATTCATCCTGATTATTCTCCCCAGCCCTGGGACTCAAACTTGGGACCTAGGGATGTGTGTATTATGTACCCAACCACTTTACCTGGGCATGCCAAAAAAATGTATTATATAATATTTATTATATGTAATACTGTATTAATTTAAATCATCTTGTTTTTCTTTTAGTTTTCCACCCCCCCAAACCCCCTAAAACTTTTTTTTGGAAAATATTAAAGAAATAGGAAATTAGAAGAGGGAGATATATGTATATGCATATCTATCTATACATATATCTTCCTCTCTATAGAGAGAGAGATCTATATGTGTGTGTGTGTGTGTGTGTGTGTGTGTGTGTGTGTGTGTGTGTGTGTGTGTATATATATGTATATATAATGTTTTTTTAACTGCTGGTCCCAGGTTTCGAATATTTACCCATAGGCTTTACATGGCCTACACTTAGCCACCCCAGCCATCTGAACCAAAAGGGTGCTCTGGGAGAGACCTGTTGATATTTGGGAGTAAATTCATTGTTCTTATATTTTTAAACAACGTCGTGATTACACTCTTTTTTTTTTTTTTTTTTTTTGAAGGAAAGGTGCAGGAATAAAGGTGAGTAGGCAGGCAGGCAGGGAGAAAGGAGGAAGAGGAAGAAGCTTTTTTGATTTAGTTGTTCACACTGATTGTTTCCCCCAAAACCCAGGACTTGAACCCAGGGGAATGTGGCCTGCACTTTTGGAGGCAATTGACTAAGCCACTGCTCTAGTAGGATGTGCAGTGATCATACTCTTTGTGCAGATTTAATTTCCTTCACACAACAGAATATCATGGAAACATTTTTCCATTTTATTTTTTGGAGATTATTCCGTCACATAATTTATGAAGTATTCCTACATTGAAAATCACATAGTTTTTGTTCTTCATTTATAAACCAGAGCCTTAAATATCATTGTCTGTAAACTTTATGTGAACTTTGATTTATATTTTTAGTATAGATTATTAAATTGCTGGGTCAGGTGTTATAAACTTTTTAAAAGTTTTTTAAATTTTTAATTTCTTTTTAAAGGAAAGGTGCAGGCAGGAATGAAGGTGAGTAGGCAGGCAAAGAGGAAGGGAGAAGAGGTAGAAGCATCTTTAGTTTTCATTTTATCTTTATTTAATGGTTCACACTGGTGGTTTCCTCTGGACGTGGCCGGTGTGTGCCGGTATAAAAATTTTTAAGGCACATGATATATATTGTCAGATTGCATTCCAAGTGAGTTGTATTAATTTATGCTCTCGCTAGTTATATTTAAGCACTTTTTTTTTCTTTTTTAGGCAAGGGATGGGGAAAAATTTTTTTTTAAGGAAAGTTGCAGGTAAGAATGAAGGCAAGTAGTCAGGGAGAGGAGGAAGAAGCACTTTATTTTATTTAGTTGTTCCTCTTGGTTGGTCACTCGGTTCTGTGGTACAAACCCAGGTCCTTGGATGTATGTGGATTGCATTTAGGCCAGAGGTGTTAACCAAACCACTGCTCCATCAGAGCATGCCGGAGGAAGTGTTTTTTAAGGAAGGAAGTAAGAGAGAGAAGCATCTTTATTTATTTTGTTTTTTTCACCTTGGGCCTGGTCATAAATCCCGGTCCTTGGGCTTTTTTAACATGGTCTGCACACCAGGGGCTTTAAGGGTGCGTCCTTAGACACTTCTTTAACCACACATTTTCCAGCATCAAATATTAGAATTAGAAAAAAAAAATCACATAATCTGAGGGCGAACCTATCAGTTAATAAATTCAAGTGACCATATTAACAATTAGCCATTTGTATAAAAAACACGTAGTTGGGAAATTGAACAGTACTTGGATATTTGATGATAAACAATTTAAAATTTTTTAGATGTGACAGTAATACTGTAGTAATGTTGAGTTAATTTTTTCGAGATATGTTGTGACATACTTGTGGAAGAAATTATTTAATATTGAAACTTTACTTGACTATAATATGGGAAGGAAGGATGTGGATGAAAATAGAGGTGAAATAAGATTGGCCACGAGTTGATAATTGTTGAAGTTGGATTAGAGGTACCTGGGGGTTCATTGTATTATTCTGTCTACTTTTGTATGTGTTTCAGTTGTCAATAAAAAAAATATATAAAAATATTTAAAAATTCGATAGGTGAATGAATTTTCTTATAAGTTGTTGAGACATATTAATAAAGTGGCAGTGTAGATTTAGTCCTTTAATAATACATTATTTTCAGTGAAGCTCCTGAATTGTAGATTCTGTGCTTCTTACTCAGCTAACATGTAGACATGTACCTTTTACTTTTTTTCTTTTAAGTTTGTCTGTTCCAGTATTGAATATGCTACTAAACGAACTGCTGTGCATCAGTAAAGTTCCTCCTGGGACAAAGCATGTAGACATGGACCTGGCCACTTTACCTCCAACCACCGCCATGGCAATACTTCTCTACAATAGATGGTAAATTTCTTCCTAAAACTAAAATGTCTTGAGTAGCTTGTGTTTAATTACACTCTGACTTTCAGAGGCCTCTTAGACTCCAGAGATCTCTCAGAAATCTTGGGAATTTTGAGTGATTATGAACAAATATGATTGTACAGATGAAAGGTATTCAAAAAATATGAATGACATAAAATTATGATATTTAAAACTTCAGATAATTTATAATACGTATCTTCTTAGGAGTACTTGAAAAAAATGAAGTACTATTGCATTAAATGCATTAAAATTTCTTTTTCTTGTCTTTTCTTCAGGGCAATTAGGACAATTGTTCAAAGTAGTTTTCCTGTAAAGCAGGCAAAGCCTGGACCTCCTCAGTTAAGTGTGTAAGTTGTCACGTAACACCCTTACTTGGTGCTTTTTTCATCGGAATTTAAATCTCTTTTGCAAGTTTTTAATAGCTCCTGATACAGAGCAGTTGAGCCCAAATCAAGAGGGCAGAGGGCCTGCGTGAAGGTGGATTTGGGAGAGAGAAGATTAGGTAATGCTGTATCAGGAAGAGCTCTGGGTATCTAGAGAAGAGTAGAAAGCTCTGGAAAAAAGGGGAGCGCTTTGTGAATTGTGCTGTTTCATTTAGTTCATGTTGGTTGTTCACCCTGGTCCTAGGCCGCAAACCCAGGTCCTTGGGCTTTTACCTGAACTATGCCACCTGGAGCTGCAGACTTAAGCACTAAGTCACCAGGGTGCGCTAGGAAATTCTTTAAATATATATAAATGGTTTAAGAGTACGAAAGTTAGAGAAGTTTGATCATATTTTCAGTTTAAAACTAACTGTTCAGTTCCAGGTAGCACTTTACCCAAATTTCGAGCTAGAGAGCAGTTTCTAATTGGATATGAGTTTTTCTGTCATTTTTTTTTTAAGGAAATGGTACAGGCAGGAATGGTGAGTAGGAAGACAGGAAGAGAGAGGAAGAAGAAGCATTTTATTTTATTTTTTACTTAGTTGTTTACATTGATTGTTCCCCCTGGACCCGGGACTTGAACCTGTGTCCTTGGGATGTATGTGGATTGAGCTCTTTCAGAGGTGGCTGACCAAACTATGACTCCATCAGGGTGTACCAAAAAAATTTTTTTTTAAGAGGAAGGAAGCAGAATGAAGGCAAGTAGGCAAGCAGGCAAGAAGGCAGACTGGAAGAGAGAGGAGGAAGAAGCATTTATTTGTTCATTGTAGCTCCTCCCTCATCCCGTTTGCAGACCTGAATCTTGAGCTTTACGTGGACCACACTGCAGCCGCAGACTTAATGCCTGAGCTACCAGGGCATACCCTAATGTCAGGAAATTTTACTCTTAGTTTGAGGCTTTTTTTCCCAAAAGCAAATGAGGAAATAATGGTAAATAATTGAGTCTCATCATAATTGTGTTTTTTTGTTGTTTCATAAAACAGGAAAAGATATAACTGGCAATATTTTTATTTAAATTGAACTTCACTTTTAAAAATTATGCTCTTAAGTTTTAAATTTTTAGTCTTTAACATGAAAACTCTTGAATCATTTTTATTTTAGTATGAATCAGATGCAACAGGAGAAAGAGCTAACAGAAAATATTTTGAAAGTGGTAAGTATTGGCATTAGTTCCACTTAATATTAATTTCTGGGACACATTTAAATATATTATACAGTGCTTTTTTTTACTCTTTGGTATATGAGGGTTGACAAGGTCTACATGCAATGACGTTTACAGATTTTTCTGTTGAACATAGTTTGGAAATATCTAAACTTCACAGATGTTCATTGTTAATAATAATTCTGTTATTTGCTTTGCCACCAATTTTCTTGTCAGATATTTCACAGTACTTCAGCAGATATGAGAAATTACCCTTACAGGTGATTTCTTTTTATAATTTCCAAAAATTCTGCAATAAACATTTTTATTACTTATATTTTAAAGTCACTTTTCTTTCAAAAATTACTTTTATAATAGAAAATGCAGCAGTTATTTTTAAGTTAATCTAGTTCAATATAAAAGCTGAAATGTAGGTGTTTCTGTAATTTAAAATGATCTCTATAATCCTTTTTATACCAAAGTTACCATGTACCATGTGGAGACTATGAGAGGAGTGGGAAGATAAACTCATTCTGTATCAGTATAAAACAAATATGCTGTATTATTTTGACTGTGGAAGCAGAAAAACATGTATTTTTATTTTGTAGTGCCTAATGAAATGACACATCAAAGCATAAAAACATTTCTTGAAAAAATTTAATGGAGCAATGCAAATCTTTAACGCATTTTTCTTCATTACCTTTTCTGTGGAAAAATGATAGTAATCTTTTCCAATTTATATTTTCTAGCTTTACAATAAGATCTTACTGTATTTTTTTCAGTAAGGTACCTTTATTTCAAAACACTGAATTTCATTTCTGTGTTAGTGTTTGTTAAAATAACTTAATACACTAAGCTACTAAGTATCCTGTAAGTATTTTTTGGTTACTAGTCAATTAGTGCAATTTTTGTATTTTAATAATTCGTTTATTGAATTTTTGTAGCTAAAAGAACAAGCTTCTGATTCTATTTTGGTACTAGAGGCAGCCCTTAAATTAAACAAGGATCTTTACGTCCACACCATGAGAACTCTAGACTTACTGGCCATGGAGCCAGGCATGGTAAATGGAGAAACTGAGAGTTCTACTGTTGGACTGAAAATCAAAACTGAGGAGATGCAATGCCAGGTATTTATTTCAGTGTTTAATCAATGCATGGCAAATTTTTAGAAAATCTCACATGAGAGCATGTTGGTGTTTAGTTAGAATTTATTCTTGCCTTTGTCTCTTAGATTTTTTATTTATTTATTTTTGTTAAGGAAAGCTACAGGCAGCAATGAAGGCATACAGAGGCAGGCAGGCAGGCAGGAAGAGAGAGGAAGAAACATTTTATTTTATTAGTTGTTCATCTTGGTTGTTCCCACCTGTCCTAGGACCTGGGTCCTTGGGATGTATGTGGAGCCTGTGCCCAACTGATACTCCACCAGGGTACGCTATGTCTCTGATTTTGACTGAAGCTGCTCTTAAATCTTTGTTGCGTTGTATTTAGTTTGTAAATTTTCTAAGACTTCATCCAAATATTTTCCAAAAGAAGTGGGAGGAAAATTTAACTTAATCTGTTGCCTTTAAATAGTTTCCCAGTTATATTTAGGAGAGACAATTTAAATACAGCAGAAGCCGTGAATGTATAACTGATTTGCAGTTCATTCATGTTATATAAATATAATCAGGTGTAAAAAAACAATAATATTGTGCTAGACCCATAGAGAAAATATCTGTCTAGGGTTTTTAAGGATCCACTTTTAGTAACTCTAGGCCCTAGTTCCAGTGACTGCTTTCAGGTGGTGGTAATTATTAGATATTTTCTGTTTTCATTCCTCCTTTTTTCCCTGCTGGATTGTAAAATCTTTGAGGTCTCTCTTTTAAGTATTTTGCATCTTTCTCACTTTCCATTTTTTAAAAAAATATTAAATATGTTTTAAAGGAAACATGCAGGTAGGAATGAAGTCAAGTAGGCAGGCAGACTGGGAGAGGAAGAAGCATTTTATTTGTTTTTATTTAGTTGTTATTGGTTGTTAGTGGTTGTTCTCCCTGGCTTTAGACATGACCCCGGGTTGGGATATACGTGGACTTCGCTTTGACCAGAGGCAGTTGACCAAACTATTAGTCCACCAGGGCATGCCATCTTTCTCACTTTATAGCACAGAATCCATAGGATTTTAAATACTAGTGAATTATCTAAAGAGGACCACTAAGATAGGATAGTGCCTCTTCTGTATTCATTTTCCCTTTTTTTTTTTTTTTTAAAGAGGAAGGAATCAGACAGGAATGAAAGCAGTCAGCAGAAAGGACAAGAGAAGTGGAAGAAGCATTTTATTTATTTAGTTGTTCCCTTGGGCCTGGGGCCTCGAACTCAAGTCCTTGGGCTGTAAGTGGACTGTGACTCAGGCACAAGCTTAACACCTGAGACTCCAGGACGTGCCTCCCTTGTGAATCGGCATGGCTTCGCTAATCACTATTTCTCATTTTGGAAAGAGGCAGAAGTAGCTATGACAGAATGTTGAGAAGGTACCTTTTCCCGTTAGTTGGTTCCAGAGATGAAGGTAGTAGTTTTTTCAAGACCTGTTAAGAGAGAGGTTATATTAGGAATAAGGTTTATAAGACACTGACACCTGGTAATCTCTTTAAATGATTGATGAAACTTGTCTATAGGAGGGTTTGTGGTTACTATATCATACCTTATCATTGCTGAGGGTCTGTTTGAAGGGTTATTGATGACATTTTTGATTTCCACAGTATAGTGGATGATATAACCTGAAAAGCAAAACTATTAATACCTAGATGTACTTGGTAAACTCTATCAAATATTCTTTTAGGTGCACCCTGGTGGCCTAGCAGTTAAGTCCTCTGCCTCTGGCTGGCATAGTCCACATGCATATCAAGGACCAGGACAGACTACTTGGGGCCAGAGCAAACAACCAAGATGAACGAATAAATAGAATATATAAGATGCTTCTTCCTCCTCTCTCTTCCTGCCTGCCTGCTCACCTTCATTCCTGCCTATATTTTTCCTTCAAAAAAAATTCATTTAGTTTCTTAACTGAGTTACAATTTCTGTTTTTTGAATGGCAAATTAGTAGTATTTGTTTTCTGGCACATTAATATTTAAAGTGCATTCTTTATGTTACTAAAATTTACCTGATTCAAAAAAATCTTTAAATTTTTTTCCTAGTGAGAGTATTAATAGCCTTCAAACAGCTTCATCATCTGGTTTATTTAATGGTTTTATTTAGCTTGTTGACAACCTCTTACATATAGAGTTTAAACTTTTTTTTAATGGTTATTCAGTTAATATAGTATTACTTGAAAATATCTTTATGTGATCTTGCACGGTCTTTTTCTGGAAAGGGGAATCATCTGTAATGCACACACATGCACAGATATGTATGTGCACATGTGCGTGAACATATAAATAAATGCTTATATAATATTTATGTTTTTAACCTAGCACTATTTACCCCCGGGGAGGAAGCTGTCTTGATTGAAAATCAGGCAAATCTTTACTGTGGACTTAATAGTACAAAGCAGTATTCAAGAGACTGAGAATTCTGATTCTTCATTAAGCAAGACAGAATAGTGTCTATAAAGATAGCAGTAAAGAGTAGTTGCCTAGTGAGTATCAGAGATGATTACATCTTAGGTGGAGGAGGACTAAGTATCTGTTGGTTAAGGTTGGTTTGGTGTAAACGCAAATGAGGGGATGTGGAATGAAGTTTATTTCTAGGATCTGTTGTGAATGGGGAACTGAGACTGGTGTAATTGAAATGGAAGAGAATAGAAACATTTGGAGGCAGTACTTAGTCTAGATTGAAATCCTTAAAGATCAGTTCAAGGAGTTCGAACTTTCTCCTTGGGGAGAATAATTTGAACACTTGAAAGAAGATCAGGAAGACTCTCATCCATGTGTAAGATAAACTTGAGATACAGGATATTAGGAACCTAGGGACCTGGGTTCAAGTCTGGCCTCTGCCAATACTTGATTATATGCTTTTCAGGAGATAGAGACACTTTCTGGGCCTTAGTATTTTTGTCCATAAAATGGCTGAGTTGAATTCAGCTGTTTGAATCAAGTCAATCTAGGCATCAATTTAAGAAAGTTCTTCGAAAAATATATACAAATTCTGTTAGAAAAGACAAGTGAAATGTATTATCATTTTATAGTCATTAATTCAAACTTTTCAATATTTTACTCTAACCAGTCCTGTTACATAGTAGACATTTCCCCTTCCAAATAAGGGGATATCCTAGTGTCTGTTTCCCTCTTCTGTGTTAGAAAAGATCCCTACCTTCTGAGATTTGATAGGAGGCAGAGACTGCATCCTATAGTAGAGCTGAAAACTCCAAATACCAGCTTTTTCCTGCTTGTGGGTGGTCATGTCATAATGGTTTGAGAGACAGACATTTAATTTAGATTGTGAATCGGCAGCTAGTAAGTCAGGCGGGGGTGGTAGAGAATCCACTGTATCTAAAACAGTAACAGTGAGAGTAAAAATTACTGTTCCTGGGGCAACTCTAGGAAGACCAGCTGCTTTCAGTGTCCAGTGCTGGTGGCTGCAGATGAATGAACTGTAGAGTCTAGAATTTGCCTATGGTGGTATCTTCCTTGGACCAGTTTTGTTCTCGTCCTGGCTGCTTATCTTCCTTGAGAATTCTGTAGGCCACCTGAAATCTTAACAGTAAATCTATTTTCCACTTAATTGGTCAATTGGTTTCTTTTTGCTTGTGACTCAGAATATTGTATTCTGCTGATTGAAATAGACTTTTTTTCTATATTTTGCTGAGATAAAGATAATTTTGAATTCTTTTAACTTCTATATATGAAAAATTACTAAGCAAATTGGTATTCATTGCCATTTTAGGTGTGTTATGATCTAGGTGCAGCATACTTCCAGCAAGGCTCTACAAATTCAGCTGTCTATGAAAATGCAAGAGAAAAATTTTTTAGAACCAAAGAACTAATTGCAGAGGTAATTTTAGTCTTAATAGGCACCTAATATTCCTTTACAACTATTGGTAAACTTAATGTGTTATGTACAGATGTTGGTTTATGATGATGCATGATTTAAACATAAACAATATTAAAAAAATTTTTTAAAGGAAAGATGCAGGCAGGCATGAAGGCGAGCAGGTGGGCAGGCGGGCAGGCAGGCCAGAGAGGAGAAAGAAGTAATTTTATTTATTTTATTTAACTGTTCATCTTGTCCCCCCTCCCCTATCCCACTTCCCCAAGCCGGGTTCTTAGGATGTATGTGGATATGCCCACTGGAAGCAGACTTTTCCTCTAGTCCACTAGGGTATGCACCCTGCCCCCCACCCCACCCATTTTTTAAAAGTAATAAAAATAGTAATTAATAAAAAAGTTCCTAAAACATCTATTACCTTTTGGCTTTAGATTTTCAGAATTAAAAAAACAGTAAGTGTTCATTTTAGTAAATTTGGAAAATTCAAAAAAGTACCGAAAGCATTTAAAAAAATTCGTAATGCCTCTTTGGACTTTTTATCATATATTTGTCTAATTTTTATACAGTTAAATTTATTCTATATATACTGTTTCATATCTTATGTGAATCTTTGAATAGATTTTTTTTTTAATTTTTTAAAGAAAGAGAGGAAAGAAGGGAGAGAAGGAAGAAGCATCTTTATTTGTTTTGTTTTTTAACCTGGCCCTAGGTCAGAAACCCAGGTCCTTGGACTTTTCATGGTCAGCTGCCTGAGCCACAAGGATATACCCTAAATAGATATTTTAAATGTGTCCTTTTTAATTATATAAATATAATTTATTTCATTTCTGTAACATTTGGGCATTTAGGCTGTTTACTGTATTTATTATAAAGCTGCAGTATTATCACCATGTTTAAATTTTTGCTCAGATTTTGTATGCTGTCAAGTTAAATTCCTACTAGTATAATAAAATATCAGTGTTTATTTGAAGACAATAATGTATGAATTGCTTTCCAGGTACATTTCTCTCAGCAATGATTGTTTTGTTTGGTTTTGTCTCTTCCACCCCCTCAAACCAGGATCCAGTTGTGGTTTTTATTTTAATTGCTAATTTGATAGAATATCTTTTACAAATTTTGCAATTCCTTAATTATTGGAAAGTGATTTTTTCATGTATTTATCATTTGCATTTTTATTTTTATGATTCAGCTAAGTTTTTAAAGCAGATAATTAATTAGGTTTTTGTATGACTGTTTCCTAGAAAGTGTCCCACTTCAATCTCTCCTTTCCTAATCAGAGAAGTTAGTCCACAGAAGATTTACTTTAAATCTGTTCTAAACCCATTGAGAATCCCCATTTGCCCAAGGAACTCATCAGATTTTTAATTGAATGGCATTTCAGATAGTAATTTAAACTTCAAGTTTAAAAGTGTTTTGTTTTGTTAGAAGCATATCTAGTCTTTGCAGTTGACTGAAGATTGAGTTTTCTTTGCTCTCTCCCTTTAAATCTCTGCCAAGTATATGTATTTGTACGTATTTTAAGCTTGTTTTTAAGTGTTTGTTCTTTGTTAATCAGTTTTGTCATAGTTATGACTTAGACAAAACTTAGAGTGATTGTAATGCCTGCCTTTTGTATGCTGACTTGAAAACTGTAAACCAAGAGCCTTAACACTTTTTTGTAAAAGACCCAATAGAAGATACTTCAGAGGACCACATACAATTTCTGTTACGTAGTCTCATTTGTTATTTTTTTCCCTTTATAACCGAGGGTTGTTTTATGCTCAAGGACTATACAAAAACTGGTCACATTAGATTTGGCCCATGAGCAGTAGTTTGCTGTCCCCTGCGCTAAACCTGTAACCTTTTCATTTTTAATGTTCCTTCGGCCCTGAATTTTCCGTTGGCATTTTCTTATGTTAAAATGCACTAAGTGGGTGCTAGACTATTATTGACACTGATGGATAATGACATATACCTCTTACTTTACAGATAGGTTCATTATCTCTTCATTGTACCATAGATGAAAAGCGGTTAGCTGGCTATTGTCAAGCATGTGATGTTCTTGTACCTTCTTCTGATAGTACGTCTCAACAGTTAACTCCTTATAGTCAAGTTCATATTTGTTTGAGATCTGGCAACTATCAGGTAAGATGTATGATGGGGATTACAATGGTGTAGTTGAAGAGCTTTGGGCCAGACGGAACTGAGTTCAAATCCTGGCATCACTATTTACCAGTCAGTTGTGTGATTTGGGGAAAGTCACTTTTAAATGATCAAATTGGCCTATAAAATAGTGGTAATAATAACCCCATTTTATAAAATTCTTAGGAGAATCAAGTTAGAAGATGTAGTTTATAAACTAAAGCAAAGCATTTTATAGATGTTGACTTAATATAGATACTATGTTTGCTTGAAGATAGTTTGACCATTTTAGGAACTCTTTGAGCACAACCTTTAACTTTTAAAATTATTGGTAGACAACTTTTACTTTTATGAAGTCTGAAGTCTTGTGTTTGGTTTGAGAGTATGACTTGTAACTGCAGATATTAACACTGAAGGGGAAAGTGAGCCAAGTAGTTTTGAT
This sequence comes from Solenodon paradoxus, assembly GCA_004363575.1. Lineage (NCBI taxonomy): Eukaryota > Metazoa > Chordata > Mammalia > Eulipotyphla > Solenodontidae > Solenodon > Solenodon paradoxus. The sequence continues at coordinate 203,869 of RJWH01000945.1, forward strand.
AGATTTGGATGTTCTAGAGTCCACTTTGCCAATGAACCTGCTCATTATCTTCAGTTTTACTTATGAAAAAGGCATAAATGAATGTATTGAAATTTTTTTATTATCCCTTCTGGGTACATATCTTTTAATTTTGTTATGAAAATCACCAATGCTTTTTATTTTATTTTACTTTTTTTTTTTTTAAAGGAAAGGTGTAGGCAGGAATGAAAGTGAGTAGGCAGGTGGGCAGGAAGAGACAGGAGGAAGAAGTATCTTTATTTCATTGTTTTTATTTAGTTGTTCACACTGGTTACTTCCCCTTGGACCAAGACTAAATCCAGGGATATGTGACCTGTGTCCTTCAGAGGCGATTGACCTAACTGCTGCTCTACCGGGGCACACCTAGAATTATTTTTAATGATAATTAGAATTTATACTTAAAAATCTTTATTAGAAAGCCTTCATTATAGAAAGCGTGAACAGAATCTTCACGTTATTTAATTTATTTAAACAAAATTGTGAAAAGATAAAGTTGTAACATATCTTTAGTTTGTATCTCCAAATGAGTTTTCAGTTCAACTTTTTAGTTTGCTCTCTCAACTAAGAGTTTAATTTTTTCACAGAAAATAGATGAAGTGAAGGAATAGCACTTCCACTATCTCCCTCTGTTCTCTTTTTCAAATTTTCCTTTGCCCTGAGCAAAGAAAGACTTTTTTGAAGATGGATAAATTTATTATAGACTTTCAGTTACATATCTCTAGTGCAGCCTTATGGAGGGTGGGGATCAGTTATGGTAAATTCTATGACAGATTCTTTAACAACTCCCTGGAGTAGTAAGACTTGTTCAAAAATACCTTGGAAATATTACTTAGGTGGACATGTGTTATTGTTAAAGTATCCAAATACATAAAATTTGGATCCAAATTTATCAAAGTATCCAAATATATCAAAAAGTAGTATAAGAAGTAGCCGGGCAAGGAAAAATAATTATTTTGTTGCAACTCTGAATTTCATCCCTTTAAATATGTATGCAGGAGAATCTTAGAAATAGTATTTAGTCTTTTATTTGAATAGGATTCTTTTTAAATGAATTATATATAGTGTAGTTTTGTGCTGATCAAGCAGTTATTGAACACCTGTAACAAACCTGCCTTTTCGCATTTGGGAAGTAGCTGTCTTGCCCTGGGGTAGTCCTACATTACTGATGTTTTGCTGTGGAGGTGACAAAGTGGTGACTAGTTTTTAAGCAACTTTTTTAGTTAGTACTTAAGTGGTAGTAACTGACTAGCTTTAACTGTTTCCAGAAATCCTCTTCCTATCTTCCCACACTCTGTCTCTTCTCTCTTTCTCCTTTTCCATTGTTTGATGAAGAGCTGAGAAAGTCTCTGCATTAATATGGATATTTTCTGTAATTCACTAAATATATTTTAAGACATTTAAATTTATTAAAATTATTTCTTAACATTTTTTTCCTGCCGAATTTTTTTTCAAAGGAACGGTGTAGACTGGAATGAAGGTGAGTAGGCATGCAGGCAGAGAGAGAGAGGAGGAAGAAGCATTTATTTTTATTTAATTCATCTTGATTGTCACTGGGCCACATGTGTACTACACCCGGTGTACTTAACTGCAAAGCCATCAGGGCTTGTCAAGTTGAATTATTTTAAAGTCATTATTTTAGTACTTTTTAAAGTTTGTTTCATTGATGAGAATTTTTTAAGAGAAATGATGGCAAGCAGGAATGGGAAGGCAGGAAAACAGGAAGGAAGAGAAGAGGAAGAAGCATTTTTATTTTATTTAGTTCATTTTAGTTGTTTCTTGGCAGTCCTGGGCTATGAACCAAGGTCCTGGAGTTGTATGTGGCCTGGGCCACCAGGGTTCTCCAAAAAGTTTTTTAAAACTTCTCTCTAATGTAGCTGAATTGCCTTTTATTGATTGATTCTTTGGTCTCATAGTTTTGGTCCATTGGATTCAATTTTAAAAAGGAAGGGGAGGGAAGCTAGTTTTACTCAATCAAATTTAAAAATCTTTGAAAGATAAGGCTTTCCTAGTCAGATATATTTATGATTTTCTTCAACTCGTATTTTCTGTTACAGACTTTTTTAGAGTAATGATACTTTGCCATGATTTTTGAAATAAATACAACTTTATGATTTTAATCTAGGAGGTGATAAAGATTTTTGTTGAAGATAACTTAACCTTCAGTTTACCTGTCCAGTTCCGGCAGTCAGTACTAAGAGAACTTTTTCAGAAAGCTCAACAGGGGTAAGTATTGGAAAAAATTACTTTTTGATATTTGGATAAAAGAGCAAGTGTTTCCTATTTATCAGAAACATACCTCCAAAAATTACCTGTAAGTATATGAAAGTGCTTTCCCTTTTCTTTATATATAGGAAATTAGCATGACCTGAGAAGCGACTCTAATTTCAGATGACAGAATTCCATTCTGTTTTCTAATCCATAACTAAATTATCCTTTGCTAAATTCAAAACTTTTTAATTGTGCTTTTTTTAAATCCCTAACTTGGGTATTTATTAGTGTTCTTGAAATCCTAACTCTTACTTTTCAAGAACAAATGGTTCATTTTTGTGAATTTAGTTTTGCAATATATAGCTATTTTCTTTGGTAAAAAATTCTAATGAATCTGTTTTTGTATTCTACAGAAATGAAGCTCTAGATGAAATCTGTTTTAAAGTCTGTGCCTGTAACACAGTTCGTGATATATTGGAAGGTAGAACAATTGCTGTTCAATTTAACCAGCTGTTTCTTGGACCTAATAAAGAGAAAATAGACTTTCTTCTGGAGGTAAGACATTTTTTTCCCCTTTGGTTTATGTTGCTTTAAGCTTACTAGTGACCTTTGTTGTCAAATCAAGTACCTTCTTTCTGTCTTGGTCTGACTTGCCTCTCTATGGCTGTGGTTGATAATACTGACTATGCTCACCTCCTTGTCTTCTGCAAGATCTCTTTTCTTCTAGTTTTTCTTGTAATTCTCCATCCTTCTACATTAGTTATAGATTTTCCTTAGTTCTTCATTAACTTCTCTTTTGCTCTCCCTCTAGTGTTTTTGTTTATAGGAGTTTTGTCTTTGACTCAATCATCTTCTTCTTCATTTCATTTTTTTAAAGGAAAGGTAGGAATTAAGGCAAGCAGAGGCAGGCAGGAAGAGAGTGAAGGAAGAAACACTTTATTGAGTTCATCTTGGCTCTTCCCCCTGGCAGTAGGTTGTGAACTGGGATCTTTGGGATGTATGTGGACTGCGCTGCTCTACCAGGGTGTGCCTTCTCATTCATTTTTCATTTTCTTCCAAAGTTTCAGTTACATTTTCAATCACCTGTATGCTAAAACTTCCCAAGTCATACTTCTAGTCTCATATGAGCTCCATAATGTGCGTTTTTACTGGATCTGTTTCTTTAATAACTTCAATGTAATAGACATATAGAGAAATACATAAAGCATAGTTAATGCCACTTAATTCCAAAAATACAACATTGCCAATGCAAGAAATCCTTATGCTTTTTTTTGTAAAGGAAAGATGCAGATGGGAATGAAGGCAAGTTGGCAGGTAGGCAGGAAAAAAAAGGAGGAAGAAGTAGTTATTTTATTCCCATTTAGTTGTTCACACTGGTTGAGTCCCCCTGGACCTGGGACTCAAACCCAGGGTGTATGGCTTGCGTCCTTTGGAGGAGGCGATTGACCTAACCCTGCTACTCCATGAGGGCGCACCAAAATCCTTATGCTGTTTAACAAACCCTCTTTGTCTCCCCTTGAAAAAACTATCTCCTGTCTTTTGTGGTGATTACTTCTTTGCTTTTGTTTTTAGTTGTGTCATCTTTGTATATACCTTTAAAGAATATTCTTTAATATTCTGTTTTGAACTTCATATAGATGAAATAATACAAAATGATTATTTTTTCACTAAATATCATGTTGTTTGAGTAGTTATGTATAGTTTATTTTTTCATTGCTATAGGTGTTAAAACATTGTATGACCTTGCTGCAGTTTAGCCATTCTTATGATGGTCATTTATATTTGCAGTTTGGAGCTGTTTTGCTGCTTGGAGCGTACGTGTATTGGTATACACATGTGTACCAGTGTATCTGTGCTAGAGAAAGTGAATCTGCAATATTAGTTTGTAATACCAAAGTGCGCTGCCCTGCAACATGAGATTCTTATTGGTCAGCATTCTTACCACACTTGTCAGATTAGCCTGTCAGCTGATTGTATAGTGGTATCTCACTGAGGTTTTTATTTTCAGTTCCTCTATTACTAGGAACTTAACAACTTTTCGTTTATTTTTTACTCATAACATTTTGTCTTTTGAAGTACCTGTTCCAAGTGGTACGCTGCATCATTTTTTCTGGTGGTTTGTCATATTTTTTTCTAAATGAGTTTTTTGGTAGACGTTCTTTATATATTCTGTCCTTTACTAATTTTAAGTATTGCAGAAATCTTCTCTAAGTTTGTCTTTTCTCTAAACCTTTTTCCTATTGTTTTAAAAACTTAGTATAATCAAATTTGCGTGTCTTTGTTTAAAAAAGTTTTTCCTGTCCTGAGTTCATGAAGGTAGTCATATTTTATCTTCTAAAAGCTTTGTAGCTTGGCTTTTCTTTCACATTTTGGTCTTTAATTTACCTACAGTGGATTTTTATGTATCATGTGTAGTAGGAGATCAAATGTCATTTCCCCGCACAGGATTATCTTTCACAACTCTTGCTGAAACGTTCATCATTTTTCTGCCTGTCTCCAGTGCCAACTCTCTTGTATGCTAAATGTCCATCTATATATGTGGGCCTTTATCTGGATTCTGTCTGTACCATTGCTCTGTTTGTCTATCCATCATTAGTATCTCTGTATCTTGATATCATCTAGAGCCGCAGGCTTGTTTTTCAAAGTTTTTATCATTTATGTGTCTCTTTTCCATTTTCTTGTAGAGAGTAGACTCACATTATCAAGTTCCACAGATAAGTCAGTTGGGTTTTTGTTAGGAATTATGTTACATTTAAAAATTAGAGGACTCTTGACAACAGAATTGAGATTAGCAGAGGGGTGGCGAGTGAGAGCCAAGGGTCATGGAGGTCCAGTGGACAATGGTAAAGGATTCACTACTTGGTGGTATGTGAGATGTGATGTCATATATTTGATGAAGGGTGACCTGCATTCCTCTAATTTATAGAGTCTTATAAAACAATGTTATTTCCATGAAAATGTTATTTAAAAAAATAGCATTTTGAGAAGAACTAATACCTTTATAGCTGAGTATTCTAATCTATAATTTGGTGTATTACTCCTGATTATTTATGTGTTTTTTTGGTTTTGCTTTGTTCAAAGCAAAGGTATGGGTAGAAGTGAAGGTGAGTAGGCAGACAGGCACCTTCAGAGCTTATATAATTTTTCAACAGAAGATTTTTTTTTTTAAAAATATGGGCTTGAAAACTGCATTGGCGTAGAGATTCAGTATGCTTTCCAACAACTTTGCTAAACTCATTAAAAATTCTATTTGTCATTCATTTGTTTTTCTAAATAAACAATCTTCACCTGTAAATAAAGCATTTTGGCCTTTTTCCATAGCTAACCTTTTTTTTTTTTTAATAAAAAAGTTTACTTTTTGGTTCTTCACCTCAGCCCCATATTGAGAACCTGGGTCTTTGGACTTTACCTGGTCTATATCCTAGCTGTCTTGGTCACCTGAGCCACAAGGGTATGCCCTCATTTTTATTGCTTTTTACTTGCCTTGTTGTTCTTATGCTGATTATGACCCTCCAGTACTGTGGCTTCTTGATCTCAAGCTCAGTCTCAGAGAGATTGTTTAACTGTTTAAACTGATGTTTGTTGTAGGTTTTTCTTTTAACTACTCCTTATCTGACTAAGGAGGTTTCCTTAGTTCACCAATGGCTCTGTTTTTTTAATCAGATGATTTTTAGATTTTATGGTGTTTTCTTTATATTAAGATGATCTTATCATTTTTCTCTTTTTGTCTGTTGAGTTGATTGGTGAAGAGGTTAATTTTAATTGTTAAATTATCTTTATCTGTCAGTAATAAAGCCGAGCAGGTGATGATTTTTTTGTTAATTGAGATATAGTTGACATAACTTGTATTGGTCTTAAGTGTATATAGACATACTTGATATATATAAGTATATATAACTTGTATTAGTCTTCAGTGTGTATATATATATTTGATATATAGATATTGCTGGATTTGGTTTGTTAATATTTAAAGATATTTAAAGATATTTTATGTTAATTTGTGAGATTGATAACACTTTTCTTGCCTTGCCCTTGATTTTTTTATTGTAGTAATTACTCTACACATTAAAATAATTTCTTAAGTATAAGTTCCCCATTTCTTAGATATATTTCAACACTGTGCACTCCACCAAATCACCAAGTGTTCTTCCCCGTTGTCCAGTGTTGCCCTTGATTTTTATATCAAGATAATGTTTGCCTCATAAATAAACTGAGGTGTGCATCTACTTTCTTGACTGGAAAGGTTTGTGTACAAATAAACTCAGTGCTTCTTTCAATTTTGGTAGAATTTGCCAATGAAATATTTGGGAATGGAGATTACTTTTTGTGGGAAGATTTTTAACATTGATTCAATTTCATTAATGATTGTAGAGCTTTTCTTTTTTTTTCATTAGTCGTAAGTTATGTTCAAAGAACGTAGGTTTTAAATATGTTTTAGTTTCTTATATCTATGGAGATACTCCCTACTTCATGTTTTTAATAGGTTTCTTTTTAAGGAAAAATATAGACAGAAATGAAGGCAAGTAGGAAGGCAGGAAGAGAGAGGAGAAAGAAGCATTATATATATTTTTTTATTCAGTTGTTCCCACTGGTTGTGTTTCCCCCTCCTATGTCTGGGGGTAGCTGACCTAGCTGCTGCTCCACCAGGCTGTGGCTTTAATGTTTTTTTAATGAAAAATTTATCCGTTATCACATTATCTGTTATGTTGCTTAGTGGAAGTTAACACATATTCCCTGAATTTGTTCCATCATACAATAAAATGTATTTCTATATGTGAATAATCAAGAGACTATTCAAGAATTACTTATTCTAAGATAAGTATGGCAGCAAACAATAGAAATTTATACAGTGGAGCAAAATTATTAAAATTAAAATATGTTTATTGTACATATTCCAAACTACTCATATAGGATATATACTAATAACATAAACTGTACATCTAAGTAGAAAACCTATAAAATACTGTTTCTAAGCATGATTTTGTTTTATATTTTGCCCCCCCCCCCACTCGCCCCCACAGATTTTGAACCCAGGTTCATGGCTTTCATAGCCTGTGCTTTAGCTCCCTGAGCCACAAGGAGGCTAAGCAGGGTATTTCTAAAATATTGTTATTCTTTTTCTTTTTCTTTTTTGATTTAAGAAAAGGTTGTAAAGGAGAAGATTAAGAAGATTTATTTTTTTTATTTTTTTAATTTAAGATGGAGGCAGGCAGACAGGAAGAGAGAGGAGGAAGAAGCATTTTCTATTTATTTAGTTCATTTTAGTTGCCCCCACCTCTGGGCCATGAAGTTGGGTGCCTGGATTGTATGTGGACTGTGCCCCAGATATGGGCTTAACACCTGAGCCACCAGGGTACATTAAGAAGCATTTTTTTCTTAAGAAAGGAAGATAGAGAACAAAAAAGCATCTTTATTTATGTTGGTTTTTTCACCTTGGCTCTGAGTTGTGAATTTGGATACTTTATGTTTGTCTGTAAGCCGCAGACACAAGGGTTATGGCCCTCTTTTTAATTTTTTAATAGCTTCATTGAGATCTAATTCACATACCACATACCATATTTTGCCATGTGTAATGTGCTCCCATGTATGATGTGTACCCACATTTTTGGCCCAAACTTTCAGGAAAAAAACCCTTTTGTTTAAATTTTTTAATTCAAATATTTATGTGTTTATATTTAAGTTGTAGTTGGCTGGTTAGTCCACCAGGTATGACAGCTAGTTGGGTTTTCGAGTCCACTGTGATTGCCTTTGCACTTTGTGTAACGTGGGCTCTGGAGTGATCAAGAACAAGCAAAGCTGTTTTTTAAGTAATCTTCCTTCATGACCAGGCGTTGACTTTGTTAAATCGGATTTTCATGCCTTCTTCATTCATTCATCCTTTTTCCGGGGTATTGTTTTTCATGTAGATATCATTATTATTACTGATTTCTAGAGTTATACTTGTAAATCATAAGCATAAATAAAAGATTTAAAAATATTTATATAGATACAGAATTAGTACTTCCCATGTATAATGCACATCCTTATTTGTCCTCAAATTTGGGGACAAAAAGTGCATTTATTCCATCTATTTAAAGTGTACAGCTAGTGATCTTAGTGTCTTGATAGCTGTGCAGCCATCACCTCAATTTGACAATGTTTTCTTCCCGTCTGTTTTCTTCCCTAACTATACAACCTATCCGGTAGTAGTCATTTCTCAGTACCTTACACACAGGCAATGACTTTTCTGCTTTTCTCTATTGATTTGCCTGTCTAGACATCATCTAAATGGAATCATAAGATATGTGGCCCTTTGTAACTGACTTCATTCCTTAGTATTTTCACGGTTTTCCATATTGCAGCTTGTATCAGTACTTTCTGATTGTTGAATAATATTCCATTATATATACTCTTTGATGTATATTTTGTGTGTTCATTCATCAGTTGATGGACTTTAGGATTGTTTCCACTATATTGTGCCTATTATGCACTGAATGTCTAATAATACAATGAATATCTGTAATTTATTGTGTTGGAATGTTAGACAATTTCTCAAGGTTAGGGACTTTTACACTAATAATGTTTTATTTTGACTTCTGGTAAATAATAAAAGGGAGGAATCCTAATGAATAAACTCACAATGATAACATGAGAATATTATTAGTAGATAATATATCCATTGCTTCTGTATACTTTATAATTGATCATTATTTTTAATGGAAATAAGCTTTTCTCATTTTTATGATGGGAACTTTTGGTAAACCTTGCCACTCTATATAATTTGACAACATACATTATAAACTTTGGGAGAACTATAGTACACTAAGTGGATTGGTCTCTGCTATATATAAAAAGTGCAATTAATGAAATGGTCACATTCTACTCCTCCCTATAATTGAATTCTTAACTCTTGTCTCATCTCAAATTTCCTAACCAAATCTGTGATTGATAAATGGTTGAAAAAGGGACATTTCAAACTGTATTATATATCTTGAAGTTTTCGTATTCAAATAAGAATCACTCATTTTAGGTATGTTCAAGGTCAATAAATTTAGAAAAAGCTTCGGATTCTTTGAAAGGAAACATGGCTGCTTTTCTAAAGTAAGTGCCTTTCTTTTTTCTTAGTCCTGTGAGGAAACTATCTTGCTACTTAACTTTTTGTCCTTGTCCTGCTTATCTTCTATCAGACAGCAGCTGGTATGTGAGAGTCAGTTATGGTTAAGTTCAGAATTGTGTAGCCACACAAAGCTTAGGATTAGATAATTTACTCTTTCTGTATTTTGTGTTATTGATATTACAATTTAACATAAGGACCAAAGAGAAAACTTTAAATTATTTTAATTTTTTTGTATATAATTTGTACAATATGGTACCTTTTAACATGTTTATTAGTAAGTGTTTAATGATCGTTTTTTCCAAACTAAATTATATGCTTTTTTGTTTTATAATATTTCTTACTCACCTAGGAATGTGTGTCTGGGATTGGAAGATCTGCAGTATGTTTTCATGATCTCTTCACATGAACTTTTCATTACGTTGTTGAAAGATGAAGAACGGAAGCTACTTGTTGATCAGATGAGGAAGCGATCCCCTAGAGTAAATCTGTGCATTAAACCTGTAACTTCATTTTATGATATCCCAGGTTAGCTCTCTAGTCTGCTAGTTAAAATGTTGACATGTTTGCTCTTTTTATTTGCACCTCATACTTGAAAATGACCTCTATTCATTTTAATTTCTGGTATTGATTACCTGTATTCCGTAGTCTTATTTTTTTCTTAAGTAGTTAGGCGGTGTATCTCTGCGTCTATAGGGTTAATGGTAATACAGACCTAGGGTCCATACAAGATTTTAGTTGGGGAACTAGACCAAGGTTATTTGCTGTTAATGTATCTAGAAGGTAAAATAGGGGGGCACTGGAGTGATTTTACAGGATGCTGAGACGAAAATAAGTAAATAAACCATGTATAGGCTTTCAAGCATCTCAGCCTATATCACTGTAATACAGTCAGCTCTGGCAACAGTGTCATTTTTGCCTTGTTTATTTTATGATTTTATTCCATTTTTGCTCTTACTTTATAAATATATGTAGAAAATATAACACTCTTCGTTAATAGGAAACAACTACAAAACTTATAGGTGAGACAGAATTCAGTTGGTTTAACAAAAAAAGTAACATGTTAGCTGCTTTGAATCTCATTAAAGTAGCTTTACTGCTAGGTTGTAAAAGAAAACAACATTGACATATGAAATGCTAGAAATGCATTATTGAAGACTACTGAAAGCTGAATTGTAATTAGGAATTTTAATGATTATTTCTTAGTTCTCTGGGACGGCAAATGCCTCCTCTTCCTCTTCCTTCAAAAAAGATGCATTCTTAATTTTTATTACTCAAAATTAACATTTTATACATGTTTTGTTAGCACATTATGTTCAAAAGTATACTATAGCATTTAATTTTTTCTATATATCACTCAATTCTTTCCATGAACCCAGTAATTATTTTTTGCATTTTTATTTTCATTATCTTTATTAAATGTAGACATAATACAAATTGTGTTAGGATTTTTTTATGTGAGCATTAAGTCAATGTGTAATTTATATTATGTTGAATTGCTCAGTGCTAAAGATGGGAGCTGTTTTTGACTTATAAATCTAATACTTAATAATAAAAACAGTCTCTCACTAAGTTATTATATTTATAGGATTATGGATTCCTTTGAATTAATTTTTATTGAAATAGCAATCTCTTCTTCCTTTCGTTAGCCTCAGCAAGTGTTAACATTGGCCAGCTGGAGCATCAGCTGATACTGTCAGTGGATCCTTGGAGGATTCGACAGATTTTAATTGAATTACATGGTATGACTTCAGAGCGCCAATTCTGGACGGTGTCTAATAAAGTAAGAAACCCTTTGTCAAAACCAGATAAAATGACTCTGTTAAGATCTAATAGAAGAACTCTTTGGTTTCCTATCCTTTTAAGAGTAAGGACCCCTTTTATTTGTCAGCAGTTTTTAGGACCTTTATATGATAATTACGATCTGAACATCTATTGACAGAAAATATGAACTATCCCCAAAAAGATAGTATTAAGTTATTATAATCTGAAAATGAATTTGTATTCTATTTACGCATTTTGAATATTGTTGTAAATATAGTTACACAAGGTATAGCATGCAATTTCTACTTAATACTATACTTTTTAAGAGTATTTTAATTTTTGTTGTTTAATACTCTCTTGAAGTCTGCAACCTACAGCTTGGAACCAATTTATTAACACTTCTTTGTAGACATTTTTGGCTTTGGACGTTCTTTTGAAAACTCCAGATAATGTATTTACCTGTTTTCTGAGGTTTCTATTTAAAAGTTTTCTTACATGGAAAGTATGAATGAAAATAGCTTTTAAAAAGTACCATTTCTTTGGAACATAGTTAGAAATAAAAGAGTAATAGCCACAGATGCAAGAGAAATCAAAGTGCTTCTAGCTAACTATGTACTTGTCCCCTCCTTCAAAAAAACACATTCATAATGTGCACTTTCTGGGTTTAAACATATAAATATAATGAAATGAAAAATTGCTCTGAGCATTATTTGGTCTTCCTTAGTATTGAATTTATTAGCGCTCATTTTTATAGATGAGGAAGTATAGCAAAATAGTTAAAGGGGGAGTCCTGGGACCACCTGCCTGAGTTGAAATCTCAGCTCCATGCTTATGGCCGCCTAATCTTGGGCAGGTTACTTCTTGTGCTTTAGTTTTCTCACCTGTAAGATGGGGATGAGTAATACCTACTTCATAATACTGTTATGGGGGTCACAGGAGTTAATATGTACAAAACTCTTAGTTTTTTCCCTCCCTTTTTTTTTATAGACCAACCTTCGAAAGGTTTCCATCCATTTATTTACTATTGGCTCATTACAGTGAATGTGTTCATTTTAATTGGCATTTCATTATGTCTGTCATTTTCCTTTCTCCAAAAAATGATCCTTAGGCGTGCGCCAGTGGCTCAGGGTTAAGTCTGCGCCTTCTCTGTGGTCCAGGTGGAAGCCCGGCGCCGGGGGCAACTAGAATGGGCAGCTGAATGAATGAATAATAATGCTTCCTCCCCTCTCTGCCCACCTGCCTGCCTCTGCTTGCCTTCATTCCTCTCTGCTTCCTTCCTCTTTTAAAATTAAAGAAAGAAAGGGCTTTTAAATGATTTTTCAGGCATTTCCTGAGGGCTCAGGTGGTAAGCCCACCCCTGGGGTGCAGTTCACACAAAACCCAGGGACCTACCCAGGTCTGAGGCCTAGATCAGGGGCAACAACTAAAATGAACTTCCTCTTCCTGCTTTCTTGCCTCTTTAAAAAAAAAAAAAATATATATATATATATATAGTGTGTGATTGAAGTTATCGAAAGATTCATATCTAAGTTTGGCTTTCTCTATGTATATATATTTGTATTTGTATTTTTTTTTTTTGTTTCTTCTAGTGGGAAGTACCCTCTGTTTATAGTGGTGTTATTCTTGGAATTAAAGACAATTTAACAAGAGATTTGGTTTATATTCTCATGGCCAAAGGTTTACATTGCAGTACTGTTAAGGTGAGTAAAAGTGCCCACGCCTGTATGTGTGGTCGCTTAATTTATGACAGCGGTGCTGTGGACATGCAATGGAGAAAAGAAAGTCTTTTCAACAGTGTTTGGAAAACTGGACAGCCACATGCAGAGATGAAACTGGAGCAATTCCTAACATCATATATTATAATCAATTAAAAATGGATTAGAGGCATAAGATGGGGAACTATAAAATATATAGATGAAGACATAGATGTGTATCATATACTAGTGTACAGCAAGTACTAGTTAAGAAAAATTAAGTTTATTTTACATGGAAGCCAGTAATCAGAATCTGTTATATTTTTCCTCTTCTTAAAATTACAGTCATATACCTAAAAGTATAATTGAAAAGGTGTTTTGGTTTGTTTTTTTTCCTTTACCTTTATAGCTATAGCACAACTCTACTGCTCTATTCCTTTTTAAAAATTCAGAGAATGTGTAAAGTTATTATTTGTACCTATTAGGATTCAGTTAGTAAAGGTTGTTTTCCAAGCTATAAAAACAAAACAAAATCCTTTAAAATAATTTTGTAGTGTATTTTATGTAAGCAGTTGTAGTCTGTTTTGGAAGTTGACATGTAAATGAAATTTTAAACAATAGAAGATACTGTCGATGCATAACTAACAGTACAGTAAATTCTATAGGAAAACCAAAGATAACATTTCTAAGGCAAAAAATCCTGCTAAACCTGAGACTTACATAAGTGAGGTAAAGAAGAAGGTGAGAGGCATTGAAGGCAGCTAATGCTATGAAGAAAAGCTCAAGGACAAGAATTAGGATGACGTATCAAGGGACTGTAAGCAATATACTGTTAAAATGTCATGTTATGTGAAGTGTAGCAGGCAGTGAGTCTCACTGGGAAGGTAAGACCCAGCCTGTGAGCTTTGAAGAAGAGACTAGCCGCTTCTAGCTAGAATGCCAAGCAAGATGCGGTTGTAGTTTTAAGAGAAGCAGTTTCTAGCTTCTTAACTTCTCTTTGTAATCGTCCCTAAAAGTGATCTGCCTGAAAACATTCCTAGAGCTCACATGTCATGTGAACTCCTCTTTTCACAGTTGTCCTTTTCAGCATGCAATTAATATAAAAACTGTGAGAGTTTTGCAGTTTTTTAAATATGTGTCCTCAATTTTCAACAATAGTGTTTTACACTGCAACACCTCCCAGTTTCGACTGATTGCATTTCACATGTTCATTAGCCACATGTACCCAGTGGTTACTCTATTGAATAGCATAGCTCTAGACAGTTTGAGCCAATGAAAAGTTTCTAATAGGGGACATGGAGTCAACAGCTTTTCTCTTTTTCACCCCTTAAGTTATTTTCTTAACAGCTATTGGTACAAACTGTTTAGATATTTTTACATGTATCTCATCTTCATAGAAAGTCTATAGGGGAAGGTATCTCGGTTTTATAGGTAAGAAATCAGAAACTCGAGGATATAAAATTGTCCATATTCACACAGCTAGTAAGTGCACAAGTGTCAGAAACGATAGAGAAAAGGTGGTATGTGAGAGAAATATTTAGGGAGTAAAATCTGGAATTGATTAGTAACTGATTCGATGTTGAAATCATGAAGGAGGAAAGAATCAAGGATGACGCTCAGGTTTCTGGTTTCAGTGTGTCAGAGTACTGCTAGTACCAGCAAGTGAATGTGCAAGAAAACATTTTTGAAGGGCAGATTGAGTTCATTTCTGCAGTATTTAATTGGAGCCTACAATTGGACACAAGAGCTTGAAGTTTGTGAAATGATCTGGGCTAGAGATCCAGATTTGGGGATTATCAAAGATCAGCCAAGGAGGATTACAAAGCATATAGATGCAACATTCGGTCTAAGAAAGAGTGGTATGATAAGTATGAAGACTAGACTAATATGGAAACCTACTATCTAAAAGAATAGAAAATGTCAACAAAAGGGGGTACACAGTACTGGAATGCAGCCCCTAAATCCAGTAAGATACCTGCAAATTGTTCAGCAAAATGGACAGAATAATATCTTTAGTGTGCGCTAGTTCTTCTTCCTGATGGGGGGTTACATTGTAGGAAAGAAGGAGGCACATGGAGAAAAGAACATGAGCAAAGACTCCTCTTTGGAAAATCTAGAAGATTTATAGGAAAGGGTTTGGGTGTTAGCTGATTTAATTTATCAGTCAATGATGGAGGCTAATAGGGCTAAAATCTAAAAGGATTGTGTGCAGAGATTTTAGAAGGTGAAAGGTTGTAAGGACTAATTCTGAATATTTTAGGTAGAGAAGGACACTTGTAGAACCTGTATAATATATATATATATGGTATGTAATTTATATAGAATTAAAAATTTTTCTTACTTTATAATTTATGTAAGCTTGGCAAGCTTGTGTTTTATATCAATTATTATATTTTAAATTACAAAGGAAGTACTTTTGAACTAAATCAAAAACACAAAGATGATGTAGGTAAAGATAATCTAGCCTCATTTCTTGAAATAACCAGTGTTAACCATTTAAATTAACCTTCTTATCTAAATAGTTCTGTGTTGTCCCAGCTTCTAGAAGTGTCTGATGCATATTAGACACTCAAATAAAAATGAAAATGTGAGTCAAATTTATTGCACATAAATGATTAGTGCATAACTGAGTATATGGCTTATTGATCATTCAGTGAATAAAGTCACCAGTTTTGACTATAAAAATGAAATTGATCCTTCTCTGTGCTCTCTGCTCATAAAGGCACATAGTTTTTGACTCTAGGGAAAAGGCTATCTAATAATATTGTGTTACTTCTTTTTGTAGGACTTTTCTCATGCAAAACAGCTATTCACTGCTTGTTTGGAGTTGGTAACAGAGTTCTCGCCAAAACTTCGTCAGGTCACGCTGAATGAAATGCTGCTTCTGGATATTCATACACATGAGGCTGGAACAGGGCAATCTGGAGAGAGACCTCCTTCCGATCTTATTAGTAGGGTGCGAGGATACCTGGAAATGAGGCTTCCTGGTAAGACTGTTAGACACAGCCCAATTTCAGAAAGTCAATGCTCAATTAATTGTGGAGGAAAATTTCTAAGAGAACATTGACTTGACTTTTTACAGCGTGTTAAAAAGTTACCTCTCTCCTAAAACAGAATTCTGGTATGGAGCTCCCTTGAGAACACAGGGGAAATGTAGGCTGCTATTCATTTTCTATAATTTCCTTAGCAAAGTACCCTAAATTAGATGGATTAAAACAACAGAAATTTATTCTCTCACAATTCTGGAGATGTAATGTCTGAAATAAGTGTCCTCAAGGCTACATTCCCTCTGAAGATGCCAGGGAAAAAATTTTTCTTGCCTTTTCCTGGATTCCGGCAGTCCCAGCATTAGTTACCTTGTAGCTGAATTGCTGCACTCTCAGCCTTTATCTTTTCATGGTGTTTCTTCTCTGGGTGGGGTGTTGTGCACATGTGCATTGATCATTGGATTTAGGGTCTGCCCTAATTTAGGATGGTATCAAAGTAAGTACATTTGCAAAAGACCCTGTTTCTAAGTAAGGTGAACTTTCTTCTTTCTTTTTTTTTTTTTTTAAAGAGAAAGGGAGAGGAGGAAGAAGCATTTTAAGGAAGGAAATGAGAAAAGAAGCATCTTTATTTATTTTGATTTTTCACCCTGGTCTTGCGTCAAGAATCCTGGTCTTTCCCTGGGTTTTACATAGTCTACACACCAGTGTTTCTGCCTCCTGAGACACACAGGTGGTGTCCCAAGGTGCAGATTCTGAGGTTTTGGGTGAATGTGGATTTTGAGGGGACAGGTTTACTGTACAGAAACTACATTGCATTTCTTTTTTAAAGCAATGGTACAGGCAGAAATAAAGGCAAGTAGGCAGGCAGGCAGAGAGAGGAGAAAGAAGCACTCTATTTGCTTTATTTAGTTGCTCATCTTGGTCATTCCCTCAGGCGTACGTCTTGACCCAGGACTTTGGGAATGTATGTGGACTGTGGCTAGGGTGTACTAGGCTGCCAGGCCATCAGGGCGTGCCCTGTAGTGCAATTTTAAGGTATTCTGCTAAAGGAATATCAGAATGTCCTTGAAGGTACAAGAGTGTTAAACATTTGCTTCCTCATGATTGCCATAGAAAGCCCTTCAGCTAATTGCAAATGGGCCAGGAAATCACTTGTGATCACTTTAGAAATAGACCTTACACGTACATTTATAAATGTAAGTATCTTACCATGAAAAGAGGGCTGTCATATAAATTATCATCTGTTATATATAAATCTTGCTTAGTTAAAGCAGTTTCTTAATCGTAAGTTTTAATAACAAAAATTTGTTTAATCAAACCATGCTGTACACATTTACAGCTGTAAACAGTATAACACTGTGTATAAAGGAAGGTACTAATGTGCCCAGACAAATGACTGCTGACCCTCTGGCATCTTCTGGATTATTTTAATTGTTGACTTTCTAGCAGAAATTGCTTTTTAGCATTCCATAAGGTGAATACCTTTAATCTTAAAAATATCAGTGCCTTTTAACATCAGAATAAGAATTGATTAATAATATTGTTGGTGTGTCGGGTAGTCACATGCTACTGTGTACGTGTTTCTTTTCATTGATGGGAAGTTGCCGTTTTATTCATGGCTTCTCTAAAATAAGAAGTCCAAGAATTTTTAAACCCTGACATTTAGTGAGTGCTGTTAGCATGTCAAGCATTGTTCTAAGAGCTTTAAGTGCACAACTCTTAGTCCTCATAGCAGCTCTGTGAAGGTAACTACTGATTCAATTAACCAAGAAACTGAGATGCAGGGAGGCTATGAGATTTGGTCAAAGTCACACAGTAAGATGGAACTCTAATTTGAACCCATTGATACAGTTCAAGCCTATGCACTTACTCTTTGAAATGCAAGGGAATGTCTTTAAATAATTATAATCAATTTGTCTCTTTTTTTGGCAGTTAAGTAGTTTGGAGTTAGTATCTCTTCTTTCTCTGTTTTTTAGTTAATTTTTGGTAAGACTCATGGCTCTGCACATGATTGGTGTAAGTGCCTAGCTTATTGATTGTTCAGCCCCTTAGCCTGTAACTTTTATTATACAGTGATTAAAATGTGAAGGAAAAGATGTGTTGTTAGGAGGAACAAGGGAACGATTTTTCCCCACAGTCCAGTTCTTTGTCTTTGACTAAACCTCAATTATAGATTAAGTTACTTACTGTCAGTACAGACTCATGGCTGTGATGCTCTTAAAGCTCTGAACTCGAGTGACTGAGAGTCGGGATTGGTAGATGGTCTCTCTATGGGTCAGGATTGGAGGATGGATCTATAAAGGTGTCTTCTGCCTTCTCCCTCTTTTAAGGGAAAAAAAATTGTTCCCTAGAGATATTGGGCCAATTTTGAACTTAATAAGATGTATGTCCTCTGTGGAACACAAAGTGAAACTCTTACTTGGGTTGACCTGGTTTTATTATTTGGAACAAGAAGTCTTAGCTGACAGCAGATCCAACCTTTCAAGTTATTTTAGAAATAAAGACTACAGATTAATTCTTCTTTTTCTCTTCTTTTTTTTTTTTTTTTAAAGGAAAGGTGCAAGCAGGAATGATGGCGAATAGGAAGGCAGGAACAGAGAGGGAAAGAAGCATTGTTATTTTATTATTATTTAGTTGTTCACATTGGTTATTTCCTCCTGGGCTGGGAACCCAGGGGTATGTGGCTGGCTCCTTTGGAGGCGATTGACTTAACTGCTTCTCCACCAGGGCGTGCCGATTAATTATTCTTAAACCAGTCATGTTTTTTGGGAGCGATCCCCCCACTTATAATACCTTTCTATTAAGAAGTAGCCTTCTAGTGAGGCACATGATCTTGTTATGTTGCTTTGATTTCAACAAAATTTAAGGTTATGCTTACCCTGGTTGCCTGTTATGGCACATGATTTGACACTTAACTGGTAATGGAAGTCTGTATTGCAGGTACTTAAAGGAAGTTTAATCTCCAAATCACTGCCTCTCAGTCTGTATAGTATTCTACTCCTAGATACTGATTTGTCTCTAAGGACTAGTATGTTATTACTAATGTGGATTCCTGGTAAAAGAAGTCTTATGACCTTTGGCAAACTGTATAAAACTCAATGACACAAATGCCTTTGGGATACTAATTTCCCTTCTGTCTTCAGTTCTTTAAGAAGATGACATAGGTAACTTTATTTTGCTCTGTTCCTCTGAGCCTCTTTTTGTCAATTTTGGGAATAAGGTAAGATATAAACAAATAACTGTGTATATATAATCTTCTTAGAAAGACTGAAAATTATGGGTACAAAAGAAAAGAAGGAGCTTTATTTACTGTTTTTCCCATTTTGTCTTAACCTATTTAGTACTCATTGGGGTTTCTTTTTCTCCAAATACATTAAAACCTGAATAGTATATACTTTGAGCCGTAAAAATTAGCAACTTTTACTGTTAAAGTATATTTAATAATTATTTGAAAGGAAATATTGTTTAAAACGACTCAAGCATTTTTTTTCTTATTTCTTTTTAAGTAATATAATTTATGGTATAGTAAATCCTTTTTGAATGAATAACATCTCATGAATATTACATGTTAATCAGAAAAATTGTTTAAAATTATAAATATATTGAGTATTATGTGATTTACCTTTTCTTTACTCTAAATTGGCTGAAAGTTTATACTTTACCATTTTGTTCTTGTTTATCTGATTAGTCTCTGCTCATATGAATTACAAATTTCTAGGGAATAGGTACCAACTCTTAGACTCCCCCAGCAGAATTGTGGGCATCTAAGGTGTTCTCAGTATTTTGTTGATTAATAATGGGGATAATGGCGGTCTATTATTAAGAAACCTTAAACTCTCTTGATAAAAGTATACAGTGTTAATATTTAAACATTTTTTCATTAGTCATTTTTAATTTGTTCATCTCAAATTTGAGCTAATATTTGCTTTGTTTTCATTTTAATGTTTCCATGGTAATTCCAACTATGTTTTCCTTTACTTTGTGTAGATATTCCTCTTCGTCAAGTTATTGCTGAGGAATGTGTTGCTTTTATGTTAAACTGGAGGGAAAATGAATACCTTACACTGCAAGTTCCTACATTTCTGCTTCAGAGTAATCCCTATGTGAAGGTAATTAATGTTTAATCTAGACAAAGGATTACTTTGAAGGAGTTATTGTGCTTGTTGCTTTAGGTCTGCCCTAATTAGAGACTGTGTCCAGTTTCTGTAACAGTGTGAGATTGGATAAATGCCTGCTGGTTTGTTGTTTATGGTTTAAATATCACTTTTAATAATTCAGGTACTTGACATTGCCCTAATATTTTTTCTCTAATGCTCTAGAGTTCATGAGAATATAAGCGAACATTATTTACTTAACAGATATCATCTTGGTATAACCCTAAACTGGTGAGAGGTTAAATCAGTTTTTTTTTTCTTTTATCAATACAGTCAATCTCTAGTTTTAAGCTCTGGTATACAGAGCTATACCTGGGTACAAATTGGTTGGACTCTGAGGGTCCATTTTCCATTTGAGCACATTGGAGCCTATTTACTCCTCTTAAGTTTGATGTCTGTGATTCTGCATAAGCTGCAGTCTTTTCTAGCCTTTTCTGGTCTTGGAGTTAAAAAAAAGAATTACTGCCTACATTTGATTTTTCCTGTTTTCTTATTGTTTGTATTCTTGTTATTCTTTCTCTGCCCCCATTTCATCTTCAGTTACATAGTTCCTTAAGTCAGTGGTTGTCTGGGAACTCTTGCCTGATTACTGCTTTTTCACATTTGTCTTCAACTACTTGTTTCTTCCTCATCTCATGTCTGTCCCTTTTGAAAACTGAGCTTATTTTATCCATTTGAAGATTTATTTAATTCATTATTTCCTCCTTTGTGCCATCCTTATAATTGTTCATAAAAATATTTCATACTTGAATCATCCTTTAGAATTTCAGACATTAGTGATTGCTAACTTTTTAGTGAACTTTCTGAGTTATGAATTCCTAATATCTAAATTACTTAACTGATTATGCCCAATGGTTTCTTCTTAGTCTCTATTTATTAAAGGAAAGGTGCAGGCAGGAATGAAGGCGGGTAGGCAGACAGGCAGGCAGAGAGGAGGAAGAAGCATTTTATTTAGTTGTTCATTTTGGTGGTTCCCCCAGTACATGGTCTCAAACTTGAATCCTTGTGAAGTAAGTAGACTCTCTCAATGGCCTTATCCACTAGGCTACCAGGGCAAGCCTCTTAGTCTTTCATAAACTCTGAAAGGAGAAAGCCATTTTGTTCTTAGAATATGGTTTCCACTTAGAATTGAGCCTGTTGCTCAGTGTTCTGACAGTGCAGTAGCATCTTCCTTCTCTTCTCTTGGCAGTGAATCCTGGGGGGCCGTGTGCCAGGAGAGATGAGTGCATGTTTGAGGGCCTGCAGTGTAGAAGGCCACAGGATATTGTGTTAAGAGGTTACCTAACCTCGGTCCAGGTTATCTCACTCCTTCCATCTGGCCCCAAAAGAAGGATTTGTGGTGACCTTGCCTAAAGAGTAATCATTCATGTCATGATCTCAAGTGGTTAGGGATTTGTGTGCCCCTTTCCTAACTGGTCCCCTTGCTCCCTTGTTATTGTCAAGCAAAAGGGAGTCTGATGAAAGAAGAAAGTTTAGAGTAAGGGATTGTGTTTTGGAAATAATACAATTTGGAACAGCTCCCAAACTCTGAAATTGGTTGGATTATGTGTACATATATGTAGGGAAAAGACTACTTAATCTCTAGGAGGGAGAGTGGTAGGTAATTTTAATTACTTTTATTTTTCATTCTGCATATTTTCTTGTTTGAGTTACCATTTTTTTTTTTTTTTTGAAGGAAAGGTGTGGCAGAAATGAAGGCAAGTAGGAAGAGAGAGGAGGAGGAAGCTTTTTACTTTATTTTTATTTAATTATTTACACTGATTGCTTCCCCTGAACTCAGGACTTGAGCCCAGAGATGTGTCCTGCGCTCCTTTGGAGGCGATTGACCTAACCCCACTACTCCACCAGGGCATACCTAAGCGCTGTTTTAATCTCATCTCTGAGCTTTGACGATAGTTAACATTGTGGTGTACATATTTTTTTAAATGGGATTATACTGTGCATATTTACCAATTTGGTTTTATTTCACTTAACATTGCATCTCTTTGCATTATATCATTTTTGTTCTCATTAGAATGTAATTGTTTAGAAACATTGAAGTTTATATGGTAGAACCAGATGATATTCTTCACGTAATATTTCAGATCTGTCAGTAGACCAGGAGTCAGAAATTCCTCATTGATTGTAGGCACAGCATAAGATAACTGCTTGATTTTTTGGAGCTGTTTTCCATTTTTCTTCAAGTGAGCCTTAGTAATGGAACTATCATGTATGACATTATAGAATTCTTTTTGTGTAATTTGTTTGTTTGACATATTATAGCTTGGACAGCTTTTAGCGGCTACGTGCAAAGAACTTCCAGGCCCAAAAGAAAGTAGACGGACTGCCAAAGACCTTTGGGAAGTTGTTGTTCAGATCTGCAGTGTGTCCAGCCAACACAAAAGAGGGAGCGATGGCAGAGTTAGTCTCCTAAAGCAGAGGGAATCTACATTAGGTATAATGTATCGGTATGTTTGTAGCCATTTATTTTTTGTAATTTATTGTATTCGTACTATTTCAAGACCATTTATCCCCTTTATCCTTGTATATAAACTCCCTGGTGCTGCTCTCTGATGGACTTGTCTGCCATGGCCATCTTTCGGAAATAATTTCTGTTGATATGTTATTTTAAGTGGCTGTCAATCATTTAATATACTCAACTTGAATTAAAAATCAACAGTGTCTAAGGTTGGATAGTACAGATGTGTACTTAGTCATGTGATTAAGACAAAATTTTATTAGTTTAGTTTGATAATAGAATATTGTATACTTTGAAGTTAGGAATAAATCTTCACCTATAATTTCTTGATTTTCTTTTTAATTTCTTAAATGTGTATATATATTTTTTTTGTAGGAGTGAACTACTTTCTTTTATCAAAAAAATAAGGGTAAGTTTTATTAAAATTAATTACTAGGTTTTTGTAGATTATGTCTACAAAATGAATGTTTAAATGCCAATAAATTATTTAAGCAATCTGTTAGTATTCTTATGTGGTTATCATCTTCATGATCATTTTTGAGGATGGGAAATCTGAATTGAGAAGTTTATTTTGCATTTATGTTACCATGTTTTAGTGAATAGAGCAGTTTTTTTTTAATAGTAAAGAATCCATAAAAGGGCTTGTTGTGTGAAGGCTGCCTTTAGTTTTGTTTGATAGGATGAATGTCATATTTATTTATTAGACAGTTACCTAGGTTCCGTATTTAAATATAAGGAACAGAAGTCCATTTTAGGGGAAGTAGCTGAAAGTACTAGTTGGAAGGAGATCTGTTTACTGAATTTCAAAGGTCCTATGAAGAAGGAAGCACCATAGGCCAGACACCACCTAAGTATGGTAGCGTGTGAATTGTTTGCTGTGATTTCTTTTATGTGGTTAAAAATGAGGTTAACCTTTGGGGTTCTCTAAGTTAAAGCAGATGATAAATTTCAAAAAGAACAAACTTGTTATCCTTGAGGCTGACAGAAATATTAAAATGTTTGTAATATTTAAGGATTTTGTGTTTTCTTTCTCATAGGAGCCATTGGTTTTGACTATTATTTTATCACTCTTTGTGAAACTTCACAATGTTCGGGTCAGTATTTCATAATTTCACTAAAAATATCTGTTTTTAAATAGTAATAATTATTTTGTTCACCATGCTATAGAAAGAAATTTATTTTTAAATACTTTTTTTTAAAGGAGGATATTGTGAATGATATAACAGCTGAACACATTTCTATATGGCCATCCTCCATTCCCAAGTAAGAAATCTTATAATTTACATTCTATTAAATAACTTATATATTTAGAAACCAAAGGCTACAATCAGTTAGGATTCTGCAGCCAACTTTGTATTTCTTTATGTCAGTAATTATCTTTGTGCGGATAAGGCATAAGTCTATACTTGCTCCCTAAGTAGGAGAAGATCTTTATGCAGTTCTTATTTTTTGTCAGTGGGTAAAGTTGGAAAAATCTAGGTTAATGTAAGAATAACTTTTTGTCAGGTTTCCAGCATCTTACCTCTTTTTCAAATTTGAAAATTTTTGACTTTTTTATAATTCCTTATAGGTCATTTTTAACACTGCAGACCAGAGGCTCTCAACCCTTTTAGTTGGCTTAGAAAGTTCTTGTTTTTAGTTACTTTAAGAGGTCTTCTCTCGTACTTTCATTACCCAAGAATCACAATTAGATAATGGGGAGTTGTAATTTTTTTATAAAAATTTTTTTAAGGGAAGTTACAGGTCAGGAGTTGAAGGTGAGCTGAGGCAAGCAGGCTGCAGGCAGGCAAGAAGAAACATTTTTAAAAATGTATTTAGCTGTTCATGTTGGTTGTTCCCTTTGACCCTGGATCATACACCCTTGTCCTTTGGATGTCTGTGAGCTATGCCAGCCAGAGGCAGCAGATTTATCTACTAGGCTACCAGCGTATGTTGGAAGATTTTTTTTGTAATAAAAGTTTTTTTATTACAAAACTTTGATATTATACATTAAAATAAGCTCATAAGTATAGGTTTCCCATATGTACACTTTCCCCATTCCTCAGTTAGGTGTCAACACACCCCATCCTGCTTTCACCAAATGTGCTTCACCATCGTTCAGTGGACTCTACCACACCTTCTCTCCTCAACCCGCCCTCCCCACATCCCTCCTCTTCCCTATGGGAAACCTCATTTCTATTGCAAGTATCCAAGAGTTGGTTGTTTCATCTATTCCTTTGTTTTTTCTGTTCATATTCCAACTATGAGTGACATCATCTGAAATCTTTCCTCTTTTGACTTATTTTGCTTAGCATAACTCCCTCTAGATCCATCCATGTTGATTCAAATGACAGGATTTCATCTCTTCTGATATCTGTGTAGTATTCCATTGTGTTTATCTACAACATCTTTATCCATCCATCTCACATTGGGCATTTAAGTAGTTTCCAGTTCTCAGCTATTGCAAATAGGGCTGCAATAAACATGGGGGTACATAAATTCTCTGCAAATTAGTATTTATGTATCTTTTGGGTACCTACCCAGAAGTGAGATGGTGGGATCATATGGGATTTCCATATTCAATTTTTTGAGGAATCTCCCAACTGTTTTCCATAGGTGTTGCACCAATTTGCACTCCCACCAACAGTGTAAAAGAGTTCCCTTTTCTCCACATCCTCGCCAGCATTTGTTGTTTCCAGACTTTTGAATAATAGCCAGTCTCTAAGGTATAAAGTGATTTCTCTTGTTGTTTTGATTTGTATTTCCCTGATAGCCAGGAAGTAGGAACATCTTTTCCTGTGCCTGTTGATCATCTGTGTATCTTCTCTGGAAAAATGTCTCTCCAATTCCTCTTCCCATTTTTTGGTTGGGTTGCCTGTTTTCTGTTACTGAGTTTTACGAGTTCTTCATATATTTTAGATATTAAGCCCTTGTCAGAAATACACAATGCAAATATCTTCTCCCAGTTAGTAGTGTTCCTTTTTTTTTGTTGATGTTTTCTTTCACTGTGAATAACTTTTTAGTTTGATATTGTCCCAGTTGTTTATTTTTCTTTTTGTTTCCCTTGATGCTGGAGTTGAGTCCCCAAAGACCTCTCTAAGGCTAATGTCATGGAATGACTTTCCTATGTTGATTTCAAGAAGTTTATGGTCCTATGTCCATGTTTCTAGTTCATATTGAGTTAATTTTTATATGGTGTTAGAGTGTTCTAGCTTCATTCTTTTGCGTGTGGCTATTCCATTTTCCAACATCATTTATTGAAAGGACTTTCCTTTCTCCATCATGTGCTTTTGACTCATTTGTCATAGATTGTGGGAGTCAGTTTCTGGTGATTCAATTCTATTCCACTGTTCTGTGCCTCTGTTATTATTCCAATAGCGTACTATTTTGATCACTGTTGCTTTGTAGTATAGTCTAGTGTCTGGGAGTGCAAACTCTCCAGATTCATTCTTTTTTCTGATAACTGCTTTGCTATTCAGCGTCTTTTGTGGTTCCATACAAATTTTAAGGTTTTTGAATCTGTTAGCTAGAAATAAACCTGTGGGATTTTAATGGGAATTGCATTAATCTGTATATTGCATTAGGTAAGATGATCATTTTAATGATGTTGATTCTTCCCAAACATGAGCAGGGGATGTCTTTCCATCTCTTTATGTTCTCCTCTATTTCTTTTACAAAGGCTCACTTTTTCCTGTAGTTCCACCTTCTTTGTCACCCCCTCACCTGCACCCTGCTGCCTCAAAGGCTGAGAGTCCCAAATCTGCAATATAGCTTTGAATGCTGAAACCTTCTCTTACCCCTGTGGTGGTGATCACTGCCTCTGTGTCTGCAGCCATGTGTGTCTGAAGAACAGGTGATTTTTAGATGTTCTGCAGAGAGGAGGTATGATACGTCCCTACCAGGTTGCCATCTTGACCGCCTTCTTTGGATCAAGGTTTTTTAAAATAGTAATTTTATTTCCTTGTTTACATTACTATAATTACTTTAGAGTATTAAAATTGGGGAGTTGTTTTTGTTTTTGTTTTTTTTTAGGGAAGAAGAAAGTGTTCCTTTTCTGGAAGAAGAAACTGTTTACATTTTTCTCTTGCCACACATAACTTCTCATTCAGAACAGTCTCAAAGTTAATTTTCTTCTCATTTCTTACCCACAGTCCTCTCCTTATTTTATTTCTGAAGGGCAAATCAAGATTTTATTTTATTGCTTTTTGTGGTATCTTTGAAAAAATAAAAGATTTTAGGTGGTATGTAGGCAGGCAACAGTATGAGTCATTTGCTTCCTTTTCTGTTTGGAAATTAGCTTTTTCTGTGTCACCTACAAGGATTTGCATGGTCAAAAGTGGAGTGACCCTTCCTTCCACTTATTGAGGTTTATTTCCCAACGAAGCATCATGCTTCATGGTACAAATGTGCAATTCTACAGCATTCTAGCTATATATTTTTGTGTAAAATTTGGCATATAGATTACAATCTGAGAATCACAGATAGAGATCATTTTGCTTTTTTAATTGATGGTTTCGGTGGTTGTAAAACCTCTTTGGTTGTAAAACTTCCCTCAATTTTGGCTTAGTCTTTTTTTGTATTTAACAACTTCTTTTGGCATAAGTTTAGACAAAAAAATAGAGATTAATTTTCAGAGGGTTTATGAATGAGGCAAAGAATGGTTTACATCAATGGTTTACTCAAGTCTGAGCCAGATTTGTTAGCGTTCGAGTTCCAGTCTCTACAAACTTATCTGGTATACTTCCTTGGGAAAGTTGTTTTCTGTGCCAGCTTCTTCATCTGTAAAATGGGTATAAGAATAACCTATTAAATAAGTTACCCATTTTCTAAGATAGGTGTTTAGAATAAGAACTGGCACATTGTAGGCTTAACTGTTACCTTCGTAATAAAAATATTATAAATTAACCTATAGAAAATAAAATGTGACTTAAATGTTGGAGAAGAAAAAGTATTTCCCTTGAGCAAGTTGACTCAAAGAATAGGGTAAGAATGGTATGGGCTGGCATGCCCTGGTGGATCAGCAGTTGGGTCAGTCGCCTCCAAAGAAAGAAGCCACAGTTACCCCGGGGTAGTTCGGGGTCCAGTGGGGAAACAACCAGTGTAAACAATTAAATAAAATAAAATTAGGCTAATTCTTCCTCCTCTGTTTCCTGCCTGCCTGCCTGCCTGCCTTCATTCCTGTCTGCACCTTTCCTTTAAAAAAAAAGAAAATAAAAGAAAAACGAATGGCATAGATGAAGTATTACTATTTTAAAACTGATTGAATAAAGATAGAATTCTTAGACTTAGAAACATTTTGTAAATTTCTTTAAAATACAAACCAATTTAACTCATTTAGTTGCAAATAAATAATTGAGTATTTGCTAATAATACTATAATTCTTTTCCCACTCTGTAGGAACAGTGGTCAGTTGTGGTAAAATTGAATCCTTTAGTTCAATAGTTCTTTGTCCAAGTTTATCTTGTAAATGATAGAGCCAGGGTTTGAACCTCATGTGTGTTTCAGTTCAGAACCTGTGTTCTCTGTCACGGTGCCTTACTGCTTCCAGGAGGGAAGTGCTATCAGCTGGGTTTCTTGAGTGCTGGCCTGGCTTTTATTTTCAGTTCCATCTTCGAATTCTATATCTCAGGACTTCCACGTTAACTAGTCTCAGAGCAGCTGGCCCCATCCTTCCCCTTTTCAATGCACATCTAGCCCCTCACCATTTGAGGGCCAGTAAAACGTCTCATCGAGGGAGGCAGTTACTTTTGCATGGCCCAGAGGTGAAATTAAGGCTGCACAGCAGTATTTATTGTTAATGTCTGAGCCCTTGTTTTTTTGACTTCTTGTAGATAATAAAACGTAAATACCTTGGAAAATTTTATGAGTCTGTCTCTTTGTTGCTTGTACTCTGTGCTTAAAAAACGAAGTAGGATTTTATCTTTTATATGCTTTATATTGTAAAGATTTCAAGATACTTTTTAAGTGTTGTCTAGTCTTATCTTCTTTGGTATTTTGAAAAAAGGGAAACAATCATTATTTTCAGTCCCTTATAATAAGAAGTTAGTTTATCATACTTTCTAATATTTAGTTATTTTGGTGGTTTTTATTTGTTTACTGCTGTTAATATTGGGTATTATATTTATGGCTCCCTGATTTTTGGCTGAGTCTTTTTTTGTTTTTAATGAATAATATGTGTATGGAATTTGAAGTTGACTTTTAAAACAGATTATTATTCATTGTCTTTCCTTTAGCCTTCAGTCAGTGGACTTTGAAGCTGTGGCAATTACAGTGAAAGAGTTAGTTCGCTATGCCCTCAGTATAAACCCAAACAACCATTCCTGGTTAATTATTCAGGCAGACATTTATTTTGGTAAGTGAGATGTTTGGCTGCTTTGTGTTTTCTTTTTGTATTGCTATTAGAAGTGAAAATGCATTACACAGTACTGTACTGTAGTGAATTATTAAACTTAAGTCTTGTTTTTTGACATTCTTTAACTCTTCTTCCTAGATTAAATTAAGAGTGAAACTGTTGTTTGTGTGCATTTTTCTGTGTGGAGGCTTTGGTTCAGATACTTCTTTTTTTTTTTTTAATAACTTTATTTTACTTAGTTGCTCATCTTGGTTGTTTCCCTTGGCTCCCTGAGTCTTAAGCTGGGGTTCTTGGGATGTATGTGGACTATACCTAGTGAACTAAACCAGTAGGCCTCCAGGGCACTCCAGTTTAGATGCTTTTAATTTCATGTTGACTACTTTTTTTCCCCCACCAAGAGGTGAATGTTCATCTAATAAGTTTTAAAATAGTCAAGAAATGAGAGTAAAGTTTTGTTTAAAAAATTACTAAAGGTTCTAAAATCTCTCTGGGTACTCATGATAATTATTTATGTTCTTGGAAACTGAGTCCTAAATTTACCCCCGGTTATGTGATAGGTTTTCCAACTGCTGTGAAGTTTCTGATATTTATATTATTTTATATATCAAATAAAATTTCTGACTATCATTTCTGGATTAGTTTTTTAAGAGTTTATGTTTTAAAGGAGAAAATATGAGAGGGGAAAGAATAATATAATGAACCCTCATCTATCTGTTAGCAGCTTGAATAATTATTAGGTCAGTGGTCACTTTTTTTTTTAAGAAAATGTGCAGGCAGAAATGAAGTCGGGCAGACAGGGAAAGGAGGAAGAACATTTTATTATTATTTATTTAGTTGTTCATATTGATGGCTTCCCCTGGCCCCAGGTTTTGAATCAGGGACGTTGGGTATGTGGACTTTGCTGAGGTGTACTAAACCACTAGGCCACCAGGCCACACCCAGTGGCCACTCTTGTTTCATCTGAATCCTCACCATCATCCTGCTCCCTTAGATTATTGTCAAACAAATAATCCTCAGTTTTAATGCTCATTTTTAGTCTGGTCTCCAAAATCTTAGTATCTTACATTCAGAATAGATTCAGATTCTAAACTACCTGAGGAAATTAATCTGTATTTCTAGAATGGGCATATGGGAAATAAATACCTCCACGTACTAAATTCTGTACTAATAAGTTTAACAAGAAATCTTAAGTAAATTTTTGACTAATCACTTTCAGAAAGCAAAGAATCTATTATATTGCTACTTTAAGGTGCTAAAAAAAATGAAGGGAGTTGTTGCCAGTGGGGTTCTGGGTAAGTATTATCTCTAGGTCTGCAGTTGAATCTTCTTATGCAGTTCATGGAGTTACACCTGACTCTTCCCGTAAGAGAACCTGTTGAGTTTTCCATCTGTTATATCTAATGAGAGGTAATTCTTTATTTCTGTTTTCTACTTTAGCAACAAATCAATATTCAGCAGCTCTTCAGTATTACCTCCAGGCAGGAGCTGTGTGCTCTGATTTCTTTAATAAGGCTGTCCCCCCTGATGTTTATACAGACCAAGTAAGTTGTTTTTGTGAGCTGTCTTCTTGTCTTCTAAAGGTTCTTCTTCCTAGGCTCCCTTTTGGGTGATCTTAAGAAGTATTAACTCCCAGATCGATTGCTCTAGACCTATTGTCTCTGTATTTCCAGTGTCCATAGGCCTTTACTGCTTTGATTTCCCCCAAACACATAAAACTCAGCCTGTCCAAAACTAAACTAATCAGCTTACTGTACTAGGCTCCCCTCCTGATGACTTTCCACCATCAAAATAACCAAAAAACACCAAAATACCAAACACCTTTGTTTAACCATTTGAGTTAAGCAAACCCAAATCCTGAGTGTCACCCTCTTTACTTTTCCTGACCCTCCCACCAACATCCAAATAATCTTCAAGGCAGCTGGTTCTTCTTGTCTGAAATTCTGTTTGCATTGTTTTTTCCTCTGGTTAAGGCCAGCAGTATCATAATTTACTAAACGACATTTGCAGTATTTAAATGACTTTTGAAATATGTTTTATTTAATTATATATTTAGAGCAGTTTTAGATTCACAATAAAAATGATTGAAGCATACAGATTGCCCATACACCCTCTGTCTCCACACATACAGCGTCCTCGACTGTTGATGTTGTGAATCAGTGGTACATTTGTTAGAACTGGTGTTGACTAGTTTTTGAAAATAATCAAAATTTTGTTTTTGTAGGTAATAAAACGAATGATAAAGTGCTGTTCTTTGCTGAATTGCCACACACAGGTTAGTTTATAATAATTATGAATGTTGGTGTATTTTCATGTATGTCAAGCATTTGTAATATATATAAAGCATTGGATTAGAAAGTAGCTTTTATTTTCCATATTATAATTACTTAAATTCATGGTGTTTAAGAGTATTTCTCCTGCCCTGCATTTTCTTAAGGAATATTCCTTAT
Organism: Solenodon paradoxus; assembly: GCA_004363575.1. Taxonomy (NCBI): domain Eukaryota; kingdom Metazoa; phylum Chordata; class Mammalia; order Eulipotyphla; family Solenodontidae; genus Solenodon; species Solenodon paradoxus. The sequence continues at coordinate 235,023 of RJWH01000945.1, forward strand.
TTTTTTTAAAGTAGTTTATAGAATTTAAGTTAAAATGTAAGTACGTATTAGAAAACAATGGTTTTTGAGCCTTCTAAATAGAGAGGAAACATTCTCATATGTTTCTCATATAAAAACCTAAGAGAATTAGGGAAATGCAAATCTGTACCACAAATTCACAGCCACAAGAATGGCTGTAGTTGAAACAGTAACAAGTGTTGATGAAGTTGTGGAGAAATTAGAACCCCATATGTTGCTGGTAGGAATGTGAAATGAAGCAACACCTTTAGTAGTGGTTAGGTCAGTCACTTCCAAAGGAGTGCAGGCCACATAGCCCTGGGTTTGGTCCCTGGGTTGTGGGCAGGGCAAAACTGATGTGAACAACTAAATAAAAGTGCTTTTTCTCTATTTTCCTGCGTGCCTGCCCACTTGCCTTCATTCCTGCCTGCACTGTTCCTTTAAAAAAAAAAGAAATGGGGCAACATCTTTGATAAACAGTTTGAATGTTCCTCAAAAAGTCAAACATAAAATTACCGGATCTAGTGCTTCCGTGCATGGGAATAGAGCCAAGAAAGTTGAAAACATGTCCATGGCAAGTTTTACATGAATATTTACAGCAGCATTACTCAGAATAGCCAAAAAGTGGAAACAAACCAAATGTTCAACTGAAGAATGAATAAGCAAATAGTGGCACTGTTGTGTCACTTAATGACCAGATGCTTTGAGATAGATACTGTTAGGCCATTTCTTTGTTGTGTGAGTGTTTTAAGAATATTACACACCTAGATGGTGTAGCCTACTACATATTTAGGTTCCATGTTATAATCCGTTGGAACTACCTTCATATATTTGGTCTGTCTTTGACCAAAATTTAAGCAAGGCATGACTATATGCATACAATGGAACATTATTCAGCCATTAAAAGGAATGAAGGACGGATTCATGCTACAACATGGTTGCATTATGGAAATATGCTGAGTAAAAAAAAAAGATACAAAAGGCTTTGTATATCATCTGATTCCTTTTATACAAACTGTCCAGAATAGGCACATTGTAGAGTAATGGTTGCCAGGGACTGGGGGAGAAATGGCAAGAGCCGGCTAATGGGTTCCAGGTTGGGAGTGCGCGGGCATAAAAATATTTTAGAATCGGGATAGTTAGCTTTTGCAAATATACTAAAAACCACTGTGTGCTCTAAAAGGGGTGAATTTTATAGTATGTGAATTAAATGAATTTTTTAAAATTACGTATTTTTAAAAGAGCTAAGCAGTATGACTACATACATATGACTACATAAAACAGATCTATTTATTATGTTAAGCAGATTGGCAGCCTAAATTGCCAAAATGAGCTTCTGTACTTGCCAGCTGTGATAGGTTTAATTGCATGTTCTGTATGTCCTTGAATGTCATGACACTTTTGTTTGGCAGTTTTCTATTCCCTTCAGTGCAGTGTTCTGAACTGGCTTTTCGCCAGTACCTCATTCAAATAAACAAAACTAAAAATTTAGGGTTTAGGTCACCAATGAAGAAAATATTGGGCAGGACAAACACTCATGTAAAGGATTTTGCAATTAAAATTTGATGGATTCCATAAATACAAGCGCTGATCCCACTCAGCATGATCTGTAAGGCTTTTTAAATAATATTTTGATACAAGAATTTTAACATAAAAATTACCCCTTCAAAACTGGGAAAGTCATTGCTCACACTCAGTACGTGAAACGGTTTTCAAATCTTTTTTGTGTAGGTGGCAATTTTATGTCAGTTCCTCAGAGAAATTGACTACAAAACGGCCTTCAAATCACTGCAGGAACAAAACAGGTATAAAGAATTCTTAAAGCGAAGTTGAAATTTTTCTGCTTAAGAGAAAGTAACTGAATTCTCTTTTTCAGTCACGATGCTATGGACTCCTACTATGACTATATATGGGATGTTACCATTTTGGAATACTTGACTTGTATCCTTTCATGAACGTATGTGGTTAGAATAGCTAATTCTGTAAATTAAAGAAGTATTTAATTAAATAAGTGTATTTTCTAAATCAAAACGAAAACAGTGGAGATTCTGTCATGGTATAAAAGTATTGGATTTATTATTCTTAACTGATTCATTTAGATCTTCATCATAAAAGAGGAGAAACAGATAAAAGACAAATTGCAGTAAGTTTTTTGTGTGTGTGATATAATTTGGACCAGCAAAACAAAAATTATGTTTTTAGTTACTACAGAAATTTTCTCTTCCAGGAATATTTTTTATCTTCCCTGAAGTCTCTCCTCAAATGTCAGCATCTTAGTGTGCTTATCCTTTTGATTGTCTTTAAAAAAAAATACCATTGTTTTCCTTTTCCCTGCACTATACTTACTCTCATTTCCCTTTAATTTTCTTTCCCATCGTTCTTAACAACTGATATAGTACATATTAACCCTTTCCCCACGAGGATAGGAACTTGGTTTTGTCAGAGCTGATACCTAGAATAGTGCCTGGCATTTAATAGGTGCTCAGTAGTTACTGAAAACATGAATTATTTCAATTATTATTAAAACATTTAAGTCGTGGCCATTTTTACTTGTCTAAAATTTGCTGCATTAATATCCCCACCCAAATTTTTCTCTTTGCTCTTTAACTCATATTAATACATGATTGATACTTATTATCTTTTTTAAGTTTTATACTGAGAATAAATTATAAGGCCATTATTTGGAGGAAACAAGATGGCAGGAATTTTTTTTTTTTAAAGGAAAATGACAGAAATCAGCTCTACCTGATTAGGTTAGCTACTCATTCTCCCATTCCAATTTTCCTGAGGCTGGAAAGCAAGACAGATTTTCCTAGTTCTCTGGTGTTATTCTCATATCATATCTTTTTCTATCATTTTTAAAAGCCCTTTTTAGAAATGTATACTTCCTTACCAGCTCATCTAACCTCCAGGTTTGTCCTCGATATGTATCAAAAGATAAGTAATCAACTTATCCAACACTCTAACTTTACAAATCCATTGTCACCTTTACTCTGCATCAGCCACCCATACCCATAACAAGACTATATTATCAGTCAAAAGTGTGCTGTAAGAATTCCCTGCCAGTATCCTATCCTGCTCCTACTTCTGAATCCCATGTTCCTCACCATTTGAGTGAGATACTTAGGTTCATGACCAATTTTCTCCCCAGTCTGTCAAGTCCTTTTCAGCTTCCCTTCCTTCCCTAACTCACATGGAGTCTAGTAAATATGAGTCTGCAGTCTCAAACATAGATTCATTTGGTCTGAGATGAGACTCTGGACTTCAGTTTCTCAGGTAGCTCTATGAACAACCAGGTTTGGGAATCTTGGTTATCTGTCATTGACCATCAGAATATCTGTGTTCAGCGTCTTTGCTTTTTTCTCCTTCAACTGAGTCAGTTAAGTAATTCTTGCTTTTTTTTTTCTCTCCCCGAGCCACTGAGTCCTATTGGAAAAAGTCCTGTAACTCTGCAAACTGGTGTCACAACCAAATCCCACCCCCAGCTTTTAAATTGTTTTACCTGCCAGTAATCAGTGGTCTCCATAATCTAAAACTGTACTCATTGTTAGACACACTCTTAAGTCAGTAGGTTGTACTAATCCTCAGTGGAGGCAAGCTTTTAGAAGTGACCTTTGAATTGGTTCTCTCACCTATATATTGTCAACCTTTCTGATAGCCTGTAAACTATTTCATCCTTAACGTTTGACTACCTCTGCCCTCTCATCCCTTCCCAGCCTAGTTTTTTGAACCTCTTCAATCCAGTGTAATTAGGTTCCTCCATCACTGGTCTTAGCTATGCTTCTCAGTCCTTGTCTTTATTGACATCTTTCTTGAAATCCTTTATTCTTTTGGCCTCCCTGACACTTTTTACTCTTTACTCAATTCCTTTCCTAGCCTATTCTTTTGCGGGCATCTCCCTCAGTTTACCCTTTAAATTTGGTTCTCCCAAGTTAGTCCTTGGGTTATTTTCTGATCACCCTTTATTCTCCTTATGCAAACTCATCTTATAGCTTTGAGTGCTACCCACATAAGGTGTTATTTCTTTCATATATCTGGCTCCTATTCAAACATTGTCTTATATAAAGCCATTTTTTTTTTAAAGCAACTGTTTAGTTATATTTCAGTTTTTTCCACATGCATTCCTTCATATTGAAATTGTATCATCTCGAAATTCCTCCTATTCCCTAACTTATTTAGCTGATGACTATTTCTGAATAGCTTCCCTTCAAGCTATATCAGAATAATCTTTGTTTTAAGGTCTGATTAATTCGGTCTTTTTTATTTAGGTAGATTGCCTTTTAGCCTAAGTTTTAAATATGCTCTTACTAAACACTCCATAACAAAAAACTATTTTTGGTAGGCTTATTTCTAATCATGAAAAAAATTGAATCCCTGTATTAGAGTACTGTACAACTAGCTATTTTTGCATATTATCAAAATAGAACTCTGAAATGAATTGTGATTTTTCAAAATATTTTGTTAGGAGACTTATTTACTGTTATTTAGTCAAGTAAACTTACATGCATTTACTTAATGTTACTGAAGAGCATTCCACACTAAGGCTTAATAATTGATCTCTAAAAGTGGCTCGAGTCAGTACTTTAATTTTTCCCATACTTAACATTTATAATTAGAGATTCAGTCACTCACCATACGGTCATTGTTAGTGGGTAGGTAGTTTTTAAAATGTATACTAGCAAGACTTTATTTTTGACCAACTTCTAATGAGATCTTTTTCCTGTTTTGGAAGATCAAAGCCATCGGCCAGACAGAATTGAACGCAAGCAACCCAGAAGAAGTTTTACAGCTGGCAGCGCAGAGAAGGAAAAAAAAGTTTCTCCAAGCAATGGCAAAACTTTACTTTTAAGCAGTTAGTTAATTTTTTTAACTTTTATTTTTAAACAATGGGCTAAAATAAACAGTATTAAAAGATTAAGTTTACATAATACATATGTACACATTTAGTGGTGTTTTCTTTTCAGACGAAATACTAAAACATTAGTTTTAAAAACAAACAGAAGACTTAATACCATACATAACAATAGTTTAAATTTATAATTTCTTCAAAAGAAGAGATTCACACGTCTTAAACTAGCAATCTAATATAACTTATTTTCTAATTAAAACCAATTTTTGAGGCGGAAATTCATTTAAAAAATGTCGAAGTAGCTAGTCTATATACAGCAAGTTCTTATGTCAAGTTTTTTTATTTTAATAAATAGATTTCTAGGAGTCAGTATACATTTAATACTCTTCTGCCTTATGAAAGCTGAAGGTTATTAGGTCAAGTGTTAAGCTTTATCACTTTGACACTGTCCTTACGTTCTTAACTCAATGTAGGAATTTAAAAAGAACCTTAACAGTTTTGCAAAATATAAATAAAGCTTTAGTCACATTAAATTTAAAAAAAAAAAAATTCCTCAGGGATAAAGTGACTTTCTAATATAAATAGTTTGAAAGGATACTTAAGTTTTTCACCCAATTTGTGATATACAAAAAGGTTTATTATAAAGCAACCTATATGTCAAATAAGCTCCAAGTAGGAGCCCCAGCATTTACCTTATTTATAATTTCTTTGGTATCCCACTGTTAAGAGCACAGTTTAAACACCATGTTCATCTAAGCCTTACTGGTTAAAAATATGGCAAGGTGAATAAACTAAAGAGATTAAAGTAAAAATTCAAGTTTTACAGCAGCTTGCTACAGAAGCTGGAGATAAATTAGTCACCTTATTACAAAACTAAACTCTTGTAAACAAGTTTAAATTTTATTTTTAAGAACCAAATTGCACTAGTCAAGAGTATATGGACTTTGAGATCTAAAAACTAAATTCAAAGTATGGTATCACTTAATGTACCTTTTCAGGTAGCACTTCCCTAGTCCAAAACTCCAATGACAAAATGCCTAGTTTATCAAGATAAACATAGTAACACTAGATCCAAAATAATTTTTTTTTGCTATGGCATGAACTGACTGGATTCTCTCCAGTCACCTTGGGGATGATAACTATATTTGTAAACTAGTCCTGCTTGCTCTTTGAGCCTCTAACACAGGAATAAATTTAAATAGTACTAATTTTAAGAGGTTTTTTTTTTTTAATAGAAGAATGGCAATGAAACTTTTGAATTGGCTAGGATAGTCATAGCATTATTGTCCTGTAAAACTTTAGTAGATCAGTTCAATGAAATTCTACTGGTCAATTCAACTTGATTGTTCTATTAACTTCTTTAGTGTTTTCCTGGTGGTTTTTCAGTACTCTTCGGTGGTGTCATCATGCCGCCAGTGCACACTGGTGAGAGCTGTCCCCCCTTTCTGAAGGTATTTACATAATTTACTTCATCCTATACATGTGAAGAAACCATGCAGAGATTAATGTTGCTTTATTTTAGCCTTTAAAATAAACAAAGTCAAACCACACACTTACGGGTACTAACTGGAGACAACTTAGATCTAATCTATAGTGTCTTTATGTCTTTGCAACCATGACTTGTCATATTCTAGATTCAACAATCTGAAATTCCCCTAACTGCATAGTTGTGAATTCTTCCCTGGATTATTATCATTGATCTTGAGACATTACACAAGTCTCACTTTGATTTCAAAGTTAATAACTTTTCTACATTTTGAAGTCATTATATCCAATGGAATGTTCTAGCCCCTTATTTTCTTTTATAACTGCCTAAAGTGTTATTCCAAAACATCCTACCAGTTTTAGTGACTCACTAGATCACAAAACCAAAAAACATACCAGCATAGCCAGATAATTTGTATGCGTTTGGATATTGTGCCTGTCTTCTGTAGGAATCTTCTTAAAAATCTTGAGCTTCACTGGACTAGTACTTTTCACTACATTAACAAAAGGCACCATCCAGTCTACACATTCTGAAATGTCGTCCCATTCCAAGCCTAGATAGAGAACAGATGATTATAATGTATTTACCTCTAATTTAAGAGTTATTTTTAAACTCATTCTAAAAAAAACCCAAAATCAATAATAAGCTTAACAACTGAAAATATGTTGATTTTCTAACTATGTTTGTATTTAAGTTTTTTTAAAAAGAAAGGTTCAGGTGAACAGGAAGAGAGAGGAGGAAAAATTATTTATTTAGTTGTTCATCTTGGTTGTTCCCCCTGGCCGTGGGAGGCAAACCCCAGTCCTTGGGATGTATGTAGACTATGCTTGGTCAGAGGCAGCAAACCTAACCGCTATTCCACCAGGGCACACCATAATTTGAGTACTTGAAGGAGAAAGACTCAGTGCTTCTGGGAATGCCCTAGTGGCTCAGTTACTAAGCCAGCAGCTGGGACATAGACTCGGAAAACCACCAGAAATGAACAAAAGTGCTTCCTCCTCCTCTTTAAAAATGGCTTCTTCCTCCCCTCCCTTCCTTTGTCTTAAACACACACACACAACCCTCAAAAAACTCAGGACTTCTTAATTATCTACCTATGAAAGTAAAATTTGTTAAAATCCAAAGAAATCTTAAAAAGAACTAGAATCATGTTAACATACCTCAACTAGATTTAGATTCCATTTGGAATTAAGGATATACAGTGAATTAGAGAGTATTTTAACAAAAAGGAAGGTAATTGCTAATTTTGTTGTTTAAGTTTTAAATTCCTGTTTAACAAGATGTTAAAGTTCACAGATTGATAGTCCCTTTAAAAATTGTGACTAGGTAAGAAGATAACAAAAAATGGTCTCACCTGAGGCTTTCTTAACCACTTCTACAGAGGTAAAATGGCACAAGGCAGCAGCAGCCAGGATTCTGTACTGGAACGCTAATGAATCGATGGCGAGAATACACAAATCTAAAAGCTTACAAAGAAAAAGCAAAAGTACAAGTAATTTAGAAGGATGAGTATTACATGTCCCTGCTAAATATCATTCAGTTAACATTTTAGAGTGTTTATGATGTGGACCATGTGCCAAGAATTGCTCAAACTACAGGGATATAAAGGTAAGCTACCACCCTGAAGAAGTTTTGAGATTTTTAGGTTAGGAAGTAGTTAAGTAAAAGATTGCACTGTGATGCGTACTAGTAGGAAGGGCACCAGATTCAGAATAGGGAAGACTTCTGATGCTTAAATCAATCTTAAAAAGAAAAGTAGCCAGGAAAATTGGAAGGTAGAGAATGTCTAGGTATAGGAAATAAATTTTGCAAAGGTAAACGAGAAATTTTTTTTCCTTTGAACTCAGGTAGTTCAGAACACCTAGAGTAAAAATGTAAATAAGGAGTACCTCTCATACCTGTTTTTAAAAGGGATAGCAAGAGGAGTATGGCCTACATTAGACCATAAAGGGTCTTTAAGAAGTCAGACTTTATTATTATATAAGTTGGTTACTGTAATTAATGGAAGATTTTAAATCAGAAAAGCTAACATTTTAAGAATGATCTGACTATAGTGAAGCAGATATAAAAGGGAACATGTTTCTTAACAGATTAATTAAAAGGCAATATAATGTATGCAACAAAAAGCTGAATAAACTTTTACTTATATTCAATGATTTTACAACTGGAACTGTTTTCTAGATATTTTCTTTCAGTGATTTCTACTCATAAAAGGTAAAACTTTTTTAAAAAAGAGAAAGACAACCTTAATTTATGATATCTTTCCCTCCATGAACCTTGGAACCTTACTGTTTGTAAATCTAAAATAGTTAAGGCAGAATATGTTAATGACAGAGGAATGGAATGGTGTGAAAGCACTAGATTTCAGAGAATGAAGGGACATGTATCCAACGGGATACAACTTAATGTTTGTCCCCATTAATCCAGGAGGTAGAAACAGGACCAGAAGAGTTGGAAATAAATTTCTATTATATGCTTCTAGAAACCTTCTCTGTTGTTTACTATCTTATCAAGGATTTATTCTCTTATCAAAGGGACATAGCTGCCTATGATTATCTGGGACACTCAGAATTATGAAACTTCATTAGAAAATGTTACAATATGAATCCATTCCAATGTATTTACTGGTTATCTAATATTAGTGCTTATACCATGCTTACTAGATTTAAAACATTAAATTTTAACCTGAGTTACTTACACACCAAACCCAAAGTACCACAGTTCCTGTAATTCTATTATGTAAGATTTTCATGTATACATAATGTAGATTTTTTTTTTTTTTACATAAATAGGATGGTTATAGCAAAGATAGTAATTAGAGTATTTACTTACAACAATACTGGCCTTAGAAAGTTTTATTTTGTAAAGTCTGCTAACCAAGGTTCGAGACCCAGGGTCAGGAGTTAAAAAGAAAAGTTTAATTTGAACTTAAATTTTTTAAATTGCTATAACTAAATAAGGTGATTCAAAATTCTAGTATGTAAAGGAGGTACCCTACGTAATCAAATTTTATACATCAAAAGCTCTGTTCTAGAATTTAAGGAGTGAATTTAATTCAGAATGCTGTTATTCTGTTGGCATGACCTATCGATACTACACTAAACTAACAATAGCATTAGCATCTATTCAATATAAATATCAATACCTGAGCTATTTGAATGAACTTTTCCTGAGAATACTGAGGTAGAAGAACTTGAGGAGCATCCTTAAGAGCATCAACTTGGAGGAAGAGATTTAGCCAGGAGATGACTGTTACAGGACAAAGTTCCCATTTTAAAGCCTGTTAATGAAATTAAAATGCCTGTTAATAAATGTAGGTATACACACTTCCTATTATAGCTAGTTAAATAGTCATTTAAGAAACGACTTCTGTTTTAGGTTGATTTTTTTTTTTTTTTTAATTAAAACTATTTCATGGCCACCTCACAATATAAAGCTTATGTTTTATGGTCTGTTATTGATAGACTCCTTTATTATTCTCTAATTGCCTTTATTTACAAAATTAATTGACTCTTGCCTATTTCCAATGAGCATTCATTCCTACTTTTAATTTCTTGCATCTCCTGGTCTCCCAAATTTGTTTAACTACTTTATTAAAACTGTTCTTTTACTTGTATTCAATGACTTTACAACTGGACCTGTTTGCTAGATTTTTTTCTTTTTTTTTCAGAGATTTCTACTGATAAAAGGTAAAAATTAAAAAAAAAAAAGAGAAAAGCAACTATAGTTGATGTTATCTTTCCCTCCATGAAGCCCCGGGACTTTACTATTTATAAATCTAAAATAGGATAGAAAATCTTAATGACAGAGAATTCTATCTTTACATCCTCTTATTGTAGTCAGCTATACCTCAGGTCTGCATGAAAATAATTTTTGCTACTAGAAGATCATACACCATTCTAACAGCTGTCAATCTGAATGTAGCTGTAGGTAATTTGTTTATTAACAGTATATATTAATTTATAACATAATATATAAAATATATAATTTATAGATAATTTGTAAATGGAAATCATTGTTTTCTATCTCCTATTGGTAAATCCATGGTGCCCAAATTTACTAAGTTACTTTCTAGTAGCTAACATTTACCCTATTCAGGCTTCTACTCAAAGCGGGCCTCTAATTCAAGGACTAATTAAACAAATACCTTTATGCTTTTTTTCCTTAGCCCTCTAGTAGTAGCTTTTCCTCTGCATACAGAAAAAAAAAGGGGGGGCAGTGAAATATTTCTCATTCTCTACTAGAATAGGGGAAAAATCAGAACTAAGATTTGATAACCACTGTTGGAATTAACTTATATATACACCTTAACTTCCTATGTTTTGAAAATGTTCTTAATCACTTTTAATTAAGAAAGTAATATATCCTCAATATAGGGAATCGGAAAATAGAATTTAGATATTAAGTAAATTCCCCCCTAGTTCTCATTGCCAATATTCTAATGCATTCTTAGAAGTGAATCCTATTAATAAAATCTCAGTTTTGACTATGCTGTAGTCTTTCAGATGCAGTTATAACTTAATAAGTTGCAACTAGAAATAATAAATTATTATTACCTTCAATATCATGAGTTCCATCCTTAAGATATCCTCTTCACTGCAGGCACCATCAGTGACATAAGCAAACTCTTGGAGCTTAGGAGCATATATTTCCTTTTAAGTGGATATTTACATTAGTATTAAGCACAGTTGAGAGTAAAACAAAAAGAATTATATATATATATATATATATATATATATATATATACCATATACAGTCATCACATTAGAAGACAGCTTCATGAAGTGATTATATATCTTAATAAAATACTTGTACAAGCTCACATTTAAAGATATTTTTCATATCTAAGTATCAAATGGCCAACTATTATTTATTTTCATAGAATTTATCTTGAATCTTAAATAATTAAGAATATCTTAACCAGTATTTTCAGTCCAAAAGTAAAAGGCCAAACTCATTTTAAGAATGTTTATTATATAGTTGTGCCCTGGTGGCCTAGTCGTCTAGCACACTTGGGAGTAGTCCCAGGTTCCAGGTTCAAGACCTGAGGCCAGAGGGAACCAACAGTGTGAATAACTAAATAAAATAAAAGTGCTTCATCTTCGTCTCTCTTCCTGTCTACTCACCATCATTCCTGCCTGTATCTTTCCTTTAAAAAAAAAAAAAAAAAAAAAAAAAGCCTAGTATGATGCTGAGACCAAAATAAGACACTTGACAAAATGAGTTTCTTTATGCTTGTACAAAAGCATAGTTAATCAAAACATTACTGTGTATACTTTGACAAGGACAAGTCAATATAACAGTCCAAAGAAGAACAACTAGTATGATCTAAGAAGTAGAAGAGATGCCTGTCACATAGGAGATCAAGATTTCAGTCTAGAAAGAGAGCTGAAACTTTGATTTTAGGTAAGGATTACAGACTTAACCACTAAACTTGGTAGAATCTGGGAATAGGCCTTAAAGCTCAAAAGACATTTAGAAACAAAAGAAAAATATGCTTAAGGAAATGAATGTATGATTTACAGTTTCTCTCTTACCCTCAAAATGGTACAGTCTTCAAAAATTTTAGATGAAGGCACTTACTGATGACATCCATAATGTATTTTTAAGAAAAGACTGATTGTGTGAAGGAAAACGTTAGGCAGGAAAGGATTTGGCACCACTAACAGATATAGAAATAATAAGCTGGCTATAGATCATTATTCTAACTCAGCATTGCATTTATTTCATTGATTGATTAATTTTCAAAGACCATTCTATTGAATTCAGTGCCATAAGTTTGGTACAATATATTTTGGCAGAATAAGCCAGGAACATTTCACCTTGATACTAATTCTAAAATTAACCAGTAAATTATAATAGGCTCAGGTACCATGAATGAAACTATGCTACTTATCCTTCCATCCAAATCATAATGTTCAGAAACAACCACTCATTTTAAGGAGTTAATCTCAAAAGTCTAGGTAGACCCTGGGATTAACCTGTTGATTTAAACAAAAGTTTAAGGTAAATGTATCTGTGAATAAACTTTTGAGAACTTACCTCAAATTTGGAAGCAATGAATAATGAGGTAATTCCAATGAGTTGAAGCATATTTTTATTTATATCCTTTTGTGTCAACATATATCTATCAAAAAAGTCTTGTGCAAGGTAAAATGTTTCTCTATGAAGTGTGTATACTTCACATACCTAGAGAAGAATCCAAACATTTCAGTACTATCATCTGAATTTCTCCTACTTACAAAGTTCTGTCTCAGCAGGCCAGATTTTAAGCCTTACTTTGCTTTTTAGGAGGAAAATAACTAACGTACTAGAGTTGAATAGAAAAAACTATTACATTCTCATTAGTGTTAGTTTTTCACATGATATTTCACATATTCCCAGATATTCTTCCTCACTATGAGGACTTTATATTCTGTTAATTTCCTAATGGTTGCTGATACGTGGGTCAGTTTTCATGCTAAGTCTTTTTCTTGCTAATTCTAGTAATTCCAGCTGATTCTCTTCATTCTAGGGAGACTACCAAAATTTAACTACAAAATGACAACTATAGTCCTTTCAGTGTTTTGACCTTTTTCGTGTTTTACTACACTAAAAATTATAGGAGAAAACTCAATAATTTTGGTGACGGATTTTATCTAATGTGTTAAGGAAATCTATTCTTAGTTTACTCCATATTTTAAAATCAGGAAGACTTAATTTTCAATCACACATTGATTTTTATACACCATATTTTGATGATTTTCTCCTTTAAACTATTAAGGTAATACACTAATCGATTTTCAAATTGAACCATTTTTGCATTCCTAGACTGAAAGAATAAGTAGAGTTTAAAACTGTTCGATTTATCATATTTATATGGTTTTGCAAATATAGTAATATATTTAAGGGACTATAGGAATAAATTTGATAATTACTGGTTAAGAAAAATAAAACCAGCATAATTGTGCATAAAATGCTTCAGTGATCACTAGATACTCATAAAAAGTCAAAAATCCAAATCTTCTTAGACTCACAATGGAAATATAATTGTCCCTAGTAGTCAGAAAAAGGAATAAATTATCGGACTCAAAAAGACATTCTGTAGTCTTAGAAACGTTTCCAGATGCAGCACGGTGGAGTAACAGGTTAAGCACCTCTGAAGGGCCAGGCCACATACCTCAGGGGTTTGAGTCCAGGCAGAAGCAACCCTTGTTGAACAACTAAATGAAAATAAAGTGCTTCTTCCTCCTATCTTCTGTCTACTCACTTTCATTCCTACCTGTACCTTTTCTTTAAAAAAAAAAAAAACTTTGATTGGCACGCCCTGTGAGTAGCGGCTTGGTCAGCTACCTTCAGCTGGTACAGTCCAGATACATCCCAAGGACCCAGGTTCATGTTCTGGGGCTGAAGGTAACAACCAAGATGCACAACTAAATAAAAGAATGTGCTTCTTCCTCTCTCTGCCTGCCTGCCCGTCTCTGCTTGCCTTCAATCTTGCCTACATTTTTCTTTAAAAAAAAAACCCCAAAACCTTTCTGATAGCTTCTGAGATCTACTCTGCCATTTGTTACTACACCAAAAAAGCCAACAGTCTTTCTCATATCATTTCTTCTATCTTAAAGATGGCAACTACACAGCAGGTATTTCAAGGGTTGGAGGAAAATTAGTCATTAACAATCATTTCCTAATTTTGGAGACTTTTTAGAATTATTATCCAGAGAAAGGGAACGGGCCTAAGAAAGAAAAAATTCTTCAGATCTATAGGGACTTCAGGATCAATATTATTTCTCTAGATTAACAGCACAGTGTATTTATGGAGGGAATAGAGGAATATAATAAAGGGAAGCTTATGGGGAACCTGAAGAGTTTAAAGCTCCTGGGTATTTGAAGCCTCTTCATTTAGGACATAGAAATCAGGATTCCAAATCAGAGTCTGAAAACTGATGATGCAGAAAGGACTTCAGAAGGGCCCTGAAGCTAGTCCTGCTTCTTCACCTTGTCACCTTATACAGCAAAATTGTCAACTGTATTCTTTCATCGAATATCTTTGATATCTAGAATAAAGTGTCTGGCACACAGCTCTGTTCACAAATAAAGGAATTCTGAACTGCGTTTGGGTTGTATGAGACATAGTGACTGTCCTCATGATTTTTGAAAACGTAAGTACCCCCCAAGAGATGGCTCCTGGTAATGGATAACATACCCTGAAGGCACATGGAAAGCACTCATAAATATATACACCTAAATATTTTTCCATCACAGAAAAAGGAAATTTTGTATTATTGAAACATACCTCTAAAAGCCAGTCTAAAAGGATTGACCTCATCTGTGGTTCCAAGTCACAATGCAGAACTTCAAAATGTTTGTCATGAACATATCTGGTCTCTTTTTTTAACATGTTTAGCCAAACATCTTTTGAACATCCCCAGCTATGCAAAAGAGAAGATAAACTGATCTATATAAAAATATAACCATTTGTTTTATAAATTCAAAATTCAGTGAAATCTAACTTTCAGTTAGAACTTGGAAGAAAAGCTCTTTAAATTCGAATTAAAATGCACCTTTTAGAAACCATTTATTCAGCATGCAAAAGAGAAAGCCTGAAATTATACAGCAGGAACTTGGACTATGATAATTTAAGTTGACAGATTGCAGAAGAGTGCTTTTTAGTCCCCATTTAATTATAATTTATTAAGATTCCTGTTTAAGATAATCATGTTTTCTCAAGAGCAACACTAAAAAGTATTCAAAGCATATGATCACAGTAGAGGCAAGTCTAATTTGCAGAAGAGACCAATAGTATCACTAGATTGATGGTAGGCAGAGGATAGGAAAAGGGAGGGTTGGTGAGTTTAAATGAGTTCATTCATTTGCTTTATAAGGAAATATAAATGACAACACTACATGTTTTATATAAAGTGTACCTCTTAGTCATTCCCTAGGAAAAAGTAAGGACCTTACTAAGCTTGGTAAGAAATATGGTTTTACATCAAATGAAAATGCTGTATATGTCAAAATGCTTCCACCTTAATGAAACTCCATTAAAAAAGTGATTCAGTTCTTTTAGTGAGTCTTAAGAGCACCTAGCAAGAAAATAAAATTAACTCGAGAGTCATTGTTTAAATAGCCACATAATTTGCAAATTGCACTATTCAATTTAGATAAAATATGATTAAATATTAAAGCTCTTAAAATGAAGGCAAAAGATAATTCAAAATAGTATCATATATGAAATCAGCAGTTTTAATCTTTAATATAATTCAGAATTTTCTTACCTTAATTCAGGCAAAGGTGAAGGATTAATAAAAAGGTTTTTAAATCTGTAATTTGTAAATCTGGAGAAGTCACTTGTTTCTGTTTCTTTGTGCGGTGTTTCAATGATAATGCAAGGACTGATTCCTCCAGATAATACAGGTGGCCAACAATTCTGTTGAAGAAAACAAAAAAACACCTATTTGTGTACTAGGAAACCAGCTTCTGTCCTGGATCTTTCATAATAATTTTCAAGATTATAAAATTGAAGTTCTCTCTTCAGCGTCTTGTTTTTTATAAAAAGCCCCCACACCACCACCCCCATTAAGCCTGCTCCATACTTTAGAATACTTGAAGGCAAAACCTTAAAAATGGAATCAAGTAGAAACAATTACTTAAAGGGCCCCTTGTCCAGTCAATACTGGTTTCAAAGAGAATCACTGTCTCTCTATAAAGCGTTTTCTAGACAACACATAGGAGGAGCAAAGAGAGGATGCTAGCCTGTTGGTGACCTCACATCCTATTTATGCCCAAGGAGTAGCTATTAGGACCCTCCAATATAGTTAGAGGGGGAACAAAGAGCAGTATATATTGGACAGATCAGGCGGGCCCTGGTGCACCAGGCAGCTCCAAGAGGGAGGGATTTACAAAGAGGAACCAGCTGCTTCAACGCAATTGCAGCTGTAGAATTCAGACACATACAAACCATCCAAAGATAAATACAATTCCTTCTGACCTCTGGAGGCATTAAAAATGTCAGGGGAACCTTTCTATTGCAAAGCAATGACAATTCATACTCATCCTGTATCTGATTCCCCCCCAAATCATCCAGACCAGTTCTGCCTTACCCTAATCTCATACTGATGTTTCTTTGTGACCTCTTCTTTTCTTTTTTTAACATCCTAGAAAATAGATAAGACCATGGTTAAATTAAGATCCTAGCAAGAAATTTCCTTTCTTCTCTCTTTCCCCTTAACTCACCTGGGTTGTTTTTCTCTTCTTGGCCTGAATTATCTGAGCTTCTTGAGGGGAATCCGTTTGACTAGATTGGGGCTGCTGCTTAGCTTGCAAACGGCTACTATAATGAGTTTTTAAAAAGGAAGTTTAATTAGTAAGGTATGTGGTTCAAAGACAGCAGCTAACTTTGAAACATATCTCCAAGAGAAATAATGTTACCTGCGTCTTGACATTCTCTTTTTTTCAGGTATATGAAACCACTGGAGGGGGAGAGGAAAAACCAGAGTCTAACACATTGTCATCCATATTCCCCAAGTACCAACTCGATGAGTAAGAACAAGGTCTGAGCCATTTACCATACTATCCTCTGCCCTATATTCCTTATCTCAGGGTTAATTTTGGATACATGCCTGCATTTCCTCAGCTGAATGTACAGTCAGGACAGGAGTGTCTTCAAAAATTTACAAAGCACCCAGCACCCCGAACGCGCAGGGGGGGGGTCGAATATCTCCCAGACGAGTCTCTCCCGCGTCCTTCACCCTCTCCCCGGTACACGCAGAGTGGGGCCTGGGCAGCGCCCCATCTCCCCACCCCCATCCCACCGCGGAGAGGGGGTTGAGGAGGCGAAAAGCTGTGGAGAAGCCGGTTCCGCGCCAATTTGGAGTGGCGGTGGCGGGGAAAGTGGGGGCGGAGGGAACGAAGATTTGTGTCACGTCCTCCAGTCTCCTTTCCCTCCTTCCCAGTCCCACCGGGCCCAGCTCGTCGCTAGGAAGGGCACCCGGACCCAGACTCCAGATGGGAGTGGAGGAAAGGGAGTTCAAGGGAAACGGGGCTGGTCAGAGGACTTTTCTCCCGGTTAATGGGACCCAGACCTCATCCTGTCCCGCGAGATCGCTTCCTCCACAGGGATGGGAGGGAGAAGCCGCTAAAATGATGAGTGTGTCCGTGGCCTCCCACTTAGGGGCAGCCCTCCTTGCCCACGGCTTGCCGGACTCCTGCCAAGGGTCCTGACAGGGACGGAACGCGGGAACCCATCCCACCCAGCAGCCTAGTTCCAGCCCTTCCATTTTTCCTCCCCGAGGCTCCCGCTCGTGGAATGGATGGGCCCGGGGAGCTAGTCTTCCTCCCATGTCTCACCCTCGTCCAGCACCTCCTCACCGCCAGACCCGCTACCGCTTCGGCTCTCAGCTGGCGCCGGCGCCAACCCAATATATAGGCCAAGCCGGGCCCGCCCCGCACGCATGCGCCTCAGACTGACACCTTCGGACAGCGCGCTCCCCTCCCCCGCGCGCCTCCCGCCCGCTGGCGCGCCCAGCCCGCAGGCTCGCGCGCCTCCCGCCCTCCGTCCGCGCCGGCCCACCCCGAGGGGCTGCAGGGCCTGCTGGCACAGGCCCTCGGTCCACGTCTACCTGCGCTTCATTTCACCTGCCAATGCGGCCCGGTGGCGGGAGGGAGTCTGAGGCTCCTCCTCCCGGCCCGTTCTGCGCGGCTCGCCTTCCACAGCTCCCGCCAGTTCGTTTCAATCCCCTCGCAGCCTCAACTCCCGGGCCAGGGGGTTTCAGGTCGAGGTTCAGCCCGGTATACGGCCAGGTGGAGGCGGCTCAGGCGAGCAGAGGGGTCAGGAAGTGGCCATCCTGTGGCGTAACCTGGCTATCCCGCCAAGGCCTTAGGGAGCCGAGTTCTTTTCGACCGGGCGCGGGGACCTAAAGGGCCCGCCCCTGCGGGCGGAGCGCAGCTCGGGCTGGCGAACTGGCCAATGGGAGGAGAGGATGGGAGCACAACGTGGAGCGGCTGCAGAATGTAAACACAGCCCCGCGCGCTGCGGACCACGTGCGTCCCGCGCCGCCCGTCATGCCACCGGGATCCGGCAGCCCGGCGCAGGCTCCTTGGGCAGCGACGCTCTGGGACGCCTATCTTACATTTTGCTGCAACCCGCCTTCCGAGGTACGTATCAACCCTGTTTTCCCGCTCCCTGATCTGTTACCCTCCCTCTGGCTTGGTCATTCTGCACCCCGCCATCCTCCTCTAGCTCCGGCCTTGCGGCTTTCCACTCAGTAGTCCGGGCGCAGGAAACGCTCGCGTCTTGCTTCACCCTCCTTTCCCTCCCAGCCTCCAGTTCCCCGGCCCCCAAGGGTAACACACCCCAGTGGAGTGGGGTCGGAGTGGCGTCGCCCCCTCTTCTGGAGCGCTGGGGCCGACCGGAGATTGGTTTCACTAGGTGCAGGCCCCGGGCCTGCCCGCCGCGCCCCGCCCCGTCGCCGCCAGCGCGCCCTGCGGAGCCCGCGCGAGCGGCCGCGCGGGAGACAGCCGCCCGCCTCCGAGTTATAATGGCAAGAGGCGGGTCCAGAGCATTTCCTTCCCTTTCCCCCGAATCTAAATTTAAGTGTTTCCTCGCTACTTCTCTTAACAGCCCCACCCCAGGCCGTCCCGAGACTGGACATCTCCAAGTAGGTGTCCGTGATACTTTAAAAAACTGGTTTTGCAGTGGGAGCCGTGGGGCGGGGACGCCTGCAGGAACAAAGACCCCCGGGTATCGGAGCCTTGCAGGAGGGGCCCTTGAACCCGCAGCAGTTGGGGCGGGGCGCGCGCCGGCGGTGTTCGCCTGGGCCCTGCCTGGAGTGAGCCTCTGGGAGAGGGCCGGGGAGAGTACCGGGGCTCGTTCCAGCCCGGGCGGGCACCCTACCGGAAAAGCACCCGGAGGCGGCGGCCGGGACCTGCTCGGGTCCCCGCACCCGCGCCTTTTGTGCTGCGTTGCCCGAGCGGGCCGCGGAGCCTAGAGATTACGGCTCTTCGGGGCTATAGCGCCAGCAAAGTCCTTTTCAGACTTTCTCTTTCGATTCTTAACAATAGCTTCGTGAGTCCAGCAAAGTTTTTTTTTTTTTTCTCTCTCTCAATTCACGCATAAGGAAATAGTGAATTTGATTAAAATGGTAGAGATAAAAAGGCCCAGTATCTTGTCAATTTCAAGAAACTGCATACCATTGATAATGCTTTTGATGACCCTGGTAGGGGCTGGAGCTGTCGCCCTTTTGCAGTTGCTTCAAAACGCAGTTACTGTGCAAAACTTAGAGCCCTAACAGTGCGACGGCAAGAAAAGGTCTTCCAACAAGTCTGTGTTGCTTGAGCAAAACTGGTGACCTGAATGAGCGAACTTGATGATCAGCGGGTACTGAGCACCGGGGACGTTAACATTTGTGGGATTAATTTTAGAGTATTGCATGCCCAGCATTGGGCAACTTGTAAACAAGACACTAATTAGAAATATACTTTGGTCATGACTTTGACTATAAAGTGAACCGAGTGTAGTCAGCAAAGAGAAAATTAGAAACACTCCCAGTACTTGGTGTAAGAACTAGCAAGATGAATTCTGCTCTATTACAAGAACCTGGGCAGGGGTCAAATGTCGCTGTAAAAAGAATTGGGCTCGCAGCTCAGATGGATGGGAGGTGCCAATCCTGCTCTTTCATATGGGCTTCCTCTAGAAAAGACACTCATTTCAAGGGCTATTTTAAAGATGAAATTTTATAAGATAGTGACTTTCCCTTGCATTTGTACTTGTCACAGAGCAGGTAGATGTTCAGTGTAGCTCTTCTCTCTACTGTCCTCCCCACTTAACTAATTTGTACTCAGAAATGAAGAAATAGTTTTAAGGATCCTGAATGAAACAGAGGGCTGAATTAAAAAGTTACTGTTTCTCAGAATTTTGTTCATTTTAGGTATTTAGGCATCATCTTTCAATAATTCATCATTGCTTCATATTTGTATGTGTTCGTTGTTAACACTTTTCCCCCTCGTGCTAGTTTAAAATTACTTTGCTATGTATGAAATTCCTTTATGCTTGTAATTTTAGAAACGTTGGGTCTTCTGAAGTATGTTTTCCCAGTTGTACATACAAAATTAAATAATCTATTGGTAAATAATCTATTGTTTCTACCATGCTTTTGTCTTTAGAAAATAAGGGAAAACGCACAGGAAGAGTCATAAAGGCACAGGTTTAAAAACATCGCTTCATCCACTTATTTCTTGCTTCAGCACCTTTTTTTTGCTGGATGTCTTCTGTGAAACCTTCTCAGATCCTTTTCTCCACACCCTACAGTTCCACTCACCTCACAGGGCAATAATTACTGAGCAAAATGCCGTTTATCTCCAGCTAGGCCTTGGACCTTGTTTCATTCATCTTTTTATAGCCAGTATCTGCAGATCTGAGAGGTATATGTAAGTATGACCTTGGTAAATTCCAAACCACTCATCAGGCCAAGTGAAGGTCTGTGTGAAGCCACAGCCTGCGACTTTCGGTAGAAGACCTTGGTGACATCAGAGGTCAGGGTACCTAGAAGGTAAGCCTGGGCCCCAAGCTACCGGGTTCTCCTCCCAGCTCAGCCCCCACTGGTGTGTGACCTCGGGCAGGTGGTACAACTTCTCTGAAACATGACAGAAGGGTAATGAGAGTCCTAGCTCTTTCTCTTCCATGGTCACAGGATTGACTGATGATTGAGACCTTCCCAGGTCTGCTGAGGACCCAATGGGAGCATGGGCAGGAGTGGGCCACTCTGAGAGGTGCCTCTTACCTTTACCTCTTGGTTAGGCTCCTCCCCAAACCCCCATGGAAAGCCACCTAATTGCTGTCTAATGGCTTACACCTGGGTTGAGCAGGCATTCTGATCACACTGCATTGAGGAGGAAAGTGAGGCTCAGGTGAATCCCTGCCACAGGCCACACAGTTTTTTGGAGGAGACCGAGGCAGGAGCCCATGGCTTTTCTTGTCTACACGTGCTGCAGAGGGCCCCTGCCCCTTGCCTAGACAAACAAGGGATGAGGCAGGATCCTGAGGTAGTGAACCACTCTACTAACAGTTGGTTCTGACAGGGGCATAGCCAGGACAAGATCTCAGGAAGTCAGAGCAGGGGAAAAAGACCTGCTTGGGTTTTAGGCCCAGGCAACAGCTTGGATGTTGGCCTTTGTCTCCGCCAGTGGAGGAACTGGAGTCCAGCGTGACTGGCGAGGACAGGCACCTGTGTACCTTTGCCTGGCAAGGATGCTGGGCTGGTGCTTCTGTGCTGCAAGATGTCAGCCCTCCAGGGTCCCCTGTACCCTTCCACCTGCCTGTGGGGTTCCCAGCCCATAGGACACCCCAAGCCCCTGAGCTTGACCCTCCTAAGAGTAAGGAGCAACAAGCATTCGTGAAAGGGCCTGTCTGTACAGGTTGTGGTGGAGGGTGGTGGCTCAGCTCAGGAGGCCATTTGGGGGCCCACCTTTTGCTGGGAGCTCAGCCACTCAGCTGTGTGTCCTTGGGCAGGTCACCTCCCCTCTCTGTCAACTCCCTTGTCTGTAAATGGGGCATTAATAGTCTCTTAGAGGCTATGGAATGTAGCTAATAGGAAGGTCCAACACAGTACCTGGATCACAGTGAGCTCTCAATAGATTACTGTGATTTCAGTTTTTGTTTTGTTTTGTTTTTAAGTAAGGGGCAGAGATAACCCAAAGACAAGCATGTAGGTGAATGATTCGCTTGTTGGCATGGGGAAGATGAAAGAAGAAGCAACTTTAGAGCAGCATGAGGTCAAGCAATGCTTTTGAAATGGTTAAATATTCAAACACTTCATATTTTGTTATGAAAATTTAAAACATTCAGCAAAGTTGAAAGGATATTATAATGGGTGATCATATTCACCACCTAAATTCTGCTAACATTTTGCTATGTTTGTTTTATCACAGATCTTTCCATCTGTCCATCCATCATTCCATCTTATTTTTTGATGCATTTCCAAAAAAATTGGAGATACCAGTATACTTCTTCTTAAATACTGCATCATGTCTAGCATTAACAGAGTTCAATATTTATTTAGTTTTTTCTTTAGGAGTAAAACTTAGTTTCAGTGAGAAGCACAATAATGGATTCGTGTATGCACTTACGTACCCTAAACCTCAAGTTACAGAATATTACCATCACCCAGAAAGTTTCCTTTCCCATGAATCCCCACTTCTACCTTCCAAGAAGCAGCCTTTGTTCTGCTTTTATTTTCCACCATAGAGGAGTTTTACTATAGTATTTTACTATAGTTTTACTATAGTTCTATAGTAACTAGTATCTAGAACTTTTGTATTCTATGATTATAAAAGGAATCATGCATATGTAAGTTCGTCTCTGGCTTCTTTCACCGAACAAAATGTTTTTAGCATTCATCTATGCTATTTCATGTACCAGTACTTTCTCTTTTTTATTGCTGAGCGATAGACCATAGTTGTTTTTTTTTTCTTTTTTAGTTATTTGAATAAAAGTGCTATGAGCATTCTTATATGTCCACAAAAAAGTTTTTTTTCTTTTTCTTTTTTTTGTGGACATACAGTTTGACCCTTGAAACCCTTGAACAATGTGGGGGTTAGGGGTGATACTCCCTCCATAGTCGAAAATCCTTGTGTAACTGACTGTTGGCCCTCCTTATGGGAGGGTTCCACATTCATGGATTCAACTAACTAGGCAACCACTGCTGGTTGAATTCATGAATGCAGACTTGCAGAGAGGAAAAAGTCCACATAAAGGTGGGTCTAGGCATATCACATCCATGCTGCTCCTGGGTCCACACTCTGTATCTTTGGGATGCATAACTAAGAGTGGAATTGCTAGGTCCTAGGCATCTGTTTTCATTTTATTAAAAACCAGCACAACACAACAAAACTGGCAGGCCTTTTCTAAAGTTCATCAACAAAAATGGATAAATACATTGTGGTATAGTCATATTATGTATACAATACTGTGTCTAATTGGAATGGAGCCATTGTATCAACATGGATAAATGTCAAAAACAATGTGGGGCAAAATAAAACAAATTGTAGATGGAAACATTCACTATGATACCATTTATATGGTTTGAAAGCATGTGAAACAAATGTAGTTATTTATAGATACATACATAATAATATAAAGCTATGCTTTCAAAACTATTGAATTTCAGGATGGTGGTATCTGATTGGGGGGCAGGAAGATGAATGGGATCAAGGGTTCACAATATCCTTCAATAATGTGGATAGAGTAGTATTTTCAAACCTCTAAGGCAAATTCTGAAAAGTTTTATCACAGTGGGTGATAGATACATGTTTATTCTATTAACCTGTACTTTTGGGTTCTCTCATCACTACCTTGTGTCTAAGGAGTTTCCAAAGTATCTCTTTCAGCTCTTCACTGGGCCTGGGTCCTCCCTCTTAGGCAGTTGAGAGGAGTAAAAGCAGGATCTGGGAGAGGGCTGCTGGCTCCATCCTGTGCCATCCTCTCCGGCTATCCCGACCACTACTGCAGTGCAGGAGGGGAGACTCCAGGGAGGAGGGCCTGGCAGAGACCTCTGCCCTCTCCTGGTTGTGACCTTACTCCCTCCCAAATTTAGTCTGTGATCTAGGCCATTCCCATTCCCAACCCTACCTAAAATTGAGCTATGCTTAAAAATGCATGTTCTGCCTCATTCTTTGGGGTTTTTCTGTAGGTACTTTACAGTTATAGAGTTTCCTTTGTCTGTGTTCTCGCTCACTTTCTTCGGATTTTTATTTATTCCTATTTCATCTTCGCTTTTATTTTGATTCCATGTCTTCTGCAGTGTGCCTTCATAGCGGTGTCTCCTCTCGTGTTTCTCAACATTGGCTTTTGTTTCTGAAGGGTTTGTGCTTTCCTTACATCTATTTCCTAGATCTACTGGTTGCTGTGTTGTATCCTGTTGTTTGTTACCATCTGTTATTTGTTTTATCACTTTTTGCATAGCTCCCTCTGCCTCAATACTTTTTTTTTTTTTTTTAATTCAAAATAGGAAGTGGGTTAAAATTTTCTTCAGCTTTCTGGCAGTATTTTCCTGAGTTTGCTTAGTGTACAGTGAGGTTTTGCTGTTCCTTTTCTGACAGTACCTTCATAAGGATGTTTTGTATTTTAGCAGAGCCTATGACTGGATGTTGAGTTACATCTTTTTATCATTTACTTGGAATGTATTAGATTTCTGGCAACCAAGAATTAGCCAGAGAATCTGACATGTGAGTGAGGAAGCGTCCCAGGCCTGCTACTGTTTCTCAGCTCAAGGGCTCCCTCCTCTGTCACCATGACAAATATGGCTTTCCTCACTAGCGCCTCGCCTCTGCTAGTCAGCCGCCTCTGAATTTAGCGTCCTATCCTGGCCCAGGTGGGTTCCTGGTCCCGAGCTGCCCTGCTTCCTGCAGGCACGCTCCCTTGTCCTGAGCTGCACCTGTGAGCCCTCCTGGCTCTGCACTGCAGTAAGTCCTGCTAACAGTGACCCCACCCAGGTGGGGTCCTCTCTTCTTGGTGGTGAGTTTTCGCTGGTGATTATTGGACTTTTGCAATTTCTGATCTTCCCTGTGGCTCCTGCCAAGTCCGCAGAGTGTTTACTGTGCTAGTTTGGGCGTGATGCTATCTGTATACAATATGAAATTTGTGAACTTTTTCACTTCCTCGTTTCACTGAAGATATCAGTGTGTGTTTCACAGCTTCCTCCTTGTTTGCTTTACATGGTTTTCAGGAGTGTCAGAAAGATCCTGAACTAGCTGTCACCTCCTCCCATCCGGCTGGTCTAGAGTTCTTAACCAGACCTTCGGTGCCCTCCACAGTCTGCCCAGGTTTTCTCCTTGCTCTTAGGTCAGACCACTGTTCCAGCCAAGTGAAGCTGCCCCTGTCCCAGAAACTCATGGTGCATTCTTTCCTCTGTGCTCCTGCTGTTTTCCATGACTGTCCTTTCCGTCAGGTGCCTCTTTACAGTGGTTTTCAGTGACCCAGCCTGTATTTCTCCCTCTTCCTTTCTTCTGGTATCAAAACCTCTGCACCACCCACTAACAGGCCAGGGGTATAAACCCAGTTTGTTAATCATGGTGATCCTTCCCTGGGCAACATTTGCAGGGAAAGCTAAATGATGTGAGCAGGACCAAAGTCCCTCCCGAATGACTCTTCATTCCATTAAAGTTAGCTGAAAAGCCTGTCTCTTGCTTGTTGGGTCAGAGTGTTAAAGAATGTTCATCTGGAGGAGGTGTACACCCATCTACGAAATTAAGGGAATAGTCATGCAGAGAAAGTTTGGTTCCATGTTTAAGTCCTGAATCCACCCCGGCATTCCCAATTTAGCCAAAGTCACATGGAGTCAGTTACTCCATGTGAAATTGAAAGAAGCCTCATGAAATCACCTTGCTTTGTTCTACCATTGTCCCCTGCCTTTTTACTTATTAGAACACATATCACACTGTCTGGCCTTGTAACTCCCACTTATCTGTATCCCCCACTGAAAACCCTTTCCTACAGGACCGCTGCTTGTTCACCACGGGGTGCCCACCATGGAGCAGTAAGGAAATCTTTCATTAAAACTGCATTTCTGCCTTTCCTCATTCTTCCTATCACTCAAGGTCTTAGGCACCAAGTCTTTCATGAAAGCTTCCAGGTCAAGGGGGAGGATGTATGTGAAATGATTAGCACTGTGCCATACACAAAACAGGCTGTTATAATCTAAAATCTTATGCATGTTCTCTCCCTTGGTTACTCAGGTGATGCACCCCCTACCTCCGCCCTTGGAGCTCCTGTATCATTTAATCAGATGGCATCTATTCAATGCCTTATTTGCGTTATCTGCATTTCTCTTAAGTTTTCAATGTAATTATAAATGCCAGAAGACAAGGACCCAGCACAGTGTCTCATACAAAAGAATCTGCAGTTGCAGCTGTGCAGCTGAAAGCATAGTGATCAACACTTCAGAGGATAGAGGGAGGCTGGCCGTCTTCTGGTTTCTGGAGTCTTTATGGTACATGAGACAGGAGGCAGAGTCAAAGGAACCTGGAAAGAGAGTTAAAACTGGCCCATAGCTTGCAAAATGGATGAGTGCTGTGTGAAAATCTAAGGAAGCCATCACACCTGACCAGAGCTGAAAAACAGTGATTATCCCCTACACCCAGACACTACTTGTAAAGACTGCTGACTTGCCCAGGCTAAATAACTGGAATGAGAGAGAGGTATGAGGAGAGCAAGTCAGAGTTTATACCTTCATCCCTGACAAGGGGAAACAGTGTTGAAATTGTGTTGCCAAGAGAAGAGACCGGAAGCCCTGTGTCTGGGACTGTTTCAGCCCTGAGTCCGCTTATCCTTCCGCTGTGTCTTCCACAGATAATAAGTAACAGTAAGAGCTATTCAGCCCTTCTGATAGAGTACAAGCTCCACCAGGCCAGGGGCTTTGTCTTGTTCAGTGTGCAAGTTTGTAATCCCAAAAACAGTGCCTGGTCCCTAGGACAGGACCATTGTAGAAGCTCCACACATGTTTATTTTTTATTATTTCTTTTGTTCACATTGTTTTATTTTAGCATATTGTAATTGCACTTCAATCTGTGACTGTTTCACACCGCACACATACTTGTTGAATTCTTATCTCTATAATACTGAACACAGCTATTTTCTTCTTATGTACTTTGTGAAAATACCTATATTTCCAGATTTTCTTACCTGATCCAGATATTAAAAGAACATTTTGAAGTTCAAGGTCCATGCTGTCAGTGACCTCCACTGTGTCATACACTAAGGTGTCTTAAGTGCCTTGAACAGGAGACACTGTCTCAATATTTATGGAGTAAATGGTTTAAGTATTTGATTGGAGACGTTTACGTTGAATGAGGAAATTGAAATAGTGGCATTTGTTTGAACACCTGTCAAGTTTATAAGTACTCTCACAGTACCCCCTCTCCCCTGAGTCTAACAGCAAACCTATGAAGTTTATTTTGCTGGTTTTATAGATAAGAAAACAGGTTCAGAAGAATCAGAGGCCCTGTTTAAGATTACATAGTTTACAGGTTGGGACTTGAACCCAAGACATGCCTCTAAATTTTATGATCTTTCTACTTTTTCATAGAAACCTGTGGAAGATGAGATAAGACTAATAGAAACTATCAACATTTTGTACTTAGAATGACTGAATCTTAGGACTGGAAGTGATCGTACATCTCACAAATTTCAAACCCCTCATTCAGTTTTCAAAGCAGAAAAATAAGTTTGGGGGAGTTGCCATGATGTATCCAAAGACACCTCCAGTGGCAGAACTGGCGGTTGGTCCCCCATTTCACTCAGCTGGAGAGACTGTGTTGAGCTTACAGACAACAAGCTGTCCCCCACTTTCCTGCATCAGAGACCTTGAATGCCAAGCCCTGTTCTCATGGGAACTCAGTTTCCAGCCAGGGTTCCTTACCCCTCCCCTGTAAGATCTGGTTGGTTCGGATAAAGATCTGAGTTTCTGCATTTTAGACTCTGAGCCACCCAACCCCACAGTCCCTCGGGCCAGGCCAGCCGGCTCCTCAGATGAGATCTGCACCCAGACCAGCACCCGCAGCTCAGCCACCAGCAGCAGCTCAACCATCTGCTGCCCCCGCAGCCAGGCCTAATGGGCCGATGGCAGCCCTGCAGCCTGCATGACTGTGGCTCAGCTTTGGGTACACATAGGTCCATCATACCATCGGCAGGGGCATCGGTGGCATCCTCAAGGCCTGCTGTCACTTACCAGGAGCCCCAGAGAACCCACCCAGTGTGCCCGCAGCCATAGTTCAGCCTGATTCACTCTGAGGTGAACTGGTATTTGGAGCGCGCCTGGAGCCTGTGTGACCTGGAGCTTGTAAGGGCTTCAGTGGCGCGCTGAAACAGTGCAGATTTGCAAATGCATTCGCCTAACCAAAAATTTCAAATTCAAGACATTTAAAATCACCTCTCATGACCATGTTAATTTAGCAAAGAAGTGTACTTGACAGTGAAATACGAAGTGTTAAGCCTCTCTGTGATTAATAGCGTCCTTGCTTCTGAATTGCAAAGGAAGAGGGCATTCACTGAGGTGGTACTGAGTTTGGAGCAGGGCAAATGTGTGGCTTCCCTAAGTCAGTTTTTTTTTTTTTTCTGTTTGTGAATTAGAATAAAGTGATTTTCATCCAAAAAAGAAGCCCTGAGTTTGAAAATTAATAAAAACAACTCTAGTCCACCCTCCATTTACTTACTAGTTTTGAACTGTGCACAACTCAGGAGCCCAGTTTCGGGTGTTTTATTTTGTCTTTTTCCTTCTTTCTCTGATGCCCCTGGTGTAGATCCCATCACTAACTGAGGGCTCACTTTGCCTGGAGTCTAAACATGTCTCTGTCTAGTAGAAATGAATGATTTAACTAGGCCTTATTAACGTAGATTCCATTATTTAGCCTTGAACAAAACTCTTTCTTTTAACGAGTCATCAGAAATGCAGTGAAAGACCATTCTCCAGTCATCAAATAGGCCAAAAAAATTACAGAGATTGATAAAAGTTTGTGCTGGCAAGAGAGTACGAAAATGAGCTGTAATACTGCTGTAATATGAATTATAGTAGCTCCTTTCCGTGACTCAGGCTGTGAAAATGTGGACCTGGGTTTGAGATTGGTGACCAGGGTGGGGTAGGGTGGCAAAAAAAAAAAAAAAATTGCTGTGCCTTTTAGGAATGTAACCTGTTACGTATAAAATAAAGACCTTAGACATTGCAGTCATACCTTTGTTCATTTATCCTGTGGAAATCAAGGTTCCAGTTTGTAAGGACATGTGTTTAAGATGCATATTCCTGCAACTTTGTTATTCTAAAAACCTAAAAACAACTTGAATTATTATCAGGAAATGGTGACTAAATTATGGTTCATCTGTAATGTAGAACTTATACAATTAAAAAAACAAATGAATTAGGATTCCATGTGTGGACTTGGAGACCTGTCTGTGATTGTCATGTGAACATAGTAATGCGAGTTGCTAGGTAATATTAATGAAATGGTCTTTTGGGAAATATAAGGACTTATTCTTATGTATGTTTTTCTATATGATTATATGAGTATGGAGAAAAAAGTGGAAGAATTTCATCTTAGCTAATAAAATTGGTCACCTTGAGGGTAGAAATGGTTGGAGGAGACGTTAATAATTCCGGATTGTTTGACTTGTTATAGTAAGCATGTGTTGATATTGTGAGGTTTTTTTTAAGGGAAAGATGCAGGTAGGAATGAAGGTGAGGAGGCAGGCAGGCAGGAGGAGAGAGTAGAAAAAGCACTTTATTTATTTTTTAAATTTAGTTGTACATCTTGGTTGTTCTTTCCGGTCTAGGACACAAACCCAGGTCCTTGGGATGTATGTGGCCTGTGCTTCAGCCAGAGGCAGTTGACCAAACCACTACTATATCAGGGCACTCCAGCTAGTGTGATATTTTTAATATGAAATAAAAATAGGAATAGGTTCGAGAAATATATAGGTTATAATCTATCTTCTATTGCTTAGTAATTGGAGAGGATTGGAATTAAATTTCATAGGTACAGTCCTTATCTGCAGAAGGGAATGATGTCTACTGCAGTTTTGATTAATGGAAATAGCGTATACAAAACATTTTATGTAGCATATTGTAATCCTTCTATATGTTTCTTTTTTCTTCTATGTAAGCTATTTGGAGTAGAATATTAAAACAGACAAAACATGTTGGCTCTGCTACGTGTTATCCTGACGTTTTCAACCTGGAATTGACCTACCAAAGACGTGGACTAGTGTCTCTCCAGAAAAAAAAATACAGGATATAATTTCTGCTCCCTCCATTATTTCTTTCTTTCTTTTTCAAGGTAAGGTACAGGCAGGAATGAGAGAGAAGAGGAGGAAGAGCTCTTTATTTATTTATTTTTTATTTAATTATTTAAATCTATTGTTCATCTGGCCCTGGGTCTTGAAGCATGGACCTTGGGTGTGGGACTGCTTCCAGGAGTCCTAGACCACTAGGCCACCAGGGTAACCCCTCCTCCCCCATTATTTCTTACAGAGACAAAGTGAGAATAACAGCATGGTGCCTTGGCCCTTGGGGGTTATTTACCTGTTACTGTTTCTTAGTGATCCAGTGAGAAACAACAAAGAAGGAAGAGGGCTTCTGAATAGCCAAAACAGATGTCTAAGGTTCAAGCTCTTGCTGGATCAGTTTTTTTTTTTCCTATTTTAGTCAGCACAAGCAAGCTTTTCCAGCCTTAACACATTAGCAAGGATGCATTCTGAGAGCTGCCACAGGGACAGCTGGGTCTGAGCCCAGCAGGTGATGGGGGTGAGGGGACAGGGAATGGAAGACTAAAACAAAACACAAGAACTCAGGAGGCTGGATTATCTCAGACCAGGCCCTGTTATC
>RJWH01000945.1:265801-335489 GCA_004363575.1 Solenodon paradoxus
GAGAGGGGAGAGGGGAGAGGGGAGAGGGGAGAGGAGAGAGGAGAGAGAGGAGAGAGGAGAGAGAGAGAACAACTAAATAAAAATCAAATGTTTCTTTCTCTTTCCTCTTCATGCCTGCCTACCTGCTTAGCTTCATTCTTGCCTGCATTTTTTCTTTAAAAAAAAAATACTTTTGTCTTTATCCTATGGGGGAAAGATAGAGTGGCTACCTATAGTTAGAAATCTGCATAACCAAGTGTGATAGAATTATTTTTTACAAGTACATTATTTCCTTTTTGGTTAAAATAAGGTTCATAATCTATAACCCCAAATCCCTGAGGCCTGGTAAATTTTGGAATTCAGAATTTTTCATATTTCTTAAAAAATTAATATGTGTACATAGCATACGCTGCTTGACAATCCCAGCAGGGTCTAAGGCAACACACCACTAGTAAACATATTTCTGTTTCTGTAGTAAAATGTGTAAAACATTCATTAGGACAAATAGCATATAGTTATTTAAGTAATAATAGACTAGTAAATAAAACAGTGGGAGAAGTATAGATTACAAATATTCTAATAGTTTATCACCAAGGAAGCATTTTATAAACCTTTAAATATCTGCAGGTTCCAATTCAGCTAAGTATGCCTCTGCATACCCAGACCTTGAGCATATGTTCCCTCTGGGTGGCTTGAACACCTCTCAGGGGAGGAACCTTGGTGCCTATCACCAGGGGCAGGCTGGGTGGGCCTGGTGACTGCAGGAGCAGAATTAAGGGCAGCACTCTTTGTGAGTACTTTTCCTGTGTTAAGTGGCTCATTAATGTGGGTCTCCATCGAGGCAGTTCCCCATTAACTACACAACCACTAGAAACTCACATTCACGGATATTGATCAGGGTTCCAGGCCTGCCACTGAATAATCACACATTTTCACCCTATCAAGGAAGGATTTTTTTCACCTGTGTTTACAGTTTCATCATCATCATCACCACTATCTTCATGATTGAAACCATTTAAATTTTTTAAAAACCATTCCACACACATTGGTATGGCAAAAAAATAAATAAGGTTGTGAGGATGTAGAGAAATTGGGAATGTGAAATGGTGAAGCCACTGTGGAAAACAGCATGGCTCTTCCTCAAAAATTAGAAGAATTACCATCTGATCCAGCAATCCCACTTCTAAATAAAAACTCTGAGTTAAAAGTAGGGTCTTGAAGAGACATTTGTATACTACGTTCACAGTAGCATTAGTCACAATAAGTAAAATGTAGAAGCAACCCGTGTCCATTGACTGATGAATGGATAAACAAAATGTGGTGTATACAGTCAATGAAATATTATTCCGCCTTAGGAAAGGAAATTCTGGTGTGTCCTAGTTAAGGTCACCAGACACAGTCCATGTATATCCTAAGAACCTGAGTTCACGGTCTGGGGCTGGAGGGACCAACCAAGATAAACAGCTAAATAAAAGAAAGAAAGTGCTTCCTCCCCCTTCTCTTCCTGCCTGCCTGTCCCTGCTCACCTTCATTCCTACCTGTGCTTTCCCCCACCCGCACCCCCCTACCTCAAAAAAAAAAAAAGAAAAAAAGACAAAAAGAAGAATCAGTGCACCTTGATGGCTTAGTGGTTATGCCCAGCAGGCATAGGTCACATACATCCCAGGGACCCAGGTTCACACCCCAGGCTCAGGGGAACAACCAGAATGATCTACTAAATTAAGTAAAGAAAGGAAGAAATTCTTCAATATAGCACAACAAGAATGAAGCTTGAGAACATTATACTGAATAAAAGCCAGACATAAAAATACAAATACTGTGTGATTCCACTTACATGAGGTCCTTAGAGTAGTCAGATTCATAGAGAGATAGAAATGTAGACAAGACAGTGGTTAGATGGAGTGGGGGAAGGAAAATGGGAACTTGTGTCCAGGGGATAGAGTTTCAGTTTTACAGTTATGGAGACAGATGATAGTCATGCTTGCCAACAGTGTGAATATGTTTAAAACCATTGAACTATACACTTAAAAATGGCTAAAGTATCAAATTTTGTTATGTGTGTTTTATCACATTTTTTAACATTTTGTTTATTTTATTTAGTTGTTTGTCTTGGTTGCTCCCACCAGTCCCAGGATGAGAACCCAGGGTCTTAGGAGGTATGTAGACCACACCCAGTTGCTACTCCATCAGGATGCTCCTTATCACCACTTTCAAATGTCCACACAAAAATCTTAAAAAAAACCCCAACTATTTCAGCATTTTCCCCACTTAGCACAGGCACAACAGGAACATCACTTTCAAGACGGAGCATTTCTTGGATGTCAATTTTATTTATTCTTTTAACTGATAAATAAGATGATCTTCTCATTCATCATATGACCTCCTTCAAAGTCTTTAGCCATATATTTTACTTCAATCATGTAAGCTAAAGTTCATGCCTAGCATGATTTGAAGAAAGTTTTGCTATTGAAATGTTGGCTTTACAGTAAAGTTTCAAAGATAGACCAGATCCCCATCTACCCTCTCTGTACCCACCTTTCATTAATGTTAAATAAACTTGGTACATTTGTCAAAACTGAGAAATGTATAATAGTATAATATTATTAACTCAAAGTCCAGACTTTTTTCATATTTCCTCATTTTTCCCACCAATTCTTTTTCCTTTTTTTAAAGGAAAGGCACAGACAGGAATGAAGGCAAGTAGGCAGGCAGGCAGGAAGCGAGAGGAGGAAGCATTATTATTTTTATTTAGTTGTTCGCACTGGTTGCTCTCCCGACCCCAGGCCCAGAAGTGAGTAATGTGGGGATTCACACATACAAAGCTGAGCCAAAGCAGCCATCGTTCAGGACATATGATTTAGAATGACACCCAAAGAGGCACACAGATCATCACAAGGTAAAAAGTAGGTTGAAGTCAAAGTAGGACTTCAGAGGAATGAGAGCTTAAGTGTCTGTGTAGGTAGAATGAGAGAAGCAATAAAAGATCGCACAGAAGTGACACCTCAACCTTGAAGGATGGGTGGGACTTTGGTGGGAAGGTGGGAGAGACTGCTGGGGACCCTCCTACCCTGACGCTTCATCAGTAATAGATCTCCTAACTTTGCTGAAACAAAGACTAACTTCTCCATTTTCCCTTGCAGTTAGGAGGAGCCATGGACTACATTCCTCTAAGTGGGATATAAGCAAAACAGTGTATACAGCTTAGGCAGAGGGACAGAAAAGTGTGGTGAGTTTGAAGGCTGTTGTGTAGTTGATGAGGTGGAAGAGAGAAGAGGTAAAGCCGCATGTAATTTCTTAGAGGCTGATGCAATACTTTTCACTCTGTTGCTCCTCAATAGCAAGTCAGTCCTGATTCTGACATGGCCCTAATGCAACAAAAAGCATAGAGGCGAGCCAGACTCTTGTCCTGTGGGATTAGTACCACCCAACAGCAAGAAACTTCCTTTAGTGCTGTTGTCCACTAGTCTGTCCATCTGAGTGGGGAAAGACTGGGACCTGGCCATTAACACTTATGACCCTGTCCCTTTTACATCCCAACTGTATTCCTGTCAGCCATGTACTTTTTTTTAGTATATATTCTTAGAGGAATGGCTAGAGTAGACCTGATTTTAGCTTACTCTACCAATGAACAAAAACAGCCACAAAGAATAAACTTTAGAAGACAAATTAGTAAACATTAGAATATCAACTTATAAATTCCTGTAATAAAAAGTTACCCCACTACAATAAACTAAGGATTCCAGTCTTCTTGTTTTTAACCTAATCCAGAGTTGCTTCATGTGAGGGCTGCAGATGCTAAGGCATCTTTGCACTTACCTTACCTTCTTGAGATAGTTTAAGGCACTTTCCAGAATTTCAACTATAACTCGGGTATTGTTAGGGTATACAGTTAGAATTCTCATTTCTCAGTTTCCAGACTATAGCATATTTCCCCCTCAATTTAACAACTGGAAAATAGAAGAGTGAGTTATACCAAAATTGACCCTTAAATATATAAAGTTTTGGATCTGAAAAGAATTATTTTTGTGTAACACACAGGTGATTGAATTACCAGTAAAGGTACTGACAACAGCACCTTCCAAAACTGATTTTAAAATAGGACCACAACCACAAAGAATCTTTAAGAAGAAATTTAGTATGTTGACACTATAGAGATTTTAGCAAATGTCAGAGAAATGTACACATTCTATTTAAAAATAAGACAAAACTTAGTTGGAGCATAAAACTAATGTCCCCTAAATGTTATGACTTCATGCATTAATCTTTTACTAATCCAATTTTATGATAACGTTTACAAGAGATAGTTGTTAAGCCTGTCCATTCACTTTGCTTTAAGAATATAGAATATTTCAGTCTTTTCATTGTGTTTGCTTTTAAGTGCAAGAATATCAGTAGAAGCCTCTAGATGCTAACAGACACTTCTGCAGATCTCTAGGCTTCAAGCTGATATTTCCAGCACATGTTACCAAGTGCCTACTTTCTCAAATGCTTTTGGACGAGCAGTTTCTTTTACAAGTTCCTTAGTTCCAAGACCTTTTTAAAAAAAAATTATCATTTAATTTATTTTAGAGGAAGGAAGCAGGCAGGAATGAAGGCAAGCAGGCAGAGAGAGGAGGAAAAGTGTTCACCCATCCATTTAGTTGTTCATTTTGGTGGTTCCCTCAGGTCCTGGGCCATGAACCCAGGTCCTTGGGCTTTATGCACACTGCACCACCAGGAGTCACAGACTTAACCACTAAGCCACCAGAATGTGCCAATTCTAAGACACTTAGACTGGCTCTGGATTTCTGGATATTTATAATCTTTTTCCCCCCAGAAAAATGACTGCCTGATTTGTAAAACTCAGGAACTTTTAAATGTATCCACCTAAGCAGTTGACTCCTTCCTACTCATTGTCATTGACACAGTCCAGTCTTATCAGGTAGACAAAGCCAGAGGTTCTTTGTAAGTAGGCAGACAGGCAGGAAGAGACGGGAGGAAGAAGCTCTTTATTTTATTTCCATTTTAGTTGGTTACTAGCTGTCTCCCCCTGGACCGGGACTTGAACCCAGATGTATGCAGCGTCCTTTGGAGGCGATTGTCCTGTTGCTTCCCCAAGGTGGGCCCACATAGAATTTCTTGTAACCTTACTCACTGCAGATCTCACCTCATGTTAAAATACTGTTCTTGGCACACCCTAGTGGCGCAAGTGTTCAGTGCATCAGTCCGTGCCCAGGTGCAGTCCACGGGCAGCACAAGGACTGGATTCACAGTACAGGACCAGGAGGAACAACTAAAAAATGAACAACTAACTAAATAAAAATACATTTTCCTCTTCTCTGTTCCTTTCTGCCTGCTTGCCTTCCTCTTAAACCAAAAAACAAAACAACTGTCTTAAAAGATGTGGTCTCTAAATGAAAACTTTAAAATGGGTACAAGTGTCTTCCATGGGTAAGAGTTTGATATATAGCGCAAATATTACAGTGTTCTGTATAATATAGATCACACATAGCGACAACACTGTGTGGTGATAACATATCATACAAATATATATGTATGTATATATGTGCGTGTATACATACGGTAAATATGTATGTATATATACAGATATATATATATAAATCTATATGGTAACAAAACTGTAAGAACTGTCTGGATAGAGCCAGGGTAAGGTTTTGATCAGAGGGTAAGATCCTGACCCTAGTTCCTTGTCAGGGCTCTGGAGAGGCAGCACCATGAAGCCAAACTCAGGTCTGAAGTTCAAGTTGAGGCAGAAATATTTACTAGTTTTGTCACCTGGTCTGGGTCTCAACCCTTCTGGTGGCACTCCAACATTGTAGGGAGACACAGTAATGCTGTCCACTCCCAGAGAAGAGTGAGGAGAACACCGACTCACTCACCCTGTCCTACCAGCATTAGCGGGACCTGCAGGTGAGTGGGTAGATGCCCCATTCTTCCAGGCCTCTGGGACATGACTGCAGCTTCAATGACTAGCTGATGCCTGAGGTGACACCTCGATCAGGCAAAATACAAAGGAGTGCGCTTCTGCTTTCCCCTCAAGGGAAAGCTTTTTGTAAGTTTAGAGGCTACAACTGAGTGAAAACAAGGAATCTTAACTGTCCGGGTTTCAAATGAGCACATGCAGGAAGCTGGCGCTTTGAGCATTAGCTGTACCCAAGGCCCTGGGAGCTCTAGAGCGAGCATCGCTTGAGGAGAACAAGCGGCAGATACACCTGGACATGCTGCTGTTGGTAAAATGCTTCTGGACAGCAGAGGTGTTAATATTGGAATAAATGTGCATCTGCAAAGTGGTAGAGCTTGGTCATCCTCACTACGAGGACCACAAAGGGTGAAATGCGTACCATTCCAAATATGATAGCAGATTTAAGCAAAGGTAGAGATAAAAATTTTTGTCCATATAACAGTAGGTGTTCAGACACAAGTCTAACTTAGTTATCTCCAAGTGGCCCCCTTCCTGGCTGGCAGGAAGGCCAGCTGCAGCTGTCATTGGCATTCTTGTGCAATTCCCCTGGGAGCATAGAAAATTCCCAGGATGTGGTATTAGAAAGCAAGGGTCTGACTGGGCTGAGTTCACTGGCTGCTGTCAATGTGACTGCAACCCAGAGGGGCTGCTGAATGCTCCCTTGAGGCTCAGGTGCCCCAGGAAGCTACTCCAGACCCCAATGCACTGACCCCTCCCCACTGCTAGCCCCTGGAGCACTGCGCCTGATTGCAAGACTGTGTTAAATTCAGAGCAGCCTCTGCAAGCATCCTAGAGAAATCTCATATTTGGGATTCTATACCCAGCTTATAATTCTCCAGCTCTATTTGGTGCAGAAGTGTTACACATTTAGTAGAAGCCATTCTTCAGATTTTTGTATTTTCCTGCAATATGCAGTCCGAGTCTTGTGTCATGTGGAGTGGTGGCAGAGAGCTGGGGCTCCAGTCAGATCAGCAGAATAAACAACCACATCCTACTGTGTGCTGTGTTAGGGTATGTTCAGCTTATAGTGGGTCTTTAGGAGGTAACCTGCATTATAAGTCAAGGAAGATCTGTACACTCAACGGGGCCTGAGCCTCTATAAATGAAGAGAAAGTTTTATTCCTGCCTGTTCTTAGACTCAGACACCCATTGGGTTCAACCTCCGCACTGAAAGCCCTCACCTCCATCCTCTCCGACTGACCGAGCATATGATCGTCTTCAGTGAGGCCAGAGAGAAAGTCCTTCAGTGGTGCTGGAAGCCAAGAGGTCATGGAAGAGTCAAATCTGTACCAGTTTATGTAAAAAGAAATCCTAGCTCACGTGGTATAATAGTCCAAGGCTACAGCTGGGTCAAGTTGTTGCCTTAGATCACTCAGCACAACTGTCCTTTCCTCCTCTACAGCCATGCATTGGCTCTAACCCATCGCCTTCTCCCTAGGAGGCGGGGCAAGATAATTCCTGTGTTCTAGGTTCAGGTGTTCTTGACTGGAGTCAAGTGGAAATGTCTCGGCCTCTTTCTAGCACACCAGAAAGTCTCAGTGCATCTTGTTAGCTTAGATTGGGTTCTGTCCTTGAGCTTACCTTTGTGGCCTGGGGAATACCGATCTGACAGTCCAGGCCCCATTCGTATGCTGACTCCTGGAGCTGGGCATCATTTATACGAACTGTTGGTAATGTGGGGGGAAGCTTACAGATCCCAGGGAGAACACTGGAATGCTGTTAAAAGAAGGGAAATAAATGCATAATGAACATGTTCTTAGTAAAATCCTTCAGTAGTGTGTGGTTTGCTCCAATAAGGGAAGAGCAGGTGCCATGGGAGCCCACATCGGACACCCTCACCCCAACTGCCTGTCGAAAGAAAACAGTCATTTGCTGAGAGAGGCCAGTGATGGGTTAGGCTAGTGACTTCCCAGTGTGTTCCCTGCAGAGGGAGCATCTCCTGGGAACTCATTAGAAAGGTACATTCTCATCCCCCATCCCAGACTGGCCGAATTAGGAATTTTGGAGGTGGAACCCAGCACGCTTTGTTTTAATGAGCCCTGCAGGTAATGCTGGTACACACTAGGCTGAGAACCACTGGGGCAGAGCTTTGCCACTCAGGCAGGGCCTGTGTGTGTATACTACACCTTCTTCATTCATTCATCTAATGATGGGCACTTAGGAGGTTTCCAAGTCTTGCCTATTGTAAATAATGCCACGGTCAACATGAGGGTGCATATGTCTTGTGAATTAGCATTTTTGTATCTTTTTTGGTAAATATCCAGAAGTGGGATGATGGGATCTAATGAGATTCCCATTCTCATTTTTTGGAGACGCTCCATACTGCTTTCCACAAAGGTGGCACCAATTTAGAAATTCCCAGGCTGCGGTGCTGCCCACTTTCCAGAGTTTCTTAGTCTGACAGCACCAATATTTCTTCTCCCCCTTGCCGTGACAGACAATGCCTGTGAGTCCGTCCCCCCCCCCCCCAGAAAAAGGAGGAGAGACGGGAATCACAGACAGCTGCTGCTGGGTGGGTAGGAGCGGTGCCCTGGGGCTACTGACACTGATGGAATTCCCGAGGGAACTGACAGGGATGGAGAAGGGACTGGAAGAAGCCACGACTAAAGAAGGCCATCTCGAGTCTGAACATCTCAGATTTAACAGTAGTTGAAAGGGAAGACTCAGCATTACTTACTCCTGCAGTCAAAAACATGAAAATAGATACCAAAGAGAGGAAGCAGAAAGTGGATAAAATAAGATTCAAAGATGCTAATCCTGTGTTTTTCTTTTTCTGAGGAGCATCTGAGCAGTTGTGAAATGTATTGCCAGTCAGCCTTCCTAAGGCAGCTATGAAAAGGCTGATCCGGTCACTGGCACCTCTGTGTCTCAGAACGTTGTTACTGCCATGTCTGGTATTTCCGAGGTTTCTGTCGGGAGGTGGTAGAAGAAGCACTAGGTATGTGTGAGAAGTGGGGAGAAATGCCACCACTACAACCCAAACTTGAGAGAAGCTATTTGGAGGTTAAAGTTGCGAGACAAATCCCCAGCTAGAAGCACAAAGCAACTCCATCTTTTAGACCAAAGCCTAGAAAGGCCGAGAACTGAAGGAAGAAGTCCTGCTTGCAGGCTTCCTATCGCATTAAACTTTCTGGACTGGTGCTTTAGATTCTTGGTCTTCTAAGGATTCCATGATTACTTTAATGTCCCTCCAGACTCTGATACGCATCACACCTAGAAGGGGACATGCAGCCTGTTTCACGTTTTCCTTGCCTAAAGACTGGGACCTCTTAGGGCATTTTGAGGCATTTAGCTGTTTCTTGGCTCTTTGGAAGGTGTATGAACCGGGGACATCTCTAGACAGGGGAGCTGTTTTCA
This sequence comes from Solenodon paradoxus, assembly GCA_004363575.1. Classification (NCBI taxonomy): domain Eukaryota; kingdom Metazoa; phylum Chordata; class Mammalia; order Eulipotyphla; family Solenodontidae; genus Solenodon; species Solenodon paradoxus. The sequence continues at coordinate 275,100 of RJWH01000945.1, forward strand.
GAGAAAATGTTTTCCAAGAGAACTTTGATGTTTTCATATTGAAGCCTGAAGTTGCTATGACTTATGTTTCGTCCATCTATTGTTAAGTTATGTTATAAGTTATAAGTTATAAGTTAAGAAACAACCAGAAACTTCGACTTGTGATACTCTACCATGTAGAACATGGAGGTAGCAGGAGTAGTGGACTAGTTTGCCTTCTGTAAACATTTAAGATTCTCATGGATTTTGGCAAGTAATCATTAAACTTTTTCTAACTTGCAAAAAAACAATGTTGCCCCAATTTGCACTCTCCCCAATAGTGTAAAAGTGCTCCCTTTCCTCTGCATCTTTATCAGCATTTGTTGTTTCTAGACTTTTGGATAACAGCCAATCTCACAGGTGTGAGGTGATACCTCCTTGTTATTGTTTTGTTTTTAAAGGAAAGGTGCAGGCAGGAATGAAGGTGAGTAGGCAGACAGGCAGAAAGAGAGGAGGAAGAAGCATTTAAAATTTTTATTTAGTTTATCTTGGCAGTTCTCCCCTAAACCCGGTTCTTTGGGATGTATGTGAACTTCACTTAACTGGAGGTGGTGCACCCATCTGCTGCTCAGCCAAGGTGCACCATCTCATCGTTGCATTTGATTTGTGTTCCACTACTCATGACAGGAGAGGACAAACACATTTTCCTGTGCCTGTTGGCCATCTGTGTGTCTTCTTTGGAGAAATGCCTATTTAGTGCTCCTGCCCATTTTTTGACTGGGTTGTTTGTTTTCCCATGGTTGAGTTTTATGAGTTCTTTATATATTTTGGGTGTTAACCCCTTGTCAGATATATAATGTGCAAGTATTTTCTCCCATTCAGTAGGATGTCTTCTTTTCATTTTGATGATAGTTTTGTTGCGCAGAAGCTACTTAGTTTGATGTCATCCATTTGTTTTTGTTTTTGTTTCCCTTGCTGCTGGATTCAAGTCCCCAAAGGCCTCTCTATGGCATGTTCAGGGAGTGTTTTGCCCAAGTTTGCTTCTAAGTAGTTTATGATTTCTGGTCTTACATGCACATCCCTATTTTGAATTCATTTTTGTGCATGGTGACTGAGAGTGACAACTTTCATTCATTTTGCCTGTGACTATCCAGTTTTCCCAACACCATTCATTGAAAGACTTTCCTTTCTCCATTTGTTTGCTCTTGGTTCCTTTTTTTTTGTAAATTAACTGTGAATTTATTTCTGAGGACTCAATTCTTTCTTACTGATTTATCAGTTTTGATTCCAGTACTGGATTGTTTTGATTACTGCTGCTTTGTGGTATAATTTGAAATCCTGTTGTGTGATGCCTCTACTTCTGTTCTTTTTTCTCATGATTGCTTTGGCTATAGAGTCTGCATTCTTATTAAGTTTACCCAGATGAGTCTTCGGAATAATAAAGTTTGATACGCACTGAAAGACGGACTTGAAGAGAGTAGAAGGAGAATTGTATAGTTGACCACATGAAAGGGCCCTGAGTGTCTTGTGGCCCCAGTCACAATTGTGTGATTTCCAGGACAGACAGCTGACTTTCTCCTTCTGACACCAGTGGTTCTTCATGGCAGCTCCCCCCAAAATCAAAGTCGCATGGAGAACCTGAAGATACAGATTCCCAGGATATCCTTGATGATTCTGATTCAGTAGGACTGGAATAGAATCAAAGGGCTGAAAAAAAAATTATTTCATTTTATGTAAGTCATGTTAAATTTTGCGCAAAAGGAGATACACAATGAAAATCTAGTTCCTAGACCCCAATTCTTCTCTGTAGAGAAGTTTCATGGCCATCTCTTGAGGGTTTTATATTCATAAGTTATGTGTATATATATGCATATATATTTACCTATATATAAGGCTTGTGAAATATTCATCCATTCATATATAAGAATGTATAAAACATATTCTACAGTCTAAACAAGGAGTATAATGCCACATACCTGGAGATAACACCTGGGCTAAGAAATAGGATAGAGCCAGAAACTTTGGAGCCCTGCCTTGTACTCTACCCCCTCTGAATACACCCTGCTCTCCAGGTAACCACTATCCTAACTTAAGTGATAATATTTTTCTTTCTTTTTTTTTTTTTTTTAATATTTAAACAGCTCTGTCTCCATTCTCCTAAATAGCTCCCCAGTAGCTCAACCTATTTTTGACTCTTACATAGTGGAAATCCTGTTTTGATTCTGTGACTGTCTTCTTTGACACAAGAGTCTAAGAAACATCCATATTAGTTTGTTGGCTACGGGTTGTTCCGTCTTATTTGGTAGTCTGTTGTATGAGCTACCACAGTTTTCAATCTACCATTGGTGGATACTTGGGTTGTTTTCAGTTTCAAGCTGTTGAAAAAAAAATGCTGTAATGAAAGTTTTCACACATAATTCCTGCTGTACAGACACCCCCATCTTGCATGGTTTTTATCTGGCGTGGGGCCACTAGGTTACAGGGTGGGCATAACAACAGTAGAATATCTATGCGTGGTAGTTGATTTTTTTGCCAATCAAGTGAATACTGAATGCAGAAATAGTATTTCATTATAGTTCTCACTTGCATTCCTGTCACTATTAATGAAGTCTAGCCTCTTTCCAAACATTAATTGGCCATTTGTGTTTCCTTGACTGAACTTTTAACCATTTTTTGAGTTAGATTTTTGAAACTTTGTCACTGTTCTACCATCTTTCCTTATGTATTCTGGATACTAGTCGTTAGTTCATGATGTGTTATGAACACCTCCTACTTTGGGGCTTGTCTCTTCCTTTGTTGTAGCCTTTCTCATTTAGAAATACTTTTAGACAGAGATTATTTGTGTTGGGGGCAGAAAACAGAGCATGGTCAGAGCTGGAGCTGGCAGTGAAACAAGGAACTGGAAAAACTTCATAGTTGCAGGATCACTCTTATCTCTCAAGCCCAGCCTTGAGGCCCAGCATGTAACAGGAATGTCCAGAACAATGCGCTCTGACCACAGAATGCCCCATGGTCACAGATGCCCTGAAAGATAAATTTTGAAATAACTGCTCGTTCTGCTTCTGTAAGAATCGCTTATGCACATACCCCGGCACACCCGGAAAAACCAAGCTATAAATACCCTGTGCTATTTGAGTACGGGGCTGTATGATTTGGGTAGTGTTCTCCCCCATACAGCCACCGGCTAATAAACTCCTCTCAAGCTAACTTCTGGTCCGTGTCTCTGATCTTGCCTGGGAAAGACACTGTAACATTTGGAGGCCCCAGTGAGATCCCCAGACTCTCCAGAGCTGGGCAACAGACATACGGGATTGGACGGCCTCTCCGGAAGGCTGGCCCACTGCCCCCCATGCGATCTTGAGGAGAGGCGCCCCCCAAGACGTTCCAGGGCTCCCGGCATCATGTGTGTGGATCGGACAGCATCCTGATAAATGCCAATCATCCCCCTGATTGGCACGAATTGAGTCCAGGATCCCTGGAGTAAGTCTGAATTTCTGTTTTCTGGTGGGTTGAATGAGTGTCAGACATGACTAAGATCATTCACCTGAGGCCTTCCAAGACATCAGAACGGTCATCGGAAGGGTTATAATTATTGTCTGTTTTTTCTGTTCTATGTTCTTGTCTGTCTTTGTTTTCTGTACTTGAAAAATGGGGAATGAACCTAGTTATCAAAAGACCCCCCCTAGGCTGCCTCCTTAAACATTTTCGTGATGCTTTCCCTGATGATGGGACATACGGAGTCCCCTGGTCACCGGGGACCCTCCCGACTCTGTGAATTAGAATGGCCCACCTTTGATGTAGGTTAGCTGGATGTGGGGACCTTTGATGTCTCTACTGTTCGGGTCTCTAGAAGGTTGTCACAGGAAGCCCTGGGTACCCCAACCACTTGCCCTGTATAGACTGCTGGTTAGGTCTGGCCGAGAACCCTCCCCCATGGTTAAAGGCTTGTGCTCTTAAACAGGGATGTCAAATTCTTCTGGCTTACCCAGTCTTGGCTAAATCTCAGCATAAGCCAGACAGGTCTTCCCAGGATCCCCTTGTCCTCACTGCTCCCCCTGAGGAAGCTGTCTTTCCTCTTCCATATAATCCTGGGCACCAACCTCAGCACTAAACCCCTCAGAAAGACTGTCTCTTCTAAGGTCCTTTCACCCCCACACACGCGGAGCGGATTGGAGTGTAATCAGTCGGGTGCTCCCATTCTTCCCTTAAGAGAAGCTCCACCTGTCAATGACACAGGACGGTCCTTCTTAGTATACGTTCCCTTCTCCGCTAGCGATTTATATAATTGGAGAGCCCAGAACCCCCTGTTCTCCGAGAAACCCCAAGCCCTGATCAGCCTAATGGAATCCATGTTGCAAACACATAAGCCCACATGGGAAGATTGCTAGCAACTGTTAAACACGCCGTTTACTTCTGAGGAAAGAGAAAAAATTAAATTGGAGGGTAGAAAAGCAGTGTTGGGAACAGGAGGGGGTTCTTTGGAGAAAAATCGGGATCAGATTGAGGAAGCCTACCCCTCAACCAGACCCAATTGGGACCCAAATACTAGTGGCAGAAGGAGATCCCTGGATGATTTTCACCCGTTTCTGTTATCGGGGCTGAAAGCTGAGGCCCAAAAGCCAATAAACCTCTCAAAGTTTTCTGAAATAGCTCAGGAGTCGCCAGTGGCTTTCCTTGAGCGCCTCTGTGAGGTGTGCCGGGTATATACCCCTATCCACCCGGATGCCCCGGAGAATAGCAGAGCGGTGCACTTGGCTTTCGCAACCCAGTCAGCCCCCAATATTCGGCGGAAGCTCCAACCACTGGATGGTTTCGAGGGCATGAATTGGTCCCAATTAGTAAGTATAGCCCAGAAGGTTTTCAATAATAGAGACTCGGTGGAAGAAAAGCAAAATAGAAAATTGCCAAAAATAATGGTAATGGCACTCAGGGAAATTAACGATCCCCTTTGGGGACCACCACGAAGAGGAAGATATAAAAAACCTGGAGGAAGAGAAAAATCTAGGCCTTCCCCCTAGGAAAAAAAACAATGTGCCTACTGCAAAGAGGAAGGTCATCGGAAAAATGAATGCCCAAAGAGGCTGGGAAAACATAGCCTACAAGTCTTAAATCTTGAAGACTGATGGGGCCATGGCCCTTTTTCACTGAGCCCCCAAGAGCCAATGGTTAATGCAAAAATCAGGGGAAAGAAAGTAAACTTTTTTGTGGTTACTGGGGCCACACATTCAGTTCTGACAGAGCCTCTTGGACCTATCACCCACCATGAAACTCCTGTACAAGGTGCTATTGGGGACACTCTTCACTATCCATGGACTACCTAGCGAATAGTCAATTTAGGGCAAGGAACTGTTTCTCATTCCTTTTTGGTTATGCCAGAATGTCCCTATCCACTGATGGATCAGGACCTATTGCAAAATCTCCAGGAGCCACCCTGACCCTTAGAACCCCTCAAGGGAAAGAAACAGAGCCACAGCTGCTTTTAACATGTCCCCTCTCCGAGGAATACCTTTTACAGGAGCCCTCCATCCCGTAGAAAACACCAGAGTACTCCAGCCTCCTCCAGCAACTCCAGAAAACCTACCCGACCATGCAGCCGAGACAAACCCCCCAGGACTAGCAGCCCATCAGCCTCCAGTAATCGGTAATCACACAACTCCTCTCCTTGGCCACTCCCATCTCCCTAAGACTATATCCCAAGAGTCGGGCAGCCAGTGAAGGGATAGCAATTCACATCCGATGCCTCAAGCAGGCTGGAATCCTGGTGCCCTGTCAGTCTCCCTGGAACACCCCTCTCTCTACTGCCAGTATTAAAACCTGGGACTACAGGCCAGTTCCAGGACCTCCGGGAAGTCAATAAGTGGGTGGAGACAACACACCCGACAGTTCCCAACCCCTGCACCCTACTCAGCCTACTTCCCCCAAGCCACCGAATTTACATGGAACTGGACTTAAAGAATGCTTTCTTAAGTATTCCCACTCCAGTCAACCAGGCCATCTTCGCATTTGAATGGGTCGATCTGACAGAGGGGTTCTCCAGTCAGCTCAGCTGGACCGGACTTCCCCAGGGTTTCAAAAACTCTCCCACCCTGTTCGATGAGGCTCTCGGTGCCAACTTGATGAGCTTCCGGCAAGCCCACCAGGACTGCATCCTCCTTCAATATGTTGGTAATCTGTTGCTGGCAGCGGCCACCAAGGAACACTGTCTCCAGGCCACCTGGGATTTATTTGAGTGCCTCCAGACGTTGGGCTACCGAGCATCAGCCACAAGGCCCAGCTCTGCTGTCCCAAGGTAACTTAACCTAGGGCACCAGATCGAGGAAGAAAGATGGACTCTATCCTCTGACTGTGTATGAGCCATCTTTCAGATTCCTGTCCCTATCACTAAAAGGCAAGTATGGGAATTTCTGGGGCCAATGGGATGCTGCTGATTATGGATCCAGGGATTTGCAGAGCTGGCAAAGCTACTTTACGATTGTGCTGGTGGCACAGAGGCCCTGAAATGGACAGAGCTAGAGCAGAAAGCCTTTGAAAATCTTAAAAAGTCTTTAACTTCGGCCCTTGCCTTGCCTGACACCCTAAAACCTTTCCAGCTTTTTGTATACAAGGCCGGGGGAGTTGCCAAGGGAATGCTGGTTCAGCCTCTAGGACCCTGGAAGTGGCTGGTAGCCTATTTGTGCAAAAGGCTAGACCCTATAGCAGCGGGATGGCCTGGATGTTTCAAGACGGTTGCTGCCACAGCTGTTTTGGTCAAGGAGGCCAATAAGCTCACCTTAGGATAGGAACTGACTGTCACTGCCCTGCACGCTATTGAGGTCCTCTTGTGAGGGACCCCTGAAAGATGGATGTCAAACGCTCATGTAACTCAGTTCCAGGCCTTACTTTTGGATCAGCCCTGTATTAAGTTTCAGAAAATAACCACCATCAACCCAGCAAGCCTGCTCCCGGATGATGGTCCAACCATGCCAGTCTTCGACTGCAGTGAGGTAGTGCGTACCTTGCAGGCTACCTGGCCAGACCTGAAAGACACGGCACTGCCTGAGGCCGATGAGGTCCTGTACACCGATGGAAGCAGCTACGTGCTGGATAATATAAGGTATGCAGGGGCTGCAGTAGTGACTCTTGACAAAGTTATCTGGTTGCAGGCATTAAGCCGAGGAACCTCTACCTGGAGGGCTAAGCTGATAGCCCTGATACAAGCCCTAAGATGGGGAAAAGGAAAAAAGGTCTCCATTTACATGGACAGCAGATATGCATTTGCCAGCGCACATGTACACGGTGCTATTTACTAGGAAAGGGGGCTCGTCACATCAGCAGGAAAAGATGTTAACAATAAAGAAGAAATTTTAGCTTTGTTAGAGGCTATCCACCTCCCGGCAGCAGAGGTGACCATCATTCATTGCAAAGGGCACCAAAAAGGAGATTCTGAGGAGGCAAGGGGAAACAGAGCAGCGGACCAAAGAAGCACGAGAGGTAGCCTTAAAGCCAGTGAGACTCCCTCCAGGTACTAGCTACCTTGCCTCTACCAAATCTGCCAAGAACTCCAGATTACACCAAAGAGGAAAAACTAATGCAGATAGAAAAGCGGCCACTGAGACCGTTAAGGGTTGGAGATTGTTACCGGACAATAGAATAATTGTCCCAGAAGCCCTTGGCAGGACTCTGGTTTCCCAGATACATCAGGCTTCTCATCTTGGGACATCGAAATTGACTGAATTGCTCCAAATTAGGTATTGTACACCACATCTAGACCAGATCATTCACAGCACAGTAGGGAAAATGGACGCCTATAGGGATCAGGCTACGAGGAACTATGCCAGGTGAACACTGGGAAGTAGACTTCACAGAGGTAAAATCCCCTTATGCAGGATACAAATACCTTGTAGTATTTGCAGAGACTTTCTCTGGGTGGATAGAAGCCTTCCCCACCAGATCCAAGACTGCAACAGTGATTCTCCAAAAACTGCTCCATGAAATTATTCCAAGATATGGGTTGCCTTCAGCAATAGGCTCAGACAATGCTTTTGTTGCTATGTTATCCCAAAATCTGGCCAAAATCCTAAATATAAATTGGAAGCTACACTGTGCTTACCGATCCCAAAGTTCAGGGTAGATAGAGCGCATGAATCGGACCCTAAAAGAAACCTTAACCAAATTTGTCCTAGAAACTGGTGAAAACTGGACATCCCTACTCCCCCTAGCTCTCCTGAGAGCAAGATGTACTCTCTACAAGGAGAGACTAACCCCTTTTGAAATCATGTTTGGGAGGCCACCCCCACTTCCCAAATTGAGGGAGAAAAAAAGGCTGAAATCAATAATGCCTCCCTTCTCAAGTATTTGCAGGAATTGAAGGTCATCCAACCAGCCGTGCAAAAGGCAGTGCAGGAAGCCCTTCCGGTTTCCTCTGGCGAGCCAGTACACCCATTCCAACCAGGAGACTCAGTGTGGATAAAGAAGTACACCACTCAAGGACTGACCCCTCCACTTGGACTAGACCACACACTATCATCCTGACCACCCCCACAGGCATCAAGGTGTAGATCGTGTCCAGACATGGCTACATCACTTGAGAATAAAGCTCATCCGAGAGGAATTGAAATGTACTCCAAAAGGGGATTCTCTAAAGCTAAGACTCACGTTTATCGGGATCATTGTAACTAAGTATGTAAGATTACTAAGGGTAATCTGCATGAGCCTAGGAAAACCACCTTGGAACTCAGGCAAGGGGAAACAGGAAAATTGTTAAGCCAACAGGTTACTACGGGGGCGGGGGATAATTAAATTTATGGTGGATCTCTGTTCCATTTTTTACCAACTAGGAGAGTTAGACCCAACAAAACCTGGGATCTTAGTTACTAGCTATGGATAATGTGGGGGTGAATGGGGCAAATTCGGAGAGACCCAATTGCAAGGTGCAGGAATTTATGTATGCCCAGAGTCTGGAGACACCTCCTGTAAAGTCCAAGCCCAATATTACTGTGCCAAATGGGGTTGTGAAACTGTTTCTACCATATCCTCAAACAAAAAACAAATTGATAAGCTTTTAAAACTAGAGAGAGCAACAGCCAGCTGCACCACCCCAGGCTGTTACAATCCTGTTGTCCTCATGGTCCTTAAACCATAAGACCCCCCTTTCCTAGCGGGTCGCGCTTGGGGAATCAGATTATATGTATCAGGAACAGACCTGGAACTTTAATGGTCATACAGAAAAAGCTGTTGCCGTCTAGCAAATCAAAATTTATTGGCCCATTGGCTAACCTTGACCTTAGCCCCGTAGCTGGCCTTAACCCGGCCCCAGCACCTACCCATCCGCCAGAGTTTCTTCAATCCAGCACTCCTCCCTACTCGAAAAACCCAGCCTAACAGAACATGCTTTCAGCCGTGCATACACTTATTAACAAGACGCAACCTGCGTTGGGCACAGATTGCTGGCTGTGTGTAAATCCCCGTCCCCCTTATTATGTGGGAATAGGTCATACTGACACAAATATAACAGCTTCTACCAGTTCTAACGGTAGTTGGTTTCAACCAAGTATCACCTTAGGAGACATACAAGGCCAAGGTAGCTGCCTTATGACTGTTAATTTCTCTCTAATTCAGTCTATTCCACCTCTTGTAATTACATCATTACCATAACTTCAGGCTCTGGCTACTGTAAGGCCCCTGATAACCTCTGGTGGGCATGCACAGATGGTCTAACCAGATGTGCTTCAGAGGCCCATATAAAAGCCGCTAAAGACCCGGTCCTCCGCATATTGGTCTGCATCCTCCCTCAGGTGTACCTCTGTAATGGAGAGGATGGTAGAAATCACATCAACCTGCCACTGCAGGCAGGACTGCGACGATTCAAGTGAGTCCCAATCTTAATTCCCCTCCTCAGTGAAGTGGTTATAGCAGGGTCCACTGCAGTAAGGGCTTTTGCCATAATTAAAGGAAATAATGATATTAACACCCTCACTCACCAAATCAATCAGGACCTCAGATATCTAGATCACTCAGTCTCCCAACTTACAGATCAACTAAACTCCTTAGCAGAGATGGTCCTACAAAATCGTAGAGGATTAGATCTCATATTCCTAAAGCAAGGAAGACTCTGTAACTCTAGGAGAGGAATATTGTTTCTATGCTAACAGAACTGGTGTTATTCGAGAAAGTTTAGCATTAGTCGGAAAAAACATAGAAGCCAAAGAGTGCAATCTCACCCAAAATGCCAATTGGTATGAACAGCTATTCAGCTGGTCCCCTTGGTTAACAAGTCTAGTTTCCACTATCGCAGCCCCCTTTTATTATTAGCCCTGACCTTTGGCCCATGTATCCTAAATCGTCTGGTCAGTTTCATCAACAAATGAATAAATTCAGAAAACTATTACTTCTACAACCCCAGTATCAGCCCATTTCTATGACTGAACATGAGTCAAGGATTTGACTCCAATTGTCTTAAAAGCCAGTGGGGAATGAAACAAGGAACTGGAAAAACTTCATAGTTGCAGGGTCACTCTTGTCTTGCAAGCCTAGCCTTGAGGCCCAGCACATAACAGTAATGTGCAGAACAATGTCCTCTGACTGTAGAATGCTCCATGGTCACAGATGCCCTGAAAGATAAATTTTGAAATAACTGCTCATTCTGCTTCTGTAAGAATCGCTTATGCACATACCCTGGCACACCCGGAAAAACCAAGCTATAAATACCCTGTGCTATTTGAGTACGGGGCTGTATGATTTGGGTGGTGTTCTCCCCCCATACAGCCACCGGCTAATAAACTCCTCTCAAACTAACTTCTGGTCTGTGTCTCTAATCTCACCTGGGAAAAACACTGTAACAGCAGAACATCATGGACACCAGGCCTGGAGCACTGGACAAAGGCTGCCGTGGGAAGGCATTGGAGCAGTGTGTTCTTGTAACTGTTCGCTCCCCAAAAGCAAGAGAACTGCAGTTATGAAGTTAGAAAGCAAAGGACTGTATAAGCAAATCCAATGTAACAATAAACTTGCTTGTGTAAGCTGCTTGAAGCACTGCTGTGTGTGAACTCAATAAATAGATGGAGGGCAGGGTATTCTGGGTTCTCTAGTCCAAGAGACTCTTGGCCCCCTGACCCCAGCTTTCTATCATCTCACTCTCTCTTGAATTTCTCAGTCTCTTGAGGCACCCCCTTCCTCTGCCCTGTTCGCAGGAGCAATCCTGCAATTTGCAGAAGGAAAACCCTCTAGCTTCTCCTAGCGTCAGAAAATTTTATAACCACAGTACAATGACATGACTGGGACATAAACATTAATATCATGTTATAAAATAAGATTACGGACTCCTTTGAATTTCACTTCATGTCTTTTTTCTATTCCAGGGTAAACAAAGATTCCCACACTGCATTTAATTGTTGGGCCTAATTCTCTGGCTATCTGTGGCAGTTCCTCCTTTTTCACAAGATAGCCACCAAAGTGATGCTGTGTGTTTCTCAGTGTGTCATATTAAGGAGTACATGATGCCAATATGTCTTATTACTGATAACAACATTGATCACTTGGTTAATGTGTTGTCTGCTGGGCTTCTCCACTATAGAGCTCCTGTTTTTACCTTTGTGAGTCATACGTCAATTGGGGAGAGACTTTGAGACTATGATGCCCTATTTTTTCTTAAATTCTCTGCTCACAATAAGTTCTGTGATAATTGTGGAGTTTGCCTAAAGATTTCCTGTTTTGCTTATTCCATAATTGGAATTCATCTGTAAAGCTCATTCTTCTCTGCATTTATTTATATCAATATAGTTGTGGATATTTCATTCTGTGAGTAATAATTCAGTATCATTTTTCACTCTGTCAAATTATTCCACTAGGAACTTCATCAGTTGGCTCTTGTCTTTTTAATGCACCCCAATCTTATTTTTAAGGACTTTATTTTCTGACTAAACATGAGATTCCAAGGCCATCTTATTTGTTCCCTGCCGGGCCCTAGAAATGAACCACTTCTTCAATGGAGCTCGAATTCCTTTTGTTGACAAAATAGTATTTAAGAACTAAGCTCTGAGAGCTAGGCTATTGCTCTCATCGGCCCTTCCAAGGAAGTGTATGTGTGTGTACTAAATACATACATACACATCATTATTTCTGTATATGCACATATTAAAAATTAATTCACCCCAATACCTCCTTTTCCAATTTATCACCATAAAGCATCTTCCCCAATTAATTACTTTAACTTCTTTCTCCAGCAGTATAACTACATTTCTGTGCAGCATAATAAATAATAAGTGAAATTATTAAAATTATTTAAAAATAATTTTGTATCTAAAAATGATACCAATTTATTCTGTTTCTGTGGGTCAGAAGTCTGGTGCAGAATAGCTGGGCTCTCTGCTGTGTTCTCAGGCAAGACTGAGGAAGGATCTGTCTCCAAGCTACCTTATATGATTAGGAGATTCATTTCTAGAAATTCACTCATTCAAAGGAATTATCTGATACTATGCAGATAATTTGATCTTAAAGTCAACTGATTAGGGACTTGATGACATCTGCGAAATCCCTTCACGCTTGCTATAAAATATAACCTAACTACTGAGTGACTTTCATCACTTTTAGCACATTCTGTTCATTAGTAGCAGTCACAGGTTCAGGCTTCACTTAAGGGGCAGGAATTACAGAAGCCGTGACTTCACTATAGGTGACTTTAGGTCTATCTGCCATGTACTGAGAAACCTAACTTATTATATACCACACATTCACTTGTTCACTCTTCACATATGTATAATGGAATTGCTAACATAATTTTATGAGCAAGATTTACTAGTATATTTGTGTAGTTCTTTGTCTTAGCTTTACAGTACCCAGTCAAAATACCAATCTCCTGTTACTGAGGTTAATTCTCTTCTTCCCCATTCCCGTCAGTGCAGCAATTATTTATAATAGGTTCAATTGTTGGTTTCCCATTTTTGAGTCCCTCCTCCCCACCCACACACATCCTGCTTTCTTAATTTTTTTTTTTAATTTTAGGGGATGTTGGAAGCATTACTATGGTTCTAAAAGCCAGAGCTATTTAAAAAGGGGGAGGTAAGATACTCAAAATGTTACTCCCTCCTCACCCCCATGAACTTGTTCTAATTACTATCTTCTTTCCAACTTTTTTGACTCCTCTTCTGTAGGTAACCCATCTCTTTAGTTTCTGGTATATTCTTCCTCTATTTTGTACAAATGAGGAAGCACATACATGTTTTCTTCGATCCCCCATTTTCTTACAAGTATTCTTTTGTACTTTGCTTTTCTTTCACTTGTGTTAGAAATCTTTTAAGTTATCCCACAGAGCTTGCCATCAGTTTTTCCTTTGATCGACGTGCGTAGACCTCCATTGTGTGGCTTTGCCGTAACATTTTCAGTCATTCTCCTACATATAAGCATTAGGTTGTAATATTTTGTAAAATGTGATAATGAATAACCTTTTGGGCAAAACAAATCCAAAGGTGGTCTATATTTGGCCATATGTCAAACTGTGAAACCTTCATGTGCCCATACTCAAGCCACCCTCACTCTGACTCCCCTCCTCTGAGGTTTCCTGTAGACACTGCCCTGGAGATGCGGGAAAAATGGAATCTGACAAATGTGAAGTTAATGGACATTTTATTTACTGACAGATTAAAAACCATAAATTCTAGATGGTGCAAAATGCACCACAGAGCCCAATTACAAAGAACTGGTGTTAATACACAATGTTTAAGCAATGCTACACTTATTTTTGGCAAAGTGCTGTACGGTTTAGTCTGTGTATAAAACTGACCATCTATGAACCAATCAGTATAAAAACAATTCTATAAAAACAGAAAAAATTTAGACAGTGGCTCAAGAAAACAAGCTGCCATTTATGCATAGATTGGTGTACAGTATATAACCTAACAAATGTCCCTTTGACGTTTTCAAGTTGTTGAAAGTAACTTGTGTACAGAAACACATTGAGAAGGCACACAGTACAACTACAATACTCATTTAGTCTCTATAATTGATGCCCTGCTCTTGAAAAGCAAATGTTTCAAAATTTTACTTGAAATAAAAAAGTCACCTTTAAAAAAAAAAAACAAACACACAATTATTGATTAAAGTTCCAAACCTCTGGAAGAAAATACAACCAAAAAAGCAAGCAAAACCACTCATCCACACCAAGCCTGAAAACACACATCTCACTTCCCCAAGGACTGGTTTGGTTTTTAGAAACCCACCTTAAAAAAAAAAAAAAAAAAAAACTGAACTAAAACTTCAGGCAAATACAGAGCAAAACTGGGCATTTAACAATTACACAATTAAACATTTTAAGGAAAATTCTCAGCAACACAAAACATTTTATGCACTTCAGCTGCCTTCCTTGGAATAGTAACTTCTCTCACATAAAGGACTGTTGCAAAGAGAAAAAGAAATTCTTATCTGTACACTTTCCAGTACCTCTTCTTCACCCCAAACCACTGTAATTGGGTGTCACATTTCAAGTGAAACTGGTACATGGCAAGACCGATACACTGTATTATGCAGCTTTTCTTAAAGCATTTTCTATAAATTTTTAAGCTTTAAAATAAGTACATAAAGATGCCATTTATAATACATCAATATGGCTGATGGCAATGGAAACCATCTACTCCACTAGCCCAACTTTTAAAAGAATTTTACCAGCAAGCATGGGCCTTATCAAATAAGAGTAATTTTAAGGTAACATTACAAACATACGCTAGTATCTCCCAGTACAAGGAGCAGTCTCAACAGAGTCTAAAAACAAAAATACTTGAAAACTCATTCTCCATGAAATCTACTTAAGTATTAAATGTCTACCTTCTAGTTGGAGTCCTTCATTTGTCTGTTTGTTTGTTTCCAACTCAAAGAAATGAGGACAAGGAAGACACCCTTTTTTTTTTTTCCTCTTTTTTTCTTAAGAGTACATACAGACAATATATTTCTTTCAGGAGGAAGAGAAATAGCAAAGACTCAAATTCAACAAAGACATAAAAATTACAAAGCAGTGACCCACACAGATTTGAGACGTAAAAATAGTCAGTGATGCTGAAAGGCCCTCTCACGTTTTAAATAAACTGTCTTTTCACTAGAATCCAAGTGCTGATGCAAAAAGAAGATATGTAAACAGAAATAGTTTGCATGGGAATAAAAAATATATATATACAGAAAGTAAAAACATGCTCCCTGGAATAGGAAGTCAGAAATCCAGTCACTTTACATCTTTTGCAAAAAACTTCCCACCCAACCAATCATATAAATGCATTGCCACAGAAGATAAATAATAGATGGTTAATCTTCAACATACAGTGCAGTAAGTAATTCAGTTAGCTGAGGAAGAACATGTAATAACATGAGACATATTATAAAATGTTTTGTAACAAAAACAAACTTTGAGAAACATGGTGCATTAAAAAACCCAAGAAGCTCATTCACAAAGCACTGCTTGCGTACACCATATATTCCAGACATTTTCCAAGTAACATCCTATATTAGCGGTTTAGAAACAGTCAGAGCACTAAATTCAGAGGGATCTTACTTCACACTGCTTGAGTTGTTAGGAATCTGCACCGACATGCATTGTAAACTACTAATATTTACAAGAGCAAAAATAATCACCTCATAGTAAAATGAATTTAACATGTTTCAAAGCATACCTAACACATCAATATTGTCCTGTGTTACCACTGGTCTTGCATCTTGCACACAGTAGATGCCTGATAAACATCTAAGGACCAAGAACATCAACTGAAGTGTGTAACTGCTTTCCTTCAACTCTCACTTGTGCCATTTTCAGAGAGAAACCTTAGATACGGACACAAAAACCACAGCATTATATCACAGGTGGTGTGGTAACACCCTGAAAAAACATCCCAAAGACTAAAATAATTTCTTTTTTTCTAGGTACAAAGTATGAAACAAAAGGCCCAGAGAAGGCAAACCAAAAATACCAAAAACTGACAGAGATGGAAATGTATTTAAGGCAGCAAGATATCTGAAAAAAATCTGCAATTTTATATACAAATCTGTTCATGCTGCCAAACAAATTCTAATGGCTGAACTTCTGTAGCTCGTGAGGTACTAACAGCTTGCATGTACTATATGAAGAAAAAGTATTCAGAGGCTTACAGCCTGAAAACACTTAGCGGGGCTATTTTCAAGTTACTGACATACGGCCTATAACAGACACGCCTTCATGAAACAACCCCATCTCCCAAATCTGGTAAACACAGATAGTGACAACGTAACTTCTAGCTCAGTTTGACGAAACTTTACAGACTTGGCCCCCAGTTAGAAAACAAATAAATAAAGGGGTACTCTAAGTGGACAGGGAATAAGCAGAGAAGGAGGATCTAGACTCTTGATCTAAGGGGACATTCCTGGCACTTCATGGCAGTCGGTGGAAGAACGACCCACAGCACCGTCTAACTACGCTATCTCACCTCTTCTGACTCCAGACAACCCAGCAATCAGAAAAGAGCACAGCTCTTAACTTAAAAAAAAAAAAAAAAGGGAAAAAAGAAAGGTCTTCCATGGCCCCTGCATCAAGCTGCTATAGGGTTACTGAAAAATATAACACTACTTCACATAGCTGGTCTGCTTTTCCCTTGAATACATTTTAGAGATGTGTATTTATTTCATAGGGGTTGCCGAGGTGGAGGAAAATAAGTTAATTGATTATGAAGCTGCTATAGCTGTTCTCTCAGTAGAACAGTGCTTTGGATTGTAAATGCATTTCACTTAATTTCAGAGGAAATCGGTGAGGATATGGATGGCTCAGCAAAACCCATCACAACTGCTACAAAATAAAGTGACTGGCTAGAGGTAAGAAGTAGGCGTTCTCTGTGTCAAGTTAACCAGCCTCCCTGTGAACCCCGCATCCTGGCCTCATTAGCACCAACATTCTGAAGAACAGTTGTGGCAGGAAAGTTGCCACTGGCCCCCCATCTCCAGATTCAGTAGAGGTTCCTGGAATTTCACACAAAGATAAGTTCTAGACAGCCCCACGTCAGATCAGTACACAGTGCTCACAACCACTGTGAGGGAGGTAACAATTACTACTCCCCTGCTGGTGGAGGAAACCGAGGCCAAAGTGGTTAAGGATTCTGCCTGAAGGCCAATTCAAAACAAAAAATGAAAACTCAAGGAAGCCAACCTGTCACTCTTCATTAAGAGGTGTCACGAGGAATTCCCCCTCACCCTTGCTCACCATATGGCAGCATATGTGTTTCTGTATCAGAAACACAAAGCCTGTCTCTCTTCCCTAGGCAGATACAAATATGAAGTCATTCAACTGCCTGGACAAGTACTTCTGAGTTTAGTCGACGTAAGGTGGCGAGCTGGCAGCAAAGAACCCACACGACTTAAATAGTGGACACCAGTGGGTTATAGACACATTTTTCCAATTAAAATTTCACAGGTCAAACTGAATCCCTCTGTAAGCGAGACAAGTGCTTTTGTCCCAGGATACCTGTAATGACTGTACCACATCACACAGTCACTAAATGCACTGTTCACTAAAACTTAATGTACCTGAATTACAAAATGAATTGCATGGCTAATCTGGAAACAAAAACAAACATACACACAGAAATATGTCAAGTTTTCTTTCCAAAGAAAGTTCAGCCATAATTCCATTTTATCCATGGCAACTGTCACCTGTTAATGCTCATGTTATGTGTAAAAGGAATTCTTAATATACAGAAAAGATTATCAAGTACTGGTCAATAAAGTGTATGGCTGACCCTGAGAATAAATTTTTGCTTACTCAAAAGATTGATTAAGTAATACAAAATAAAATGAAATCGAAAGATGTCTATTCTCGTATTGGGAAGAAATGTCTTTACAATGGTGACTCACTCGTGCACACCTTAAGAGACTTAAAGACATCCCCAGACACCAAACACTGTAATTGGATTGATATGTTTCAAAAAATATTCTGAAAATTTCTTTTTACAAAAAGGTAAATGTTAAGAGCAAGGCATTATGTGATACACAGCATGTAAATCTTTTTTCAAGACAGTGTCTAAACACACAAATAAAACTATGTGATTGGTCATCAACTGGCTGTAAAGAGACAGCATCTTCATCCTGCACACGCGTGCGCGCGCCCGCACGACCACGCTTGTGCACAAACCAAGAGAAACCAACCAGCCAAACTTGAAATTCTTAGTAGTTGTACTGACGAGGGCAGGGCTGATGGACAGCCCAGCCGTTGTGCTTGACTTGCCGAGAGTGGCAATCCCTGGTAAGATTTTGGCGACGAAGGGTATTTCTGTTGAGAGACTGTCTTTCACTGTGTCCTTTCATCCGCTGGGAAGGGCGGAAGCTCTTGGGTTGTTCCAGAAAAGTTGTGTGAGCAGCAAGAGCTGCCACACAGCAATGAATGTGCTGCCCCATTTCATTCTGCGCTTCCATCCTGAAACAGGAAAAAGTAGGGACATTTCAACAACAGAGGGTGTTATTAATGAAGTTACTTAGCAACTCAATTCACCACACTCATTTGTCTCTGATTGAATAAGAACTCAGTGTCTCATGACTGGCAGACTAGTTTGTACTTTGTGACCACACTGATACAGATGGAAGGAAGCCAACTTCTAACAGAAATATATGTCGTATGACCCACAAATGGTTAACTAAGTAGTCTACATACATTTTTTAATGTGCTCTCCACTTTGAATTTCAGTTACACAGCACACGCAAATTTTTCTAGGAGGGGAACTAATATTTACTGGATACCTGCATTACAAATGTCATTTCATTATCACCATACTCTTCAAGGAAAACATTTCAATTCCCAAATTTTACTGATTAGCGAGCTAAGGATCAGAGATGGTAAAGTCACAATTACTAACGGATTCAACCAGGATTCTAACACAGGTCTTGCTCCAAAGTCATAGTTAGAAGCATCATTACTACTGATGCACTGAGCCAATAGCATCTTCACAGATGACTTCTGTTTATAAGTAACAAGTTTTAAACATATATTTGATAGAAATATGCATAAGGAAATTGCATTCATTTAAGATTTTTCTAAATAAAAAGCTACCACTTGTTATAGTACCTCGAATGCTAATTTATACACAACAGGGCACATTTTGAAATGTCATTTGCATAGCAATGTGATAGAGAAATCCTTGACAAATAGGTCATCTTAAAAAAATGCCTCCAAGCAAGATGATTATTATATGTTTTCTAGATTAAAAGCAAATCAAATCAGATAGCTCTGAAGAATATTAACATGTAACATGACAAATTTTAAGATTTTAAAGAGTCATTCAGCACAGGAAGGGCAGTTAGATATTCTGTCTATAATTACTAGAGGAAAACATGATTATCCTTTAATACACAGATTTTTAAATAACAGAATTAAAACAAGTCACATCAAAGAGAAATAAATGGATATAAAGACAGTGGTTTTTGAGAAGCGGGTGCTTGGAGCACTGAGCCTCCCTGCTCACACTGATTAACACACATCACACAGTCTCAGGGAGATACTTACTCTGTGCCAGTGAGTCTTATAAGCAGCTTTTCCTGGCCCTACAAATGTTAAATGGTGAACTATTAAATCACTAGTAAGATTTAAAATGCTATTTAATTTTTCTGTTAGGATGTGGTCAGCTTTTCTTTATTAAAACTGACTTTCAACAGGTCATTAAAGGTATACTTATTATTTAACATTATGACAGCACACAGACCTTCACAGACTATAAAACAATGCCCGCTCTGAAGAATGTATGTAATCATGAAGCCAAAGCAAACTTTTCCAGGCTTTATGATAACATCCCAGAAGACAGACTGGATGCAAACAATCTAACTTTTGAAAGACAATTTATTTGCTGCCCAGAACACGGATCTCTACAACACAGCCGTCCTCCTAATTTGGGAACACCTGGTTTCCATCTTGTTTTGTGGGCCTTTAAGACTTGCAAATCCAAAAATAAGGATGTTAAAATTTTAATTGCTATGAAACTATAATTTACAGTACTGTACTATGTTCAGAAAGAATTCACCTAAAGTATGTTCTTTTGATTGTTTATATGTGGAAAAGTACATATTTATTTAATTATATGGTATGTCAACACCTATCACAAGATAAAGAAAACTATAGATATAAAAAATGAACATTCTCACGACATCGAGAGTGCAAACACATCAGCAGATGCAGTGCACAGACCTGGACCAGATGCCAGTCTGGATAGCTATGTCAGACGGTCCGGGCTCCAGTGGGGAAAGTGGACTGTGGTTTGGGAAGTTAATAAAGGAAATTTTACTGAAAAAAATAAAAAGATGGCAAATGTTGCCTAAAGAAGATTAAAGAGTAATAGTATAGCTTGATCCCACTTAAGTTAAAAGTGTGTGCGCACGCACATGCACGTGAGCACAAGCACTCAAAAAAAAAAAGCTGATATATCTCAAGAGTGTTAACAGTATTCATCTCGGGGTAGTGAGACTACTATTTAAAAATTTTTTTTAATTTGCAACTTCCAGTCTTTTACAATGTACGTATACTGTTTCTTAAATTTAGACAGCTACTGATACACACACACTTTAAACACTAAAAAGTAAATATACTAATGCCAGTAAGTTTAAAGTCACTTAATTGTGTTACATTCCTGAGTGGAATTCCTCAGAGTTGAGATCAGAATCAAGTGGGAAGAACTGTTAGGAGCTGAAGAAAAGAACTTGAATCACATATAAAGCAATTAATTCCACATCACCTCCAAAAACATGTATTTTAAATCTGTTTGAATGCCTAAAACACTGGTCTCTTAATAAGCTCAGAGAGCCGAATAAAATGCCAGTTAAACAGCACGTCCCATCGAAGAGCTCACCCAGTATAAAGCATGGGGAACTCCGAGCAAGCGCTCTTCAATTTGGTACAAGCCTGTTTATCGTCATCTAAGGTCATATATAATACTGAGACCTAAGAGTGTAGCAAACTCGGGAAAGTTAACAAATTAATGAGCTGCCTGGATGGACTTCATTTGGCAAACAGGAAACGGTAGAAGATACACAACAGTGTAGTTAGCAGAGATGGAGCCTGTAAATCCCTAAAGAGGCCCTTTGGATGACAGAACTAAAAGAGGAATATTCTGAATTACTCCAAATAACTAATTTACCTGTACCTTTCACCTAAGATATGGGAATTAAGTCTGTGCCAACACTCCTAAACTATTCTTTCCTAAAGGAACGGTGCAGGCAGGAATGAAGGTGAGTAGGCAGGCAGACAAGAAGAGGACAAAGCATTTATTTATTTGATTTAGTTGTTCATCTTGGTGGTTCTCCCTGGCCTGGCAGGTGAACCCCGTCCTCAGGATGTGTGTGGTGCTGGCTGGAGACAGCGGACCCAACTGCTAAACCACCAGGGTGCACCACCCCTAAAATATTTACCACCACAGGGGACATTCCACTCACACGCATCCTGGATTCATTGGATTTTGAGCTAATTAACACAGCCATGGGCTTTATTTAAAGAAGCAGAAATCTTGAACCTATTCCATGGGTAAAGGCCACAGACTGTAAGTTTGCTTGGGAATTTACCAGTCTTCACGGACTAGGCCCTCTAACCATTTGCTATTCAAACAGAGCCTGGCAGACCACTTAGGAACCTTAATAACAAGAAAATATTGTTTGGGTGATGAAATCTTTTCTAAGGCAGAAAACAACTCTCTAAGTCAAAGGTTTTGGTGAAACTGCCATTTTACTTCATGCTTAAGATGTTGCAGGTTTTCAAGGTTAAGCACTATTTGATGTGACCTCATTGGAATTACTTAGAGGAAGAATTTTATGTTAAAAGCATACTATTCTTGTCAAATCTGATACCCCCAAATAATCCTGTGTAGACAGTATGAGAGTCATACTCTATGATGCGTAACAAAAATGCCAGTCTTTCCATTCATTCGAGGATATCATGAAAGTGACAGCTCTGACTCTACAACCGAGGCCACGTTATAACTTACGCTTTTAAAAATTCAGTGGACAACTTTTTGTATACCATCAACTGTGTGCCACTATGCCTGCGCTTTCCTAACTGTCTAACAAGATCATTTTGCATATTTCGAAAACTTAGCTCTACACAGTAGAAATAAATAAAATGCATGCTAAGCAGACCGCCTGTGAAGTAAGCGAAACTCTTGAAACATACCTGGGACCACTTGGGGTATGAAATTCCTCAGTCCCGTGGCTGGGCTCATGCAGATCTGGGCATGAGTTGTGCACAGCATAGACAGACATGCTGGGATGTTCGATGAGGAGGTTTTCCATAGGACTGGTTTCCACTTTGATAGTGGTTAACCCACCTGCAGTAAAACATGGGGGAGGGGTGATAAACCAGCTCTCCTCCATGGGACACGACTCGAACTGGAGGAAGCAGGAATCACTTGGATCAGCCAAGCACTCAAGAGATGCAGGTAAACAGGAAAAGACTGTGGGGTGCTCAGAAGGTGACGCCCCATCGATGTCGTCTTCTTCCTCATCTTCTTCTGCTGAGAAACCAGTGCGAGTGTGTAAGTGCAGTCAACGAACATTGTCAGGAGTCCCACAGGAGGGCAGGTATCACGTCGAGATCCAATTCAGAAAGAGAAAACAAGAGATGATACCTTTAGTGGATGCTTACATTTCTCCCTTTAAGTCACAAACAAAACTATACTCACGGGTAAGGATTATACAATGATTTCTGAGGGGAGACAGAGAAATGAAGGAAAGAAGGGAGGAGCGGGGGAGATGAGAGGGAAAGAGAGAGATCACTGCATGGGAGGGACTCTGATGGCTTCACAGGAATGGTCTAAGACTGAATAAACACATAATGAGCCATATAGGTTACTACTTGTCTAATATGAGAGTTTCCAACTAAAATGCCTCTGATTTGATCAAGGTAGAAGAGCTGCACAACTGGAAAGTCTGACCAATTAATTTCACTGACTGGTCATCTGGCACAGAATGTCTCCTGCAATATATATATTTTTAATTATTTATTTTCTTTTAAGGCTTAAAAACCTTCAGAGCTACTGGTTTGTTCATGCAAAAACTGGGACACAAAAGAGTTCCCCTTTTAACGGTTGAGAATACTTTACCTATGAAGTCAACAAGAATCCACTCATCATCTTCTTTCTCACTGAATTCTGGCTCTTGGTTGGAAGAAGTATTAACTTCACCCACAAACATTTTATTTAGTCTCTGGAACATTGTTAAGGCAAGATTGAGACTTTGGCTGGATGTCTTTAGAGCTGAGATTTTAATCCCTGTCTTCAGTGAGCCCGATGGCACCGACGGGATGAAAGTGCGCAAGGTGCTTATTCAACTTAGACGAGAAGCAGGAGTCATTATCCCTAAAATAAAATAGAAAAAAGAGAGCTTTTCAAATCACCACACATTTACATAAAACCCGGGCAGAGTTTAGAAAAACAGACACGTGACACACCCTTAAAAGGTGCATCCATTCTGCAGCTGTTCTCTTTCACAGGAGTCAGATGCCCGGAATGAAGCGTCTCTTATTTACCAAACACTGAATCAAGTGCTCAAACGCAGCCTGCAACTATCTTAAAGCAGGAAGTTAAAGGAGTTAGTTCTTTTCCACAGCTGTACTTTCATAGTAAGAGACACATTTGAATGATATATTTCAAACAGAAATACTGCTTTTCTGTAAGTAGAGCAGCAAAAACTAGGCATTAACAACTTAGTATATGCTATTCAACTGCCCAGAAGCTGCCAAATGAGCTCCAAAACAGTGTCCGGTGGACCCCATTCGGCCCGGTCCTCCTCTTTTCCGCTTCCTTTTCTCTGCTGCTGCTTGCTATAAATGGAAGCGTGCCTCATTGTGTATGCTGTCTAAAAGGACAGCATACACAAACACTCGTACAGCTAGCGTGGAGAAAGTCAGCGCAGAAAACGGCTGGGCAGCAGCTGCAACTATCGACCATTCGCTGTGCAGAAGGCAAGCAGCTGGGGTTAGCGCCAGTGTGTCTGGGTTCGAATGCTGTCTGCTCACGTCCTCTACAAGTGAGGAAGGTCACTCCCACTGGCCACTCAACCTCGCCAAGTTCTGGTGCTTTCTACGGAAGGAATTCCAGGCTTGTCTGATCTGTAGAGTTTCAGAGTTAGGTATCTATAAGCGTATGAGCATATTAAACCTAACCCATATCAATGATAACTTTTCATTTCCCCTCATAAACCTACTCATGCACTGTCCAGCCCCTTCTCAGTAAGCAGCAGCCCCCAGCAGTTATTCAGGCCCCAAACCAGGCGGTGACTCTTGACTCCTTTTGCTCCTTACCCTAACCCTGCTCCCCACCCAGCTCCTCATTCATATTATCAGCAAGTCCTGTTGACCTCACTGCACACACAGCTCCAGTCTGCCTGCATCTCTCCACTCTCATCCTAGATGAAGCCAACCAAATGTCTCGCCGGACTTTACCAATAACCACCTTCTAGATGGCTGCCCTACTCCTGCAAAGTGAGAGAACGTAGGCAACAACTTAGCGGAGCACTTGGTAACAAAGTTCAGTGTCAACTATCCTAAAAAATTGAAGGAGCACACTGGCTATGCATCAGGCTGAGTGTTAAGTGCAGGGGAGACAGCCGTGATGAAGACCCTCCACGACCCAGTGTGATGAATGCCATGGAAGGAGGAATACTGGGCCTGCAATAGGTAACTTTAATCTTGAGTGGTGGAGATACAGAATGGAGGAAGGGGGAGAACGAACGCTGTGGAAGCCTGTGGTGAAAGATGCAGCACCTTCGGGGTGGGGCAAAGACCCAGGTGGACAGGTGTGAGACAGGAGTGAGATCCTGCAGGACCTTGAAAGACAGAGGTTAGGGGAGGGAAAAGTCAAGCACTTGGGGAAGTATGGTGGCACCATGTAGGGGAAGGGGATACTGCAGGACATGCAAGGTGGGCACCTGGACATGCCAAATCAGGGACAACTTTCTGTCATGCACTCGGGGATGTCTAGCACGCTGCTGAACAGAGGGTTTGGAGTTCAGGAGTGTTGTTGCAGCTGGAGCGGAGGGGAGAGAGAGGCACAGATATGTGAGTTGTCACCATCAACAGGGTGATAGAAACCACAAAAGTGGTTCAGATCGTCAAGTGATGAAAAATGTCTCACTAAATGACACTTCTTTATCTCATGAGCATCAGCCTTGAATCTGTAACTTTAATCTCTTGACATTTCACTTTCGAAACAAGCATCGTTAGCTGAAATTAGTTAACACTGTGGCTGATGTGCGTCCTAGTTCAAGTCCTTACAGTCAAACTGGAAAGCTACCATTGTGTGGCATGCTATTATGAGAGTAAAACATTTCAAATAAATGACATGTGAACGCTTCTTGGTCACCAGCTGTCATCCTCAGTCATCAGTAATAAAATAGGTAAACAGGACGTGTCACTTGCATAACCAATCTTCCTGAGAGCCTTCTGGAGAGCCGCAGGGCCAAACCACGAAGGCTGGAGCCCCGCATGAGAATTCAAATGCAGCTGCATGTTCCATGCGGGAGAAAAGAAAACTGGGCTGTGTGGTTTGCCTCCTCTCCCGTGGGGGGCTCACTATATCCCAAAACAGGAGCTATTGCAAGGCCTGATATAAAGAAAGGTTATGAGCATAAAAGCTAGGAGGGGAAAACAGATTGTCAAAATCTTTTCCCCATTTCAATTAACTGGGGGGTGGGGAGACAGATACCGCCCCAAGGCCACCTGTTGTGCTAAACCCATTAAAAGAACCACCCTGCTCCTCCGGGGAGCTGGAGCTGCTGTGGGGGAGGGAGCACACTCTAGGGAAGTACCTCCTCATTCTGAGTGAGTGCCTTATCCCAGCCGTGGTGCCACCGGAGGGCAAGGTGTGGGAACCCAGGCCAGTTAAGTGGCAACAACAAGGCAGAGAGCCTTGCTGGGATCACTGCGGTTGAGACAGCTGTGAGTTTGCACCAGCAAACTGTCCACTCTGGCTCCAGCTCCAAACCCAGTGGACACCTGGAAATGAACACCGTGCTGTCTGCACAGGGAAGCTGGCTTCCGGAGAGTGCACGGGCCTTCTTTTGCTTTCCTATGGTGCCTCCGGATGCCCCCTGCCTCCTGCAAGGGCCACCAGCCTTGGTGGGCAGAGTGCTCATGAGCCAGCCAGGGGAGGGTAGAGTTCACCTTCACCTCTCCTGAGCCACTGCTGGTACTTCTATGACACACCGGTTGAGGCCCCAGGGAAGGACACAGAATGGAGCCCTGGGAGGGTGGCAGGAGCACTGGCTGGGGAGCCAGAGAGGGTGCTGGCTCCGCCTGGATCACAGGTGTTGAGCCAGACAAATTAGCCCTTCTGAGCCTCGGTGTCACCAGCAGGAACGATGGAGAGAGGGTCTTCGAAGACCTCTTCACTCACCCCACACACACTTCTAGCACAATGAAGCACAGTCAATCTATTTTGTAACTTTCCTTTGGCGCTGGTGTGACGGAGAAACTAAATTTTAAATTGCACTTAATTTTAATTCATTTTACATGTAAAAGCTGGTGTCTAAGCCAATTTTGGGAGGTTCAGGTATGTTGAGAACTGATCAAGAATTGCCAATGGAAATTTACACCTGAATTAAGATGTGTTATATGTGTAAAATATTTGCATTTACTTCAAAGACTTGGTACTCAAAAAGGAATGTAAAATAGCTCAATAATTTTTACATTCGAAATAATTTTCTACTTACAAGATTAAATAAGATAGTAATACAATTAACTTCACCTATTTATTCCTTGTTAATGTGGCTACTGGAATAATTAAGTACACATACAGATCGTAGTACATATTTCTATTGTACAGGGCTATTCTAGAAAAATCTCTAAAATCTTGATCCTCCCATTGATCACCCAAGGATGATCCCTGACCAGTCACTGCTATTCCTGAGCATGCTTCCTGCCCAGAAAAGGAGTCTTTCTGTGAACCGGTTGTATGTGAAGATAGAGGTCAAAACATAACCTCATTTCATCCCTTAGCACAGGTCACTGACTTATTTATATTCTCAACTCTAGGCCAATGGGAAAAGCAAAAATTCCAGAGAAAGCAAGTGTCCTAAGAGGACCAATTTACAAAAGCAGCTCTGGAATTTGGCAAGGAGCAGAGGTGAAGGATTGGTGGGGTAATGCTGCTGTTCTCTAAGTCACCTGCAAACTTTCAGGTAGCTGACCTCAGCAGAGCAGCCACTCCCAGGGAGAAAAGAAAGTGTCCAGGCCCAAACATTTCCAATAGGCAGCCTTGTCTTTGTTTCTGCTTGACTCAAAATATCTCCACCCTTTCCTTTAAAAACTGCCTGTCATTATAAAATGAACACAACCACATTATAGAAAATAAATAAGGAAAATATTATTCCATGCCTTGTTCCAATCATTGTTAGTATAGTGTGCGTTTTATTCTAGCTTTTTCTTCTGTCCACAAGGGTTTTTTTTAATCATAGTTACAGTCTAGTAATCACACAATTTTGGATCCCACTTTGGAACTTAACATTTTATAATCAATGCTTTTCATATTATTATGGCAGAAACACTCTGTGGGCAGAGAAAGTTAGCTGAGTTGAATACCAATGAGGAAGAACATTCCATTTTGGGAACCTAGAAAAGGGTTTTCTAGTTTGGAAGAGCTCGTTAGAACAATTTCTTTTTTTTTTTTTTTTTGTTTGAGGAGGAAGCAGCATATTATTTGTTTATTTAGTTGTTCATCATCCTGGTTGTTATCCAGGCCCTGGGCATGAAAACTTGGGTTCTTATATGTGGACTGTACTTGGCCAGAGGCGGCAGACCTAACCACTATGCCACCAGGGTGCGCCTATTTTCTCATTTTTGAGATAGGCAACTAAACAACCAAGGGATAGTGTGGTTGTGAAGTCAACTGCTTTTAATCCTGGCTTTGCTACTTGCAATGCATGTAGTTAACATACTTAATAACATCTTGGTGTCTCAGTTTTCTCATTCTTAAAATGGGGATAATAGTGCCAACATGAGGATTAAATGTCTGTTACTTAGGACAGTGCCTAGCACATGGTAGGCACCCAGTAAATATTAACTCCGAAAATTTAATACAACTTGGAATATTGAAGTTCATTCCAAGTCAGCTGTATGACTGTAAGCAAGTAATTTTTAGCACTGTTGGGTTTGAGCAACTTCATTTGCAAAATGGTTATAATTAGAACCACAACTGACTGAATGATTATTATAACAGATACTTACACGTCCCATTTTACAAACAAGGAAACTAAGGGTGAGAAATTGCTCAAAAGCGACAGAGCAGCTGCAGGGTGGAGTCAGAGCTAGAGAAAAGCCAGCCTGGCGCCCCAGTCCTCGCTTTCCCAGCACATGATCTCCAGCCTCCACTCTGGCCCTAAGACCTCAGAGAACAGCCCTGTTCAGTTAGTTTTGGCTGCCAGTAGGCGGCTCCAAAACCAACATTTTAAAAATTACAAAAAACAAAAACCAGCCCTGAACTTTGATGATCTCAACCTCGAAGTCCGCTTACAGTTGTGGCTTCTTGACAGTTTCAAAACATCAGGTGGCTCCACTAACATGTCTTTGTAGAAAGGCAGCCCCAACATTGTCTTTCTCTTTATAGACCACCCTCTCTCGCTTAGAAACAAATATACTAACTGCGGTAATTTAAACTAGCTTTTGGACTGCGGAAGAACCAAGCCAAGACAGTTGCCTTTGCTTGTTTCCCTTCTACCCAGCCTATTCAACCAGCTACAAGAGGGTGATTCCCCCAGGGCCCCATCAGTGTTTGCCTTGAAGGCTGAATGGCAGTGGACAAAGGCAGCAGTAAGTGGTAATGCATAGCTTCTTAACCTCAAATTTTGGAAGTTGGGCCATTCCCTAGAGAAATATGAGGGCACAGTCACAAAAAAGAATAAAATAGCTTAGCGGTAGGGGGGAAAGGACCTGGATCAGAGAAACTAGTAAGAGCCTTCAAAAACGGTGTTGCCATTTCAGAAAGATAGTAGCCGTGACTTAAGATCAAAAGTTGTCCAGTGCTTTTCACATCTGCAATTGAAAAAAAGTATTCTGATTATCAATGTTAATGTCAGGATCTTGTGGGCAATATTACCTCTATTTAATGACCCCCAAGAGTCACAATTTTCCCGCTTTCCCCCAACTACCGTACATTAAGAAAAGGCTCTTTTAGCGAGGAATGTCTAGGTCTTAAGTTACAGATGAAGGTGTGCCCTGGTGGAGTAGTGGTGGGGCCATTCGCCTCAGAAAGGGCGCAGACCACATATCCCCAGGTTCCGGTCAGGGATGGGGGTTGGGAGGGCAATCCCTTTGACAACAAAAAGTGCTTCTTCCTCTCCTCTTCCTACCCGCCTGCACCCTTCCTTTAAAAAAGAAAAAAAGTTACAGATGGAAAGGGGCTCTTCCTTAATCTAAACTGGAATTAACACAGAAGACGAGTGGACAAAATTAGTAAATACAAACAACACGACCCAAGGAATCCCCAAGTAAAATTCATCTACAATTTTGAAAGGGAACACGATATTCCCTTTTAATTGGCTGTGTGACCTTGAGTAAATTACTGTCTCTGGATCTCGGGTTTCCTAGCCAGATCATCAGGCCAACTTGACAGGGTAAGCGTATCAACCGGGATAATGCACTGCACGGAAAGCCTCAGCACAGTCTAAGGATCTTTCCAGTAAGAGTGCGGTCCGCGTGAGTGGTCAAAATGACTGACATTTAAATGACAATAGGCGAGTAAAGTGCTCTTCCACAGGTGTCACCTCAAATAGTGATGTGTGAGGATATGCAGCGGACAAGTGCACGCGAAGGCAGGCGCGCGACGCCGGGTAGCAGCAAGGTTCACAGCCCCGCTGGCAAGCGCGACACTGGCTCGCAGGACTGCTGGAGGAGCCGAGACGCGGAGTCGCGGGGCTGCGCCCCTCGGCCAGCGCCGCAGACACTGCTCCGGGGGCCAGGGGCCCCGACGCAGAGTTCCGAGCGGGCAGTCCCAGTCCAACGGCCGAGCGCGGGAGGAGGAGCAGTGGAAGGGAGTGAGGAGGAGGAGAAAGAGACGGAGGACCCGCCGCGGCCAAGAAAACAAGCCACGCTCGTGGGAGGAGGCAGAAACCAAACACCCAACCGCCGCCCAGCGCCGGCGCTCGGCCCGGCCCGTGTCCGCTGGGTCGCCTCCGCCCGCAGGCCGGAGCCGCGGGGCCCGCCGTGGGCCGGTCGAGGGGACAGGAGGCCCGGCTGCACCCAGGAGTGGAAGCGGGGAGCACGCAGACGGCGCCCACGGGCCGGCCCGAGGCGGGGCGCGCCGGTCGGAGCAGCACCGCCGGCCGGTCGGGCGGCCCAGGACGCCGGCCCCGCCTGCACTTACGTGAGACCGACCTGCAGCGGGGACAGGCGGCGAAGGCAGCTCGCGCCTCGCTCGGTGGGGACTGGCGCGGGGCTGCTGAGGTAGCTGCGGCTCCCCGGACGGCAGGCGCGGGCGCAGCGCCGGTCCAGACCTCCTGTTGCTGCGCCGCTGCCCGCGGCCGGCCCGTCTCGCTTCTTTTGTTGTTGTGAAGCGCTGGGAACAGCTGATCGGCCGCTCCGCCCGCCGTCGGGCCAGCCCACCCGGCCGCCCCGCCCTGCCCCGGGCCGCGCCAGGCCCGGTCCCACCAATCGGCGGCGCGGGGGCTCCGGGGCCGCCCTGCGAGAGGTTGTCACTAACGCACGTGACCTGGCTCCGATCCCGGCGACGCTCTCGAGTTAGAAACAAGCCTGGGCAACAAAGCCGGGGTGCCGAGGGAAGAGAATTAAAAGGGGCGAGGGGGAGGGAGAGAGAGGAAGGAAAAGAGGGAGTCAGAGAGGAGGGAGGCCAGGGGTGAAGAGAAGTGGAAACTAGCCGAGGACAGGAAGGGTAAGAGGAAGAGCCTGGAACCCAGGGGTCCACGAGCGAGGAACTCGGTTTAGGGCACAAAGGGACACAAAACATTTTTGGAGACAGTGAATGGGATGGAGGTAAAAGACCCTCGAGCTGCATTCTGGCCAATATTGGAGTACAACTGTAGACGTGGCAAGCCCACTTCTTGATCTTCTTGGGAAGGAAATTCTTGGGCTTCAGATATTGGGGATGCTGTTCCATCCAACTTCCTTTTTAAGACAAGGCGTGATCCAGTTGTAGTAACTGGCCTTGGGAGCTGACTGAGCTTGCCTACAGGCCCAGGGGACATAAGAAGTCCACAGGCAGACCTGAAGGCCCCCTACCCTGCAGACCGAAAGAACCCTGGAGGCAGAAGAGGAGATCTGCATCTTCCCTACCAGTTCACCTGATTATTCATGGAGAGAAGAAAATGAGACATTGGGCTTGAAAATGCTTTTCAAACCAAAGCCTTATGCACCTTTAGATGGATTAACTGTCTGGCAAAGGCATGGGAATCATGTTAATGCATATCTGCACTCCTGTGGGTCCTGTTTAGGCTGAGATGCAATTCTCTGACCCAGGGTGAATGTAATAGCGATTCTCAGCAGGTCCTGAAAGAGTCTCAGATTCAGACCCTCACAAAAGTCCTGCAGACAGTCGATTGTCAACAATTCTGGTTTTATAGACTATACAGCAAAGTGCAGGGGCTCGTCTGACACCCCAAAATCATCATGGTGGCCATCTGACTTAGGAAGAACAAAGAGACTACAATTTATCGACTAACCAGTCCCTCAGAACTGAGCATGCTTTGGATTTTAAGTTTTGGCAAAATAGGTTCATCCTAATATTTTCTCTCAAATGTCTTTGCTCTGTTAGGAGCTCTATAATCTCTTGTTTCTTCTTAAGAATTCATGAAGAGACCATCTTCCTCTTCAGAACTAGAGCATGATGATAATTCCAAAACTCTAAGTTTTTAAAAGTCAAATTGAGACCTATTTTTTCCAACTTGATATCACTTTATTAAAGGAAAAAATGTGAAAGCATGTTATGACAGAGAAAACTACCTGAGTAGATGTTGTTTCCAAATATGGACAATATCTCCATCATGAAGTAAAGTAGATTTTTACTTCTCTTGAATCTGGCCTGGTCCTGCCACTGCTTTAACCAGTGTGGCAGAAATCATATTCTAGGACTTTTAAGACGAGGCATGAAGAAAGACTGACAAGCATGCCCTGGTGGAGTAGTGGTATGGTCACTCCTTCAGCTGGAGCAGTCCACATACATCCCAAAGATTCTGGTTCATGACCCAGGGCCAGCGGGGAACAACCAAGATGAAAAATGAAATAAATAAAATGCTTCATCCTCTGTCTTCTGGCTGCCTGATGCCACCTTTCCTTTAAAAAAGAAAAGAAAGACAGCTTCTGCTTTGCATACTGGGGAAGGTGACTAAAAAGAGACCATCCAAACTAGCTATGTGGAGAGACCACACAGAGAACCAGCCCCTAGATTTTCAACTCATGCCAGCCCAGGTACCAGACATGAGTGAAAGACTTCCCTCCAGGAAGTTACAACCCCAGCAAATACCATAAGGAACAGAGAGGAACCATCCTCACTGAGCCCTTCCAAAATTCCAGAATCGCGAGCGAATAAACAATTATTGTCCTATGGCATGAAATGGGGTTATCTTAAAAGCAGCAATAGGTGATCAAAACAAAACTAAACAACAGGAAGACCCATCGCATACAGATCAACCATCTTTCAACTCCACAAAATGGCACTTGAGGGATAACATCTTTTTAAATCTTATCGCAGGAGTCATTTGCTTTCTGTTTATTCTCTTGCTGATTTACAATCTGCCCACGCCGTGCTTGTTTATCCCAGTGGTGTGCCAGTGGGGGCAGGGCATGGGAGATATCTGCCCCTATGAGGGGGGATATTTCATCACTGCCGCTATTTGGAACTGTTGGGGCATGGAAATCATAAAAAACAAACTGACTCAGTCAATTTTATCAGTTTTTATACTCTACAGACACACACACATACAAATTTACTGCTTTTTACTGGCACACGGAGTAGATGGCTTCCACTGTCTCCCTCCCCGGGAACGCCACCGGTTTACATATACTCATGCAGTGAGACTGGGAGTAATGTCATCTCCACAGCATAGAGCTGTCTGAATATGACCAAACTGTCAAATCACACAGCTGCAAACCAGCCTCTTGTCTGCTGTCTGACAAAGACCCAGCCAGGTTCCCTGCGGAGCAGACCCAGTGAATCCAACCATCTTTTAATTTGTAGGATAATGCTCAGTGGGTTGCTATAGTATCCACTTCCAGGCTGACCCCCTGCTGTGGGGGTGACCCTTTCTCCATCTGTCAGAGTCCTCCTGTCTGTTTTCCATGGAGCTCAATACACTCCCTTATCTACTCCAACAAAAGGGATTCAACCTTCTGTTTCGTTCTGGAGGGCCACAGGGCAGGGTCATATTTATGCCAGCACCCAGAAACAATCTAGCCGATGCCCCTGTATCCTGCTTTCCAGGGCAGGCTGTGACTGTCACCCTGCCTGTTGCATCAAGACTGCTAAAGAATGTTGCTTCCTACCAAGATGTGGAGCCCAACAGCGTGGCTGCTTCAGGGCAACCTGACCAGCAAAGCAACAAGTCGTCCAGTCCGTACTGAGAACCACAAAGTGAAGTCTGCCTAGATTATGTTTCATCTGTCCATTAACAAATAAAACAGTCTGCTGGGCTGCAACTACCCATCCAGCATGTTGTCAAGATGTCTGGGAAAGATAGAAGAATTGTTTTTTTTAAGGGGCATGTTTTTAGAAGAACAATAACTTGGGCTTCCAGTGAGTTCTGTGGTCCTCAGAAGGGAAAAAAGGGTCTCTTTCCGTCTCCAGGAAACCTGGAACAGAAGGAAGTCGAGATTCAGTGAACTTCACTTTCTGAAATAAAAACAGTAAACAGAAATCAAACTGGGTTACCATATTAGGAAGAAGTCATAACAGGCCAGCAAAGCCCTTAAATGTGCAGGTTGGGACACACACTCCACTGACTGGCTCAGGATGTGTCTACCTATACCAGCAGGCGCAGGTAACCCCTTGCACCCCACTCATCATGGGGATCGGGGATTGAAATGATTCCCCTTGAATGAGGAATTCCCGGTAAGTGCAGATCAGAAGATTGCCTTTGTACGCCACACACATCACTGTGACCAGCTGGATTCTTTAGTGAGACCCTCAGCTTGGTGTCACAATGTGATACATACATGTAATATTTCTTCAACCTTTGCAACTCCCATATTTTGGTTAGCTTTTTCACCCTATGTCCACATGGTGATTAAGAAAAATATCCACATTCTGGCTGAGGCACCAGAAAGAAGAGAAGTGGGACCACCTCATCAGCTGCCAGTTTTAGGGGTGAAGGACCCTCGAGAGCTGTGGTAGGGAGTCTTTCCCCAGACCTAGAGTCTCTCCTTAGTTTCTGTAGAATTTAAAGACTTTTTAGTTTCTAGTGAATGCATGGAAGTATCCCATTATTTAAAATGCTATTAAAACTTACCCTTCCAGTAGTGCAAAAAAAGCAAGACATCCCTTAGTGAATGTGGCCTAGATACGTTCTTCAGACCATCTCTGCACATACCGCCCTGCTCCAGGGAGCCATGAAGCTTGAAGAGACCTGCTGTGTAAGACAACCAGACTGGGTCCTGGGACAGTTGTGGTGAGTATCTTAAGTGTGTGAGCAGTTTTTTCCTGCTTCCCCTACCAAAGCTACTCTTCACTCACATGGCTACTTCTAGGTCATTGCCCAACAGTCTTCATATGCCAGATGCAGCCCAAGGTGGGGTCTGTAACCATGGCTCTATTGTGGGGACAGTTTGAGCAGAGTGGGTCTTTTTCACCCTTCTCAAAAAGATGACGCAGACAATATGACTGCTACTTCTGTAAACTGCACGCTGTCTAAATCGTCTGGTATTTAAGGGAAACTTGTTTATTGGGTGGTTCTTTTTGTGGGAATTAACTACTTTATATATCCATTACATTTTGCAAGGTTAATGTGTGTTCTTAAATGTCCGGATTTTTCATGGCTTTGGCACCTCACCCACACATGCTGATAATCTGAGAGAGTGCTTTTCCTTTCTGTTTTCTTGGGGCCTCTTCTGCTGCTTTATTGCTCTTTGATAAGAGTAGTTATCTTTTTGCCGCTTTTGTGGATCAGACAGAAGGAGGATGTTAGTAAAGCCCCACAAAGGTTGAACATCATCCATTCATTCAGGACTGCCCTGTTTATAGTGTTCATTCATTCAGTCAATAATGATTCAATGAACACCTGTGTCAGGCACTGGAAACACAGCAATGAGCAAAACAGTCTCAGTCCTCGAGAAACTTCCTTCTAGTGGAGGAGATGCAATATGCAAGTAAATATATACTGTAATGAGTGCTGTGAAGAAGAACAAAGCTGGGTGAAGAGTTAGAGGGGTTGGTAGGGAGCTAGAATAGTTAGGTGGGTGGGTTTCCCTGAGCTGGAGCAGCAAGAATGGAAGAGCAGGAGGGAAAGGGTCCAGGCAGCTGGAAGGGCCAGAGCAAAGGCCGGAGGTAGGAGAAGTCTCGTGTTCAAACACCATCATTCTCATGCGAAAGGGTGTCACTGAGAATTGGGCGAGATCTTGTTACTTGATGGTTACTCGAGGAGACCCACAGGATTCTGAGTTGAAAAGGACTAACCACAGAACTTTAAATTTATCTTGCAGTCCTTGGGGGTTTTGCAGCACTTCCAGAAAGGCATTTAGGTCCCTGAGAAGTACCTTTGCATGTTCACCTTCTGTCATGGAACTAGATTTCAGAGGCCTGAGAAGTGATCTCTCAGCGTGGGCCTCAGGTAACTGCGGTGCATGTTGGGAAGACGAAATGCAGCAGGTGCTAACTGGAAGGAAGGAAGGAACAGGAAAGTACTGAGTTTCTGCTCTGAAATGGGAAACTTTACTTAGCTTCGGAGTGCCTCAGTTTCCTCAACTGTGAAAGAAGGAAAAAACACCAACTCAGACGGAATGAAAACAGAAAAGTACCTGGCACACATAGGTATTTGATAAATGTTTGTCCTCATCAGCAAATAGATTTTTTCCTAAGGACTTTATTTCTAATCATGATGCAGGAATAGGATTTCTTTTAAAAAAGAAAAAAAAACAAACAAAAAACTCTAAAGCTTAAAAACTCTAGGAACTTCTGAAAACCTAAGCTTCTTCCCCCTAAAAAAACCAACAATGGTTAAGAGCAAAATACCCTCATCTTCTTTAGTAAGTCTGTAAGCAAGAACTGCAGAGGTAGTCGAGACCCATCTTTTACTTTGTCCCTGCTTGACCTGCATTTTTGTGATCTGAATGCTTAAAACCAGTGTTTGGAAAATAGCCCTCCACCCCAACCCCCCCTGCCTTACATATACTGATACACCTGAGTTCCTTTACCAGCTCAAACACCAATTCATTTGAAAACAACCAATCCTGGAAAGCAAACTCCTGGGAGTCATGGTTCAGAAAAGCATTTAAGATGAGAAGCTGCTGAATCTAATGTTTAAGAGCATTGGTTCTGGAAGCAGATTTTAGTATAAACTAAAGTATAACGTAAGAGCATTGGTTCTGGAAGCAGATTTTAGTATAAACTAAAGTATAACGTATAGAGACCTTGGGTTTGACCTCTTTGTGTCAGTTTCCTTATCTATAAAAAGGGAATGATAAAAATACCACATTAAGTATTAACTTAACCCTGAGGATTAAATGAGATTATGCATTTATATAGTGCTTGGCCCTATAGCATGAGTTTATTCAAATGTTATATGTTACTTAAGTGGACTGAGTTCTACCAACCTTCAGTAGAGTGATCTATGAGACAGGTAGTCAGGAAAGTTCTTTCCAGAGATGAATTTTGAGCTAAGCTCTGAATGTATGTAGAAGATTAGTCTCTGTGAAGGTCTAACCGACGAATGAAAGTAGAGGTAGAGGGACTGTGTGCGTAGAGGATCAGCAAAGGTGTGCAGAGAGGAAAACACAGGTGTGTGTGGAGGCCAGTGAGAGAGAAGGACAGTGAGAGGAGATGAGGTCAATAAGGTGGGTAGGGCCCAGGTCATGAGGGAACTTGAAACAGGGATGAGGAATTTGGATTCATTTTCACTGCAATGGGAAACTAGAGCCGGGTGTTTCAGACATGATGAACTTCAAATGCTCTTTGAATATCCAGTGGGACATGTTCTGGGTAACTGAATATTTGAGCCTGGAGTGCAAGAGAAAATGGGAGCTAGTGGTGCAGATGTGGTTTGTCTACTTTTAAATGATATGTAAAGCCTTAGAATTGGATGGAGTGATATGGAGAGAGAGTATGGACAGAGAAGAGTACTGCGGTCTGGGCCTGGGTCTCTGACATTTAGAATAAGGATAAGGAACATGCAGCCAAGAAGGCTGAGAAGGAACAACCAATAAGGTGAAACTTTGAGTTGTGGTAACCAGGAATCCAAGTGCTGGAAACGTCTTCTGAAGGAGAATGTAACCAGCCACAAAAAACACATCCAAGTGGCCTCCACCTGGCAAGGTGGCAATCAGCGGTCATCTTGGGTGAGCGGTTTCTGGTGAATTAGGGACAATGGAATCCTGACTAGCGGCTTAACAAGAGAAAGGATGATGACAGGAGAGAAAGAGTAGGAGGTGAGGACACAGAGGCAGGAAATCTCAGTGTATTGGTTTGCTAGAAGCAGGAACAAAGAGTCATGGACTGGGTGCCTTAGGCAATACACACTGATTTTCTCATAGTTCTGGCGGCTGGAAGTCCAAGGTCAAGGTGTTAGCAAGGTTAATTTTCTTACGGTCGGTCTCCTTAGCTTGTGGGTGGCCACCTTCTAGTGTTCTCACCTGGTGGTCTCTGTGCTGTCTGTGCCCTAATCTCCTCTTGTTGTAAACACACTAGTCCTCCTCGATGAGGGGCCTCTCAATCGGCCTCATTTTTAG
This sequence comes from Solenodon paradoxus, assembly GCA_004363575.1. Taxonomy (NCBI): domain Eukaryota; kingdom Metazoa; phylum Chordata; class Mammalia; order Eulipotyphla; family Solenodontidae; genus Solenodon; species Solenodon paradoxus. The sequence goes on from RJWH01000945.1 coordinate 312,883, forward strand.
GTTAATCACGTCTTTAAAGACCATGTCTCTAAATTTTGAAGTGCTAGGGGTTAGGGCTTCCACGTATCAATGCGGGGAGGCTACAATGCAGTCCAAAATATTAAGTAATTTAAAAAAAAGATAAATTTTGATGTAAAGGAAAGCAAAGGATTGAGCTGGAACTAGAACTGAATGGGAGAGGGAAGGTTTTGTCTTTATTCCGGATTTTTTCCTTGGGAGAAGTTCCAGTCACTGGGGTTGCTGTTGACAATGGTTTGGAGAAGCTAAAACGGGGACTATTGGAGACAGAGAGGTCATTACAGCAGCAATGTCCTTGAGGTCCTCACAGGGGACGGGATGCAGAGGTGTTACATGACTTACCACTAACTGGTGAGGGGTGGAGCTTGTGACTGACCCCAAGAACCCTCAGATTCTTCCCACCAGCTCCATGGCTGTCTTTAGAAGCAGTGATAGCCATAAAAATCCCCCAGGAAGGAAGCATAAAAACACAGGAAACATGTTCACATGTGGGATTACAGCTGTCTGAATGACTTACTGCCACGGCACTCAGGGCTAGAAAGGTGAGGGAGTTCATGGATTCACAGAAGGGAAAGGAGGAGAAGCAGATGAGGCTCTATTCCATGAACTGATGAGTTAAAACACCCGCAGAAGCCCTGTTTCCAAACTGGTTGTCTATTTTGAATCTGTGACCCAGTCTTCACCTATTTATTTGAACAGAACTTGGCTTCAGATCCCCACCACTTTCAAAAGGTTACATCAGAGTTTTTCATATGCAAATTGCTAATCTTTCCCCGCCCCCAGCACTAGGAACAAGTGGCTTTGTGATTCTGCATCTACAAATGTTCTTGCACTTGCCTGGTGGAACCCAGATGTTAAACAAATCAATCAACAAATAAACCTTGGCTTCACATTTTGTACAAATTTAACTGACACCCACAGTCTCTGAGCTGCTGCACTGCCTCTGGGTCACATGGTCTCTGCCTACAAACACTTGCTTTTTCCATTTCTTACAGCTTGTGGAGAGAGAATTCACTTGTCACAGGATCCACCCAAGGGTGTCTGTGTCTTCAGGGTGTTCAGCACACTGTGGTTTTCACTTGAGTAGAAGAGGGCGCTCTCACCATGTTGGTTTGGTTCTACTTTAGATATTTCCAAACCTGAAAAGGTTATCTGAAGGCAAATGCAGATCTGACAGTGACCTCGATGTCTACTGAGCAGCAGATAAACTGTTCAGCTTCACTGGTGAAAACCACTCGGGGCCTGTTACAGGGCTGACGGCTGGAGAATGAGTGCAGGGAGCGGAGCCAGCAGGTATACATAGTAGAGGATGGGCACTCTTCTAGGTGCTCAGACAATGGCATTGAGATGTATTTTTGATGCAAATGGCAGAACTCTAAGTCCCTTACATTTGTTTCACACCTTCTTACCACCCCTTTCCCCTAAAATGCTCCATTGCATTAACCTTCCAAAGTGTTTGTTTTGCAACCAGCCATGTCCTCCTTCCTCTCATGGAAACCACCTGCAGCGGCCACCACTGGGGCCGCTGCAAACATTTGTTTTTGATAACAGTGTATTTTGAACTTCTGTGGTTTCAATTTCTATTTTTGTCCCTCACTGTCGTAACATTTCGATCTCTTCATACCGTCGTCTACGGGTAGTTTTGCTTTACCCAGGCCTTTGTGCCACTGCAGCTGCATCAACAGTGACAAGACGATTGTACGACTCCTCTATCATTCTGACTCCTGGAAAATATCCTATGAGAGATCAACATATGGAGAGTTGATCTTTTATCCCCAATCGTTAAAACTGTACCAAGACAACATTCCTTTTGTGAATGTTCGCCCTATAACACAGAGGAGCACCAGAAAATAAAGCACTCACTTGTAATTAGAAAACTTCGTCTCTGTGTAGTCAGGATTCTCCATTGACAGATAACATTAACCACCATACTCTCTTTTGTGAAATGGTGCAGGCAGGAATGAAGGTGAGCAGGCCGGCAGGAAGAGAGAGACAGAAGAAGCACTTTATTTTCATTTAGTTGTCCTGTTGGCACCCAGTCTTGAACCCCGGATCTTGGGATGTATGTGGGTCTGCTCCCAGGTGTGCTAGACCGCTAGGGCGCGCCCCTGCCATAGTCTCCTAACTTTGATTTTTTTCTCTGAACTCCAGATCTACCTCAGGCAGAACTTCTCTTCCTTCCTTAGCATCACCCAAGTTTTCACTCATCAATGAGCACTTTGACAATTTCCAAATCAGCACAATTGCCCAATGACATAGCAATTTTCAATCTATTTTCAGCTGCATTATTTAAAATGGTGCTCATAATATTTCAGTGAATAAAGTCAGGGCAAACATTATGCTTCCCATTGTGTAGGACAGAAAACTAGGCACTGCTGAATGGTGAGTGATAAAACCTGCAGTAAAAAACAAGTGATTTTAATTCTAGCCTAGGCTTTTTTGCCTGCCATAATACTATCACCTACGACTCGTTCTCTAATGTTGGGGGGATAAGAATCCCTTATCTGGGCTGTTACTTCTCTGACTGCTGGGCCCCGTCCCTGCCTTTCTGGTTCATTCCATGAGGGCGAGTCCATTTTAGATGAGCAGGATGTTGTTATCCAGACACATCTGCCCACTTTCTCCCTTGTCTGTCTTCTCTCAGCTTCCCTTGCAACTCAGGGTGTTCAGATAACAGTTCTAGCCAATGAAATGTAAGACATATTCTAGGAAAACCCACGCTTTCCTGCTAGAAAGGGACAGAGCGACTATTCTTCCTACTTCTCCCTACTTACAACTTACACGTAATGCTCAGAGGTATAGTAGCCGTATTATGTCCAACACATTAAAACTGGCAGGACAGACAGGTAGGAAGAGGCTGGGTCTCTGTGTTACTTAACTTCAGACTCCTTATGAGAGAAAAGTAAATCTCTATTTAAGCCACTTTATCAGGTTCTCTGTTACTTGCAGCTAAAGGTATTCTTATCCTCTATGGAGAAAAAGATTGGACTAGTGCGTGAGAATGGGGGCGGGGTGCTGTGTGAGCAATAGCACTTAATAAGTATTTGTGAGCCTCTAATTTTATAGCCACCAATGTGCCAGCTGAATGAGATATGGTTCCTGGCCCCCAGGTGTTCATAATCCAGTGAGATGGGCACCACATTAATAGGTATATAATAATACATTGTGCCAAGCTAGAGGTATAAGCAAAATGCTGGGGGGAAAACCAAAGAAGTACTGATGTGGGAGGCCTGGGAAAGGCTCCTAGGAAGTGATATTTGAGCAAGATCCTGAAAGATGAGTAAAGTTCTGCAGAGAAGAGGAAAAAAGGCTTTCTGCACTGTGTCCCTTCTCGCCCCTACCCTTGAGGGCCAGAGACTGGTCCAGCTGGGTGTACGTTGGGACAAGGGTGGCAGTGGGATTGCTAACTAGACAATTAAGAATTCCAAAATCGGGGCTGCCAGCAGTGAACAGCTCTTCAGGAAACTCAAAATCCAAAGAATCAGGAGGGAAGTTGTGCGGATTGACAACAACTCCTGACGACAGTCCTAGGAAGTCAGAAATCTGAGGCCAAGAGCAAGAGAGCAGAGGTTATGTGGGAAGGGCAGGGCATGAGCCTGAGAAAATGGGCAGAGGCTTGTTTCTCCAGAAGGTAAGAAACTCAGTGCACTGCATATTCCATTTATGAGTTCTTATCATTAACTTCATTTCCACACCATCCTGTTAGACTTGTAGGAAATTCAGTCTGAGTCTTTCCTGGGGTTTCTCCCTGCACCCAAGGCGGAGGTAAAATCCTGGTGTTTACACAGGCTACAGGGTCCAGCAGCCCCCTGCACTGCTGCTTTCATGACACAGGAACCCTGCCTCTAGGGTTCCACCTCTTCAATGTAGCATGGGTATGTTGACCAGGGCACAGGTGTCTGCTGTTGTGGGCATCTGAGACCGCTCTTTCCTCTTATTTCATGGTTTTGGGGAAATCCCTCTCTCTAGTCCTGTGTCCTCCAGAGACACACTCTCTCACTGCAAGTCCTTCTTTAGCATAACAGGCTTAGGAGTTAGGCACATCCAAGCCAGGAATGGAAATGTCTCCAGGCCAACTCTGCTGTTTACCTGCCCAAATCCCCCTGAGACTGAGAACAGATCTTTTAAATTAAAGAAAAAGGAAGAAGAAACTCAGAGAGAAAACAGTTTAAACTTTCAATTATTGGTCACATATTAATGACAGTGGTAGCACTTAAAGGACCAAGGAAAGAATGTGTACATTCCATAAAGGTATGAAGACAGAGATGGGAAGAGCTTGATGTTTGGAGAATGAGGAGTACCTGGGGAAGAGGGTGGACTGAGGGGCTGGAGAGACTATGATGGGATAGCCATGGAGGACCATCTGTGGAATCTGGATTTTTGTTCTGTTGGAATTCAGGAAAGGTCAATAAGCTAATGTTGAGACAAGATAATCCTGCTTGTTTGTCTATTTGTTTTGAAAGGGGTGGCCCTGGTTTGATTAAAAGGAAAAGAAAAGAAAAAAGGTGCTCCCAGTTGTGAAAAGCCTATAGTTGGCCATAGAAATATGCCAGGTTTTGATGTGGGAAACAGCTGATACAAAGGTCAAGAGGAAAGCAGAAATACCCCTTGCAATTCTACTAGAGCGGCCCAGGTCAGACACAATGGAACCTGGAATTGTAGAGAAGTGATTGTATTCCATATATATGCTAAGATTTGCTCATAGATTGGATTTAGCGTTTGACAGACAAGAGTCAAAGATGACTCCAGCAGAAAATATTTGTGCATCATACACCCAACAAAGGGTTACTATCCAAGATATATAATGAACTCCTACAACTCAACTACAACAAAACAACCTTATCAAAAATGAATTTAAGGATGCACCCTGGTGGCCTAGTGGTCTAGTACACCTGAAAGCAGTCCCACATACATTCCAAGATCCTGGGTTCAAGACCCGGGGCCCGGGGAAACAACAAATGTGAACGACTAAATAAAAAAATAAATAAAGCTCTTCCTCATCTCTCTTCCTGCATGCTTGCCTATTTACCTTCATTCCTGACTGGACCTTTTCTTAAAAAAAAAAAAAAATGAACTGAAGATGTGATAGACACTTTTCCAAAGAAAACATGGTCAACTGACACATTTAAAAAATGTTCATTACTTATAATAGGAAAATGCAAATCAAAACCACAATGAGATTCCCTATAAGATTCAACATCCACTTATGATAAAACCCTGCATAAAATGGAGATAGAAGGTATATAACGTAATAAAGACAACAAAACCACAGCCAGCATCGTAGTCAATGGCGAATACAGTAAAGTGGCAGGCTGCAAAATCAATGTACAAAAAACCATCTTATTCTTATATGCAAACATGCTAGAAAAAAAATGAAATAAGAAACCCACATCATTTAAAATGGAAGTAAAAAGAATCAAATACCTTGGAATATATTTAACAAAGTAAGTGAAAGACTGTATAGTGAAAACTACAGGACCTTCTTAAAAGAAGATATACAAATGGCCAACAGACACATGAAAAGATGTTCCTACTCCCTGGCTATCAGGGAAATGTAAATCAAACTAACAATGAGATATCACCTTATGCCTGAGAGACTAGCTATTATCCAAAAGTCTATAAATAACAAATGTTGGTGAGGATGTGGAGAAAAGGGAACACTTTTACACTGTTGATGGGAAAAGAGTTTGGAAATTCCTCAAAAAGTTGAAGATCGTAGTGCCATATGACCCAGCCAGCCCACTTCTGTGTATTTACCCAAAAGATGTAAAAAGACTTATTTGCAGAAATTTTATGTACCTCATGTTTATTGCAACCCTATTCACAATAGCTAAAAACTGGAAACTACGTAAGTGCCTAAAATCAGATGAATGGAAAAAGAAGATGTGGTAGATGTACACAATGGAATACTGTACAGCCCTTAGAAGAGATGAAATCCTAGCATTTGAATCAACACGCAAGGAACTAGAGGGGATTATGCTAAGTGAAACCAGTCAAAAGAAGACAGATAGATACCAGATGACCTCACTCATAGGTGGACTGTGAATAGTTAAAACCAAAGGAACAGATGAAACAAAACCAAACCTTGGACACTGGCAGCAGAACTGAGGTGACCAACAGGGAATGGGGCAGGTTTGGGTGTAAATGCTGGTGGAGCCTGCTGGACAGTGGTGAGAAACACTTGGTGATTTGGTGGAGGGCAAGGTGTGTTGACATATATATGAGCAATGAGGAAACCTATACCTGTCTGAGTTGATTTTAATGTGTAGAATAAATTACTAAAAGAAAAAAACAAAACAAAACAAAAAAAGAAACAAAGCAAATGAATAGACAAAAATGAAACAAAAGCAAACTCTTGGACACTGACAACAGAACTGAGGTTGCCAGAGAGGAAGGGAGTCAGGGGAGGTAGCACAAGGTAGGGGAGTCCAATGGACTATGGTGGAAGACTATTAGAAATTTTGTGGTGGGTGTGGTGTGTAATATATTTTATATATATATATATATATATATATTGCACATCTGAAACATATATTATGTTGCAAATCAATGTTACTTCAATTTGAAAAAAAAAAAGTGACTCTTAGTACCAGTGTCTTTAAAGTTTAAGTTGTCCTCTGTTGGTGGGAAGGACAAGCCTGGGAGAACGAATGAAGGATCTGACTTTGGTCTTGTGGCCATGTCAAGTCTGCGATGCCTATTAGACCCCCAAGAGGAGATGCTGAGACGAAGTCGGAGTCTGGAGTTCAGGGAGACGGTCCAGCTTGACAACAGACATTCAGGAGCTGGCAGCATTGAGCTGCCTCTTGAAGTCAGAGGACCGGATGAGAATTTTTTTTTTTTTTTACGGAAAGATGCTGGCAGGAATGAGGTTGAGTAGTAGGCAGGCAGGAAGAGAAAGGAGGAAGAAGTATCTTTATTTTTTAAATTTTTATTTATTTTTCACATTGGTTGCTTCCACCTGGACCCGGGACTCGAACCCAGGGGAAGAACACCACCCAGGCACCTCAGGAATAAGTTTTAATGGACAAGAGAAGACATCTCTCAGAAACTTTGGAAATGGGAGGATGAGAAGGACTTGGCAAAGAGGAGAGGAACAGCCGGTGAGAAAGGACAAACAGTGCTGGGAGACAGTCAACAGAATCCTTCTTGGAAACAGAGAGGAGGGGTGTTCTCTACCTTATAGAGGCCTTCATGGGGTCAGGTGGGGTGGGTGGATTTGAAGGATAGTAGAAGGTCATTGATGACTTACAGAGAGAAGCTTGCAAAGTGTCCTAGAATCAAGAGCTGGATAATGTGGATGATGGCGAGAGCAGAGTTTAGGAAAGAGATCTAATGGGTATAGGCCTTTCAAGACTTTTGATGTTAGAAACAGTAAAAGCATGAGGTAGAGTATTTATTAAATTATGAAAAAGTAGGAAATATCTATAACAATAAATATGCATTGTAACATTAAAATACAGACCTCAGAAAGGAAGAAGTTGTTTTCAGTAAAAATGACAATGGTTAGGCTTTTTATAATGAAAAAAAAATTGTACAACTTGATAAGAAAAATGCTAAGACCCTAATAGATAAATGGACAAGGGACAGGAATAGGCAATTCACAAAGGAGGAAATACAACTAGTAAACAAAGATAAAGAAAAAAAAGTTTGGCACTATTAGCAAGGAAAGAAATGCAGATTAAAACCACAAGATGACGTATTTTAAACTATCAAATTAGCAAAAAGTTGTTTATACCCTTTAACCTAGTCATTCTAGTTCAGGGAATCCTAGAATTGAGCCAAAAATGTAGATGAAAGATCTGGCCACAGTTTCATTTGTCATAATTAATAAGAGAAAAATAATCCAAATGCTGAACACCAACAGAATGACTGAAAACAATTTGGTACATTCATATAATATAAAGTTAATTGACCACAGACACATACCAAAAATTTGGAAGAATTTCTGATAACATAGGATTGTAGTCCATGTGGGCTGATAGAGCAAAATACCAGAGACTGGCTGGTATTTCTGTTAAGAAACAGAAATTTATGTCTCACAATTCTGGAGGCTGGAAGCAAAGGTCATTATGCCAGCATGGTCAGGTAAGAGCAAAGGTCTGATCGCACATTTCTTGTGGTACCCTTACCTGGTGGAAGGGGCAGAAAGCTCCCTGGAGACTGTTTTATTGGAGTGTCCATCTTCTGTCTTCCTGGCCTCATCACCTTCCAAATTCCCCACCTCCTAGTATGATCACTTTGAGCATTCTTTTTTTTTTAGCACATATTTTAGGCGACACAGACATTCAGTCATTCAGGCACAGGAAAAGGCCTAATGGTGTCAGTTAAAAAAAAAAAAGCAGGAATTCTAAATTATTTATACCTTATATTCTCGCCTATGGGAAACATATTTATAGAAAAAAAGGAAACCCATCAAAATGTTCCCTTTAGGTCACCCAGGAAGAGTGACTTTCTTTCATATAGCATATCTCTGTTGAGCTCTGTGCTGGCCTCTCTCTACTCCATCCTGGGATTATAAGGATAATTGAAAAGTTCTGATCTCGAGGAGTTTACATCTAACTAAAATTTGAACATAAAAAAGTGTTCTGTGGGAATAAACAATAAAGTCTCTAAAGAGCTAAACATAATTGGGATCCCAAAACGTCACCGCACAAATGAGACTGGCCACAAAGTGAACATCGGCCACACAGCTGGGCTTTTTGTGGCCCTGCCCAGACGTGCAGTTGCATGGTCAGAGGTGATAGGGCCTTGGTGGCAGACTTTGCTGTGAGCTGAGTTCTCCTTAGAGAACCTGGTGCTGGAATGGAGGTGACCTTGATCACAAAGGAATGAAAGTCAAGGAATGACTAGTGGAAGTGGAGGATGGAGCTGATGCTTCCCAACAATGTGTGTTACCTCACTTCCTGCTGGAAGGGGTTTGGTGCAATGTGACTTGGCTCAGAAGCAGAGACATGACCACAGGTAGGTCACTGTTCTTCCCTCCAGGGTTGGCTCCTCCAGTCCACCTCTTTGGCAAAGAATGGCTCCAGGATCGGGTTGGTAGAAATGTTTCTGTCTTCGGGGTTCTCCTGGATGGAGATGATAGAAAACCGTATTTTCTATCTCTAGAGTCTTTTATTAATATTTCATGAATATTGTTTAAAAAGTCTGACTCACCTGCAAACTGAAGAAGGGTGTAGCCTGGTTGTGAAACCAACCAACCAACCAACTGTATTATTTATTTTCTGGCAACCTTAACCTTGCTTCCTTCACCTATCGAATTGCAGCTAGCTATTGGACAGATGCTAAATAAGAAAAATAATGGCTCTGACAGCATCAGGACAAAAGCTCTCCTGGAAAGCTGTTTTCTGAGAGAATGAAAGAGGTTATTTTCAAAATGGTTGTGTTTCAGTCAAAAGCATAGCAAGACAGATTTAGAGAGCAAGGACATGACCTTTAAAATAGATGTAGTGGCCAACCCAAAGGAAAAATGAGTTTCTAATTATAAAAATAACTACATTTTAAAAGTTCATTTCTCAAGAGGAACTCTCAGGAATTACCTTATAAATAAGACTGGGCTATTTAAAGACAAACTGCCAGCGTTCAAATCCTGACTCTGCCACTTGCTAGCTGTGTGACCTTAAACCAGTTTTTCAATTTCTCAATGCTTTTCTCATCTGTAAAAGGGGGACAGATCGGCTGTACCTACCTTACAAGGTTATTATGAGAACTAAATGAATTTCTGTTTTTAAACAGCTCTGAGCAATATCTGGTTTGTGACACCTATTACCTAAGTGTTCATTAAATAAAACCATTTAAAAAAATGTTGATTTTTTTCTTATTATCACTTGTTAAAGCAATCATCCCAAGTAAAAACAAGCACATAAAAGTTATGTGACAATAGACTCAAGTACTCCTGTTTCTTCCTTTTCTAGTTGTCTTTGTGTTTCCCTTTCAAGTAGGGGGCATGTTCCCTTGTGCCTGGGGCTTGAGGGATTTTTTGGTTTTGAAAGGAAAGCTGCAGGCAGGAATGAAGGGCAGCAGGCAGGCAGGAAGAGAGAGGAGGAAGAAACATTAAAAAATAGTTATTTAGTTGTTTATCTTGGTTATTTCCCCTCGCCCCAGGTCTTGAACTGGGATCTTTGGGGTATAAGTGGATTGCATCGGGTGTCCTCATCTGCTAGGCCGCCGTTTTGAAACAGATAGCTCCAGCTCTTCCCGTCTTTAAGGAAAGCCTAAGCCTGTTGAAGTGACAGGTGATGCTGAGTATTCCAGGAGAGGTGAGGTTGGGTGAGGCCCATGGGTACCGGAAGAGTTCCCTGAGAAGGACTGGGAACTGGTGGTACCCTCGGGGAATGACCATGCAGTGTGTGAAGGAAGGCTGTCCCCATCTTCCTGTGCCTCATGTGGCCCCAAAGCAAGGAGGGTCCAGATTCCTGGGGACCCATGGGATCTTGGACTAGGAAGATGTCTTCACCATGGGAGGTTGAAGGTTAGAGCAGTGCTGATCAATGAAAAATGACACAAGCTGCCTCTGTGATTCCAAATTTTCTAGCTACTAGACTCTAGTAGTCACATAAAAACCATGAAAGGACACAGGTGAAATGAATTTATTATTACAATTTATATCTAATGTATCACTTCAACATGTAATCAATATAAAAATATCACTGGAGTCTTACATAATTTTGTACAAAGTCTATGAAATCCAGTATGTAAGTTCACATTTACAGATGATCTCAGCTTGGGGGGACCCCTTGCCAACTGCTCAGCAAACACAGGTGGCTAGTAGCTGGCCGAGAAGCTTCTCTCTTACTTTCTGGGTTCCACATAAACTTCCTGTCAGTGTGACCCTGACAGGAGGGGACCCCAAATATTTGTGGAATGTCTCTGATGTGTTGGGACCATCATTCCCAAAGACATCCTAGCAAGCTGCAGCAAACCCACAGAGGCTTCAAGAACTATTTTACATTTTTGAGGACAGCATTTTTTTGGTGACAACATAGATATTTATTTGAAAAGGGCATCCTGAAGGCTCATGGGAAAGTCACAACTAATGGGCTTAGGAAGGATTTTACTTGGACACCACCGTTTCAGTTTTAATTGCACTACAATCTTCTTTGTGAAGCTGGGTTTTCAGAAGCTGTTGTGTTAACTTGAAAAAAAGGCAAGTACTGCAAGAAAATCAGCAGGGGACAGGAGGAGTTTGCAGGGCCCACCAGGCGCGTGTGTCTGTTGGTAAGTGATGGTGGCTATGAGTGAAATAAAAATATTCTTTTTTCTTTCAGTGTGTACTTTTTCCCTCTAGACGATTATTAAGTTGTTAGGGCATAGATACTTACAATTTGCATCTAACTACTTTAAAAATCAGAATTTTAGGTATTTCTGTTGGCTTGAGAAGTGCAGGAAAAGCCCAGTGAAACACCAGGAGAGCCAGGCCTATCTGGGGAGCACCACACAGGGGCTCGTCCCTGGGATCAACGGCAAACGACGATCCTGCTTTGTGGAGCTTACGTGGTGGGCCTACCGCAGACATAGTCAGTCAACACCCAGTTGACCAGCAAAACTGGAGTTGGGATAGCCTCTCAGTTCAGTTGGAAGGGGTCTGGGAATCAGAATTAGGCTGATTCAAAGGGAATGGAGAAAGTGATATTTCTTATGCACCAGGCTTTGCCAATGTTGACTTACTGCATACACACCTGTGCTGGGCTGTGTGTAAAAATCTTACTGGAAGATTTTTATTTCAGTGTGGTCATGGAAGTAAGAAAAACATATGTCATCTTCATGAGAATTCTGGAAAGTCAAGCTACGTTAGAACAGGAGCAATGATGATCTGCAGATACTGCAGGAATTGAAGATCTTCGGGATCTCTCTCTCTCTCTCTCTCTCTCTCTCTCTCTCTCTCTCTCTCTCTCTCTCTCTCTCTCTCTCTCTCTCTCATCTCTTGATTAGGTCATCTCCCTGGCACCAGTAATAAGTTGATAGTCCAGTCTTTTTCTTTATGTCTTGGATTCTCCTTCCACTACTACCTGCTTGCTTCCTGTCTGCTTCCTAACTTGTTTCTTTGCAGCTTCTGCTCTATTTCATTGTGTTTCTTCACTTCTGCTCTACCATACAGCATGTTAACTCCGTACAGTTCCAGTGTAAATTTCAGAGCAAAAGAATCTAATTGGCACATTTAGTCACTTGTCCCTACTGGGCAAGGCTATAACTGGTGTCGGCCTCTTAGGTCATGGGTAGAGCAGAGACTGGCAGTTTTTGTGCCTTTCCTGGCCTGGCCACCTGTGGATACAGGCTTAAGGATCTTTTCTCAGCATTGCAAATATGCTGAGCCTTACACTCTCAGAACAGACAGCACGATTTTACTCTTTTGTTTTTTTTTTTCCTTTTTAAAGGAAAACTAAAATTACTCACCAAAGTTAAAAGCACAACATTATCATTGTAACTACTGAAAACATTAAATATTTAGATGTAAACCTAACAAAACCTATACAGCATTTTTATCCTGAAAACTGCACAATGCTTATGAAAGAAATCAAAGAAGATCTAAAAAGCAAAATGGTGATGGGTTACGTTCATGATTAGAAGACTAGAAAATTGTCAGTTCTCCCCGAATTGATATATAGATTTAAGGCAATTCTCATCAAAATACCAGCAACATTTTTTATGGATATAAACAAGATTATTCTAACATTTATATGGAAAAGGAACTAGAATTGCTGAGACAATGTTGAAAAAGAAGAATCAAGTTGAAGAACTCAATCTACACAATTTCAAGACCGACTATATAGCTACAGTTGGCACGGTTGCATGAGATTGGTGGACAGACAGAGATCAAAGAAATAGAACAGAGAACCCAGAAACAGACCCACACAGATATGTCCAACTGATTTATTTACATAAGTCGAAGGCAATTCAATTAATAAATGATAACCTTTTGACAAATGGTGCTAGAGCAATTAGATGTCATGGGGTAGGGGTTGTATAAAAAGCAAAGAACATTGGCGTATTTTTTTTTTTTTAAAGGAAAGGTGCAGGCAGGAATGAAGGTGAGTAGGCAGACAGGCAAGAAGAGAGAGAAGGAAACATTTTCTTTCCATTGGTTTGTTCATATTGGTTGTCCCCAACCCGACCTCTACCCCGCCACCTCCGCCCAGGGGACTCGAGCCCAGGGGAATGTGGCCTGCATCTTTCAGAGGCGATTGACCTAAAAGATGCTCCACCAGGGCATTTCTGGCCTATGTCTGGTACCATATACAAAAATTAACTGAAAAATACATCATGCACTTAAACATAAAACTACCACTTTTTTTTAGAAAAGAATATGTGATCCCTAGAGGGAAAAATGGATAAATAGGATTTCATCAAAATAAAAACTTTCTACCCTGTGTTTGGAACTTCATGCTGTGTGAAATGATTCATTTCCCTTATTGTTTTAACCATTTTGATTTGCCTAACCCCTGAATTAAGATCAGTCCAGAAAGCAGAAAAGTAATTCTCCTACCTAAATGATTTCTCTTTTGCAACCTGTTCTTAATTTTTAAGAGTAAATAGTTAGTGTGCACCCTGGTGGCCTAGCAGTTTTGTACATTTTATTTAGTCTACATACATCCCAAGATCCCTATTTCAAGACCCAGGGCAACAGGGAAGAGAGAGAAGGTCGGTGAAACAACCAAGATGAACATCTAAAGAAAATAAAGTATGTTTTCCTCCTCTCTCTCTCTTCCTGCCTTCCTTTCCTTAAAAAAAAAAAAAAAAAAAAGCAAAAGATTACATTTTTGGAACATACATGTATTATAAAGAGTAAACCCATTCTTCTGTAATTTTGAAAAACCTCATGTCTAGCCAAATCATGCACTAAAAACAACAGGGTAAGGGACAGATAACTCAAACATTTAAGAAGCTTGTAAGTAGAGCCTGATAAAAACAGCCATCCAAATAAATCTGGCCCAGTTCATGCTCCACTGTTATTTCCTCTCTTTGCTTCTGACAGAGATCATTTCATCAAAATAAAAAAATATAACCTAGAAGTAGCTATCTTAAATCATTTCATTTAAATATAAGCTATGTCTTCATAATTTCTCTTCTGTACCCTCAACTTTCCTAGAGAATTTAATATTGTGAAAATGTAGGAATTGTTGAAGCCACTAAGCTAGACACTGAAAAAGGAAGGCAGTTCAGGGGGATCTGAGTTCTAAAAATACGAAGGTTTTCTCTTTCTGAGAAAGCGTGCTCTGACGTCTTCAAAATGTTGCTGCTGTGAAAGTCGGAGATGAACCGATCCACTTGGTTTCTGTGTTATCCTGCTACCACCGTTCCCCATTTACCTAGAACACGTGAGCAGCAGTGTGAAAAGAACACAAGTGTGGTCAGAATGATGCACTTTATGTTATGTATATTTTGCCATAACTAAAAAACTCCCCAAAGCAAAAATCAAGACAATCAGGCACTCCAAACAAACAAAAGTTGTGACCTAAGAGATCTCTTGTTTATGTGGGTTTTAACTCTGTGTTTATTAGTCATCAAAACTGAGAAATGAAAAAAAACAGCACTGTTGTGAACAGATAGTGCTACTAGTGCTGTGTACCCATCACTCATCTTCAGAAAGAAAACTTTCCCTTTATCACTGAATTCCCTGTGCGTCTCTCCCCGAATCACTGCTTTTTTGTCATCCAAATCCAGGATTTGATGCTTACTACTCTAATGCCTTTCTTGATTGTTTTTCTAGATCCCTAGAAATACAGTTTAAAAATGTTAAGCCAGTATAATCATACTATAGGTCTTATTCTCCAACTTTTATTCCTTTTTTTCATTCATCCACTTTTTTTAAATTTAATGTTTATTGATGTAGCTTTGACTTACAAAATAATATGAGCCCAGATGTGCAGATTCATCAATTACATGATAACACACCCTGCCAACTACAAAATGACCCCAAATTCCTCTCTGTTATCCATTGGACCCCATCACCACTCGCCCCCACCATCTGTACCATCCCCTACTGGTAACTTCAGTTTTGTCGCTCATGTCTAAGGGTCTGTTCCTTTGCTTTGTTTCCTTATATTGCACATATGAATGAGACCATCCAGTGTTCGTCTTTCTCCTTTTGACTTATTTTGCTTAACATAATCCCCTCTAATTCCATCCATGTTGTAACAAATGATAGAATTTCATCTCTTCTAAGGACTGTGTGGATTTCATTGGTATAAATGCATTACTACTACTTTATGCATTGATTGGATAATGAGCACTTAGGTGGTTTCCAATTCTTGGCTATTATAAAGAGTGCTGCTGCACAGCCTGGTCAATTGCCTCTGAAGGAGCAATTACCTTCAAAGGAGTCACATATCCCTGGGTTTGAGTCCTGGGCCCAGCAGGGGAAGCAACCAGTGTGGACAACAAAATAAAATAAAACTAAAGATGCTTCTTCCTCCTCTCTCTTCCTGTCTAACTGACTACTTGCCTTCATTTCTGCCTGTACCTTTCCTTTAAAAATAAATAAATAAACAGGGCTGCAATAAATATGGGAGTGCATATATCTGTGAACTAGTTTTTTTGTGTCTTTTGAGTCAATACCTAGAAGTTAAATGGCAGAATCATATGGCATTTCCATTTTCAATTTTTTGAGTAACTGACTTCCTACTTTTCATACCGATGGCACTAATTTGCACTCCCACCAACAGTGTAAGAGCATTCCCCTTTTCTGCCTCCTCACCAACATTTGTTGCTTCCAGACTTTTGGATAATAGCCAAACTCGGGTATAATGTGGTATCTCATTATTGTTTTGATTTGCATTTCTGTAATAACAAGTGAGGAAGAAAAGAACATCTTGTCATGTGCCACTCTGCCATCTGTATGCTTTCTTTGGAGAAATGTCTCTCCAATTCTTCAGCCCATTTTTTGATTGGATTATTTTTCTGTTGCTGAGTTTCATCAATTCTTTGTATATTTTGCATATTAATCCCTTGTCAGAAATTTGAAATGCAAACATCTGCTCTCAGTCAGTTTTGGTGATGGTTTCTTTCACTGTGCAGATAATTCACTCTTAGAGGTTCCCTGGTCACCCATCTCTTCCCAAATCAGGGGTGCAGTTCTCCCCAGTACATTATTAAGCATTTCTTGATGTCTTGCTTCTAGTTCCTTCAGGAATCCTAGTGGGACACACACTCACCCATAGGTACACACACCCTCCTCATCTCTCCTTTGGCCCTGAAGAAGGTCCATTGTCTAGAAGTGCCCATTTGTGTGACTCGATATGTCCCCAGCCATGCAGAACATCTCCTATCACATTAGGTGATGCTTTGGGATAAAAGGAGCAGTAGCTACTATTGACTGAAACAGTCTTGACTTTTGAATCTGCCCAATTATAAGCTGGTTAGGTGACTGCAGTCCTGGAATAAGAAGCCTCAAGCCCTCCCACATAGGAAGGAAAGCTAGAGACAAAAATGGAAGCCAGAGATGAACTGTAAAAATCTCTTTGAGGTTGTGACCTCAACCTTACATCTGCATAGTGAGGTCAGACTGTTTATCAACTTCCCTCTCTTAGCCTGGCTTACTGGGCTGGTACTTAATTTGGATGCTTCTCAGTTAATTAATTCCCCATTATTACCTTTACAACATGATACAGACTGGATATTTGTATCCCGCCTTTCCCCCAAACCCCAACCTCATATGTTAAAACCCTAATCTCCGAAGTGATGGTATTTAGATGGAGGGCCTTTGGGAGGTGATTAGCTCACAAAATTGGAGCTCTCATGCATGCAATCAGTGCATTTATAAAAGAGAACTTCCTTACTTCCTTCTGCCATCTGATGACACAGTGAAAAAATGGCTACCTATGTCCCAGAGAGTGGCTCCTCACCAAAACACGGAATCTGCCAGCACCATGATTTGGGGTTTCTCAGACTGCAGAACTGTGAGATGTAAACTTCTGTTGCCTATAAGCTACTTAGTCAATGGCAGGATGTTACAGCAGCCCAAATAGCTCTTCATAGTGCTGTGGGTTGTTTCCCCAGCATTTCAGTATTAGAACCTATGGATTGTTCCATCTGCACAGGCTGATTTCCGTAACATAGACCATTGGCTGACTCTTTACTGAAGCCTCACGGTCAGGATAAACATTGCTAAATGTTACAGTAAAACCATCCGGAAAGAGCACAAAAATGATTCTGGCATATCATTAGAGAAACCTTTTATAACACGCAAGTGACTACATAAAACTTATCAAGGAGTCTAGGTTGGTTTTGTTTTCTACCCTTGGGATGAAGAAATAGGAATGTCAGTAGAGATCATCAAGATGCTCTTGCCCAAAGGCAGAAAAGTAGACGTTGACTGCTTTGGGCGTTCAGTTTAAAGCCGGACACATTTGTTTTGCTACAGGGTCAAAGCTATGTGTAAAGTTATCATCTGTAAAATAGAACGAAATCTCTGTACAGAAAAAATGATCCTAGAAGCCTTCACTAAACTGTATCTCCGTCAAGGCCCTCATCTAAGTGCATAAAACTTTTTGAGATGCCAGAGAAATCATGATAATTTCCTCATGTTTACATATGACCTGTGGCTTCTGGAATCTGTGCCTTGGCAACTGAAGTCGAATGGTGATAGTTGTGCGTCTTTTTAATCAGGAACCTAGTCTCTTAGCTCCCAAAGGACCATTCTAGTGACTCAAGACTTACACATAGAAAACTACACAGACGAGAGAATCCGAAAAGCGTCAGGAGCAGTGGTGAAAGCTGTGTTCTACAAAGAACTTTGTTTCAGCTACTTTTTCACCTTCAAAGTTCTTTTTTCTGTGGATAAAACTCCTAAGCAGCAATGATAAACAATGAGGAGTCTGCCTAGAATGCCTAGGAGAAGTCTTAGAAGCTAAGTTGCACTTTTAAATTTATTTCCTAGTCAAGAATTTCTCATTAAACATATTTTGAAAGTCTTAGACATAAACATGTACTTTTAAGTTAGGGGTATTAGTGAATTCCATGGAATGAGCATTGGATTGGGAGCCAGAAGACCTGGCTTTCAATGGTTTCAACTCAGCCACTTATTTGCTCTAGTTTTTTCATTCATAAAATATACCATCTACTGATACACAATAAATAAAATGTGAACTAGCCACATAATAAGATATTATCCAGTCATACAAAGGAATGAAATGCTGACACATGTTGTAACATGGATGAGCCTTAAAACCGTTATGCTGAAAGAAGCCAGACTCAAAAGACGATCTATTATATGACCCTCCTTTTTGTGAAATATACAGAAGACTGAAAGGACAGAAAACAGAATGAATAGTAGATTAGCTAATGGGGATGGAGTTTCTTTCTAGGGTGGTGAAAATGTTATAAAATTCATTGTGGTGACGGTTATATTCATTTTACATTAAAATGTTGACTCACATACTCTAAATTGGGTGAATGCATGCTGGATTATAGCTCAATGGAGTTGCTATGTTTGTTTGTTTTTTAAGAGAAAAATGTAGCAATCATTTCTGCCCAGCTCAGACCTGGTATGAGGCTCAGTTGTTTTATAAATAAGAAAAGTATTTTGGCATCTACAATGGTAATTATATTTAGACTTCACTGTTTCCTTACACTGGAAACTGATATACTACAAGTGTTATTGTGATAATGGGCATTTATATAGACTGTAGAAATGGAGCTGCTTACAGCTCTGTACATGAAGGTTAGGTAAGAGGAAACAGTTTAAAATTCATGAGCGTGATAAGGGGAGGAAGCAATAATATCTAGACTGTAACCTCCTTGAAGTCAGGGATTGTGTCTGTCTTGTTTTCTTTCAATCCCAACACTGAATATGCTGTCTGGCTTGATAAAGGAGGGATGAATACATCAATAACGAATGGGGAAGCTCAGGAACTGAGGATCGCTGAATGAAAGTGATGAGACATCTTCTCCCAGTCAACAAACCATTTTACTGGTCAACACATTCAGGTTCTTGCTTTGATGCTGACTGGAACTGGAGGATATGGGTTTATACTTAATTCCCTTGCCAAGGGAGTGTTAATTCTTTCAAGCGTTGCAGATCACAATGGTTCTTATTATTCCTCAAGACTGCAGAGAGAGAAAGTGTTATTTTATAAAGATTTTATCAGTATCAGGACTAAGATTCACTTGATCCTCTATTAGTTGTGATGAGCCAAAGAGAGGCTAATGATCAGAAGAAAAGCATCATAAGATCTAGTCTTGTCATGTTGGCCCGTAGGGAAAACTGGGAAGTCAGCTTTGCTTTAAGACAAGGGCAAAGCATTCAGAAAGTGGATTGGATTTATGGCAACAATTTTGTGTGGTCCTGGCTTTGTAAGTCACTGTGATGAGGACAGGAGTTAACAGTGTTGGAAAGAAGCAACTACTTTCTCTTTTTCCATTTTTACCAACTGGGAAAGGACTCCTGAGTTTGACTTAAGTTGGTGTCATGGCAAATCGTTGATATTTGCAGCTGAAATCATGCGGGAACGTAATACAAGCAGAGAACACTCCAATTCCTACCGTGGATTCTTGAAATTCACCTCTTTCAGTGAACTTAAAAAAAAAAAAATCCTTGCCATCCAAAGAGCTCTGATTAGAACCTCTCTGAAGGACCACTGGGGTCTTGCACGCAAGTTAACAACCATGAATATGTAGCTGATGGTCTTTGGGATCTGGAGTGCTCAGAACAAGAGCTACCTCATTCAAGGCCCAGCTATTTCCACTTAGAAAATAACCTCGGGTAAGAGGGATTTCCTCACAGCAGAGCAGAAAAGGACACTATTAGCCACCAAAATATCCATAACACACAGTGTGACTTAATTGGGTGCCAAAGCCTTCTCTCAGAGGACTGAAATTCAGATTTTTCCATCTATGATCAGACGGTAAGTTCTTCCTTTCCAGATTTGGCAGCAGTGATGGTAGAAACCTTTTCCAGGAAGGGACTTTTCTTCACTTTCTATTTCCCTTCCTATACCTCCTTCCTATACCTGGTCTCTTTCCTGGAGCCAAGCAAAATCAAGTCTAAACTTCAACAGCCTCCACACAAGGTGACTTGCCAAGTGAACCATATGCACTGCATAAAGGAGATCAACTTTCTGTCCTCTCCTCCACTTGCTTCTTCTGAACAGATATCTAAGAAGCCAGGAAGTCAACAAAGGAACAAACAAACACAAACTGCTAGTAAAATCAGCCCCCTTAAAAAAAAAAACAACTCCAATTTTCCAGTCTTTAGCTCCTTGTATTCATTTAAACACCTTAAAACGAATTTTGAATTTTGGCTACGAATGTTGACTATTCTGCTTTTCATGTCATCTATTTTGGATCATAAATCTGAAGACCCAGAGACTTTGTTCACTCAGGGACATTCTGAATGCTCTTACCGCATGGACTCGCGAGTCGGCAGAGCCAGGGTGGGGTCAGGCTCCATGCTCACCAGCCGTGTAAAGTGGTAAAGTGATCAAGTGACATAGTCCTCCGAATATTCATCTGTAAGGATAATAATACTTGCTTCAGACTTGCTGTCAGGACCTGATGCCATTGTGTATATGAATGAGAAAATACTTTAGAGTAATCCACCTCTGTCCTTATTTACACTCTTCTGCCCAGAAAACCAATTCTATTTGCTTCTAATCCCTTCAGCATTTCTTTATACACAAATAAGCAATTTAAAAAGTACAGTAACATATATATATTAATACTTACATGTAAATGTCTTATTTTGCCTCCTTGCTTATATAAAAGGAGCATATGATGGAGCTGTAACCTTGGTTTTATTTTTTTCTCTTAATTTGTTTTAGAAATCTTTCCATATCAGTACAAGGAGAGCTTCCTCATTCTTTTAAACATTTTTTTTATAAACAGCAGCATGAGATTCCATTGTGTTGCTGTAGTACAATTTACTTAACCCCTCCTTGTTGGAAGACTCCTGGATTTTTTCCAGACTTTTCCTATAACAAATAAAGCTGTAGTGAATATCCTTGTGTTGTTTTGTGTGTATGTCTCTATTTAAAGGATTGTGCATTTCTAACTTTTTTTTTTACAGGAAAGGTGCAGGCATGAATGAAAGAGAATGGAGACAGACAGGCAGGAATAGAGAGAAGGAAGCAGCACTTTATTTAGTTGTTCATTTTGGTTGTTTCCCCCAGCACCGGGATGAGAACCTTGGGCCTTGGGATGTGTGTGGATCGTGCCAAATCTCCACTTCATCAGGGCGCACCTATTTGTAGTATTTTTCAGACAACTTTATTTAGGTATCATTTAACGCATTTGAAATGTAGATGTTCTTTTGACAATTGCCCACAATGGGCTTGTGCCATTTTGCACTCCCCATCAGTGACAAAGAATTTGTACAAAACTCTTGGAAGTGGATACTTCCAGAAGGTAGAAGTGGAGGGATCAGAGAGGATTTTGACTTTTTTTCCTTAAAAATTATTGTATCTGAAAAAAATGAACACGCTCTATGGTAAAATACTTCAAGCAGGAGAAATACTTGGTAAGAGGATTCAGTTCTCTACAAACACTTTTTGTCTCTGCAACCAGTCCTAGCCTCTCCCATGCTGTGAACTGTGTGGTGTGTCAGCTACCACTTGTCAGATCTGAGTCCCCATCTTCCTTGAGATTTCCAAAGCTCTCTTCCCAAGATTCTCTCCTCCTTTGGTGTCTATGACACAAATATTCTTCTGGTTTTTTCTTATTTCTCTGATCCTCCATGATCTTCTCCAGCTTCTCTTTCTTCCCTGGCCTTGAAAAACAGGTTTAGTAGCAGGCAATATTTTTTGAATCCTAATGAGGCCCAAGAACAACAGAACCCCAAACTGCCAGGAGTTTAAGCTCTCATGGGTTCGCAGGTTGCTAGAAAAGGCAGCCACAATTCCTACCTCTTAGTGTGTTAGTTTGATCAGGCTGCCGTAACAAAACACCACAGCCTGAATGGCTTAGACAATGGAAATGTATTTTCTCACAATTCTGGAGACTGGAAATTTTAGATCAAGGTGTCGACAATGTTGGTTTTTTCTCAGGCCTCTCTCCTCAATGTGTAGGTGGTGTCCTTCAAGTTCATGGTCTTCTTCTGTGTGTGTCTAAGAGTATTGTCACAGTGGGTGGTGTCAGCTTTGATGGAAAGGACAAGAAAGTCACATTGTAAAGGAGTGTGTTATGGGCTGAACTGTGCCACTGACCTCCCCGCACTCCCCCTGCCTCACATGGGTTGAAGTTCTAACCCCCCTGCACCCAGAATGTGATTATATTTGGAGAAAATCTTTAAAGAGGTGATTAAGTTAAAATGAGATCTTTAGGTTGGGCCCTAATCCAATATGACTAGTGTTTTAGGAAATTAGCACACAGAGGAAAGACCATGTGAAAACACAGAAAGGAGAAGACAGCCCTCCACAAGGCAGAGACAGGTTTCAGGAGAAACCAACCCTACTGACACCTTGATCTAGCTTGGACCTTTAGCCTCCAGGGCTGTGAGAAAATAATCTTTGTTATTGATGCCATCTGGTCTGTGTTATTTTGTTATGGCAACTTCTCAAACTCATGCAAAGGATAATACCCTTTGATTTAAAAAAAGTCAAAAAACTCATTTCAGGAAAGAACTTAGGTGTGAAAGCATAAATCACAAAGGGCCT